>NW_022983887.1:0-383834 GCF_010724455.1 Aspergillus lentulus | reverse complement strand
GGCAGGGGCAGGGGCAGGGGCAGGGGCAAGACGGGGTGGAGACGGTGGACACCAAGGAGTCGATGTTTGTCACGCCGCCGGTGCCGCCACTCGTTCCCTCGGAAGAGGATACGGCCGTGATTATGGCGAGGGGGAACCATCTGTGCATCAATGATATGTATCGGACTGCGTATGCGTTCCGGGTACGGCCTGAGTCTGGGGAAGTTGTGAGCTGGTCAAGTCGACATGTTGTCAAGGGGCCGAAGAAGAATCAGGATATTGTGAATTTGTATCGGATGGAGGGCTGAGGGCTCCAATGACGAGAATTACGCCTGTGGACCCGCATACGGAACGCTCTATACTCTACGTGTAGACCCAAATCTGTGTCCCTTCTACATCAAGCTGGGGCCACTTACCCCATCACCATTTCCCAAATACGGTTTACCGGAGATACCCCGGAAGATGCAAGGACGGATAGTTGGCACATGCGACGTGTTACCTCGAGTAGGAGATACCGTTTGTACAGCCTCAACAGTGAAAGTTGTATATCTCATTGGCATTTATCGATCATCAGCAATCATATCGCGTTCACAGCGTGTAAATGAAATCCGGCCTCTTATCGCCAAGAAGTTCGATCTGGCTGCGATCCAGTCCCTGAACACAGTGATCCCGATCTCCGCGCAGACGCTTACGGTTCTCGAGTCTGAGGAGCAGATACTGCACCAGGGAACCACCGAACTGAAACAGGACTAGATACGCCAGCACGGTACCATGGCCGGGATAGAAGTTGGGCGCGTCCTTGCCTCGGTAGATGTTGGAGGATACGATTCCGTTGAGATTACCCCATCCAATGACGATACCAAGCGTTACACCTCGTTTGTACACACCTAGATCATGCTGTCAGATATTGCAATATTCAAGGACTTGGAGGTGCTCACCTTCAGTGTTGTTGCTGGCCCAGGAGATGGTATTCGAAATGGCGGGATAAATGCCCATGGCTCCAAGGAATGTCCCCGCATACCGTGCTCCGGCTGTTTTGCAGCCGAGGAGCATTGCGAAACCAGTAATGCCGACGAGAGAGACGAGGATGTTGCAAATACCACGTTGGCGCGTGCGGTCAGCGATGAAACCTACTGCAACAGTCACAATGGCCGCTGCTGCGTATGGCGGAACGCTGAGCAGCTGGGCCTTGATGGAGGTGTACCCTTTTCTTGTTAGTCAATTCACTAGATGAAGATGTACTAGAACATACCCTAGACTCTGTTAGCATATAGAATCTCGGACTGTCTTGAGCAAACTTACCAGTTGGTTGATGATGGTCGGCACGAAAAGCGAGAATGCATACAAGGATCCATCCGCTCCCATGTAAATGATAGCGCCGGTATAGGTCTTCCAGTCTTTAAGACTAGCCCAGAAATAGGACATCTTGAACTGCTCATGCTCCGCACTAGACTGCTGGTCCTCCGCAAGGCGGCGTAGAACACGCTTGCGGTCCGTCTCGGACAGGAAGGTAGCCTCATCGGGGAAGTCATGGACCATCCAAAGCGACAGGACGCCAATGATGATGGTAGCCAGACCCTCAAGGATGAAAATCCACGACCAGCCGGGCCTGCCGCCAATTCCATCCATATGAGCAATGGCAGCAGCGAGAAGACCTCCGAAAGATCCAGCGAGCGCAGCCGCAGAGAAGAAGATGGCCATGCGTACACCGAACTCCGTTCGCTTGTACCAGCAGGAGAGGAAGTAGCCGACGCCTGGGAAGAGACCAGCCTCGGTGAGTCCGAGAAACCATCTGACCTGCTGATTGTTAAGATCATATCGGATGACAAGAGACGTAGGAGCCTGATCAACGAAAGGGCTGTAGGAAGGCACGCACCGCCATCAATCCAGACCAGTTATGCACAACACCCATCAACGTCATACATATGCCCTAGATTCTGTTAGCTCGAGCTTGCTGCATGTACCAAGTGGCACATACCCATGCGAACATGATAGCAGGTATAAACCTGCTCGGTCGCCATCTCTTAAGCAGGACATTGGTGACTGGCTCAAAGATCGAGTATGAGATGAAGAAAATGGTCAAGCTATCGTTATATTGGTCATTGGTCATTTTGAGATCCTTCTGCAGGTTAGCAAGCTTTGCATTGCCGATATTCGTACTTTGGAGAGTCAGTATGGCTCGTCGCATTCAAGTGAGAGGGACATACCGGTCTAAAAATGAGATTAAATACAACAAGCTGAGCCATGGGATCAATCTGATGTCGAGCTTGCGAACGAGCGCGCGATCCTAGGCCGGTCAGCCGAGAGTACTCTCTCAAATTTTAGAATGAGCGTACTATCTTAGCTCGTTCCTCCGGACTGAGCCCTTCATCGGGATCTTCGAAGAGGTCGAGCTTTGATTTCGGGGCGAATTCATGCGACGCAGAACCCTTCTCCGCATCGGATTCTCGGGGTATCTGGTCGACAGATGCTTTTTCATCCGTCGGTTGCGCCATGACGATATTTTGCCAGGTAGTCACGGGAGTACGAGTATGTATTTAGAAGGAGTAAAATAGGGGGAACAGGTATGGAAGACAAGCACTAATGACAGGGGAGGAGACAGGACAAAATCTGGGGGGTAGGCGAGGGAATGAAGAGAAATATCATGTGCTCATACCAACTGCTGATCTTTAGAAGCTCTATTATACCGCGTGGAATAAGCAAGGTCCCTCCACCCTACATACGACATTGACAAGGATCATCATCCCCGAGGGGTTCTGGCCGAGCTGCGGTGGATGGCAATTGGCGAGACACCATCGTTTCCACAAATTCCCCAACAAGTCTCCTCTCAATGACCGGCGTGGACGATCAACAGGGAATTCTCCTTGACTCCAAATATTAGTCTAATTGATAAGCAAGAAGCACACCTCTCGTACCAGAGGAACGCCAAGTGCGGGCCCCCATGGGTCCCATCTCCCCTTTCCGGAAGCGGGAGACTTAGCGCGGGATGGCCAAAAGCCCCGCGGGGCATCTCCAAGTTTGTTGGCTTGCTCAAGGCTTGACTGGGCCACTTCCGTTCGCCAAATATACGTTGTGTTGTTCTAGGCATGGGTTGTTACACTGAATGACTATAGACTTAGGGCAAATATGAACAGCATCGTCGTGGAATCTCTTATTTTCCAACAACTTAAAAACATGGATGGCCAAAGCATGGCTAGCAGAAAGTGCAGAAAGTCAAAAGTCAAATTTGGTATTAGTGTGCTAGTGCTTGGCGATCACAAAGTTGGAGACAAAGCGGAGGAATATGCGATTCACTTCCTTAAGTCCGAAGAAGAGCGTGTCCTTGCCGCGCGGGATTCTGCTGATGCATGGCGTTTTGACCACAAATACGAAGTGCAATTTGTGCTCGGCCACTTGTCCGACCACATTCTTTGAAACTGGACGTCCTTGGCTCGGGACTTGCCACAGCCCAACACGAGAGAGGGAATCATGAGGGGTTCCGCCATTACTGGATGGTGATGAATAATGAACAAACACGAGAGAAGTTTCCAGAACCTGTGTAGGAAATACCAACGTCTCGACTAACCGCCAACCCGCTTCTCCTCGCCGTGATGACTTGCCTTCATTCCGCCGCCCTTTTTAAGAAACTTGATACTGCATCTCTCGAAGCTTGGATGGCCCTGAAAAAGATCATACGCTGCTGCGGCCATCTTGACTGAATAGAAACGAACATAGATATCTCCCACCACCTGTCCTTCCTCCACGCTTTCAATATAGTTGTAGTAGGCAGACCGCTTCAGTACCCGGTATATCTCCTCCCTCAATGACCTCCGAAGGTTGCTGATGACCAGGGACCGGGTGTAGCCCTGATGGAAAATGAATTGGTTTATCTGGGACGTCATGGGGTAAGTCGGAGTGTGGACGAGAGCAACGCTGGCCACGCAGAAGCCCAAAGGTAGTCCTTCCTTTGATTTTTGAACGAAGTCTAGGGCGTCCTTCTCGAGCACAAACACAACAATAGCAGTGTTATACCCAGTAATGGGCCCTGTGTTGCAGAGAGAAGCCAAGTAGATCTCACCCGGAACAGATGGCAGTACCTGGCTCAGAGTCACGTTTGACGCGAGCTTCTCGATGCGGACAGTGCGAAAGACGTTTGACTCCCGTCCAGCAGGAATGTATCGGAGCCCGTACTGGAAAATCCAGAGATCCGAGACGGGTTGCCGAGAAAGGAGGTTCGGACAATAAGAGAAGGCATCGGCCTCTTCTTGCTGATTCTCAAATATACTACATCCCTTTATGGCCCAGCGGATATTGCCGTCCCAGGGGACGGTGTCCATCCATAGTCGGCAAGGCTTCGGGGTGTTGCAGTTCTTGCGTACATGAGCAACGATCAGAGGTTTCTGGGAGGCAAGGTGTCAGAAGTAGCGCAACCAGCTATTACGTTAAGATCACTCACCCGCTCAGGCTCCAATACCGGAATCATCAGGTCCTCTATGCCAGCATCAAGCAGGCCATCGGAGTCAGTACGTTGCAGCGAAACCGTTCTCAACTGGTTCGGATCGGTGACAGCGAGATGGATCCGTTTCTGAGGCGTCTTAGGCTGCAAAGTCGGGACTCTAATATCGTCCAAGTGACTGTCCAGGATATTGGAGCATTTTCGTGGATTGAGTACGACTACTGCGGTCTTTTCCGAATAAACAGATGAAACAGAGAAGCTTTGGGGGGAGGTATTTTCAGAGGTAGTGTTGTCATTGTCCTCTGTGGTGGTGTTGTTTTCTTCATGCTGAGTTTCCTTGTTCGGCAGAGAGCAAAAGGTTTCGGAAGCTTGAGAGGCTTGAGCCATGGCCAGAATTACGGCATCAAGACGACGAAAGAGAATAAGAAGTCCAAGCAGGAGAGAGAAAAGAACTATAATAGAGAAGACGGGACCGGTGGTGAGGGGAACACATCCTTCCATTTTGGGAAAGGATTAGGTTGGAATCCGCAGCGGATATGAAAACAGAATATAGAGTAGGCCTCTCCGGAATGTTCACTTCTCACTTCTATGTGAATTCTACTTGAGAAGATTGCGATTATATGTGAGAAAGTCGTGAAGGCTTCTACGAAGGCCTTTGTCCACAATGTTGCAGAATGTGCATCAATTCCGAAAGCTCCTATATGCGAAGCTGATGTTAGTATGAGCAGAACAAGGAGTGAGTGACTGATGAGACCTTTTAGAAGTGAAACAAAGAAACTATCAGCAACAAACCAGCATATACCACTCCGTTGAGATCACTGTGTTGAGAATATCCTAGTGAGTTGTTAATAGACAGTGTCTCAGTGATCTAGATTTGACTGACGCTTGCTTAGGAGGTCTAATGGTTATATCGTATCGATATGTGAAGTGTGTGGGGAGTACTTGCGTAAAGCCGAGGCGCAAAACGTCTCGTAATGAGCAAGAGAGCAGCGAGGATGAGGAGAAAAGTAGAGTGTGAACAGTTTGATATCTAGCAACTTATACTGATGATTGAGCTGGGGATCAGCTGATTGGGCTATAGTGCTATTAGATATTCAAGAAGCAACCACAATCTCGATAATTGCCCAGTGCAATTCCTTGACTACGTTCGGTACTCTTCAAGGCTGGGCGTTTCCAACAGATACCACGGACCATCTTACCGGACCAGCACCACAAGGAGGACACAAAGGCACGAGTGATGAACACTAATCCATTGTCCTTCAGAGACACAAGGACTGGGGTCTTGATCTATCAGGCTTAAGCATCTAGGTATGAGTCAGGCCTGAAAGTCTGCACATTATCTCACTGAGGATATTGTAATATACGCAGTGAGAAATAGCTCATCCTCTTTGAAACTTGTCACATCTAAAAACATTCTGGCCGGACGTAAGACAATGCCTTGCTGTTTACTGGCTATGTATTCTTTTCCTGGCCGGATATGAAACACCGTGTTTCCCAGAACAGGTCATGATTCAAATGCAAAGTGGTTGAGAAGTATGTCAGGGTCAGGAGCATTCTCATTGAAGAGTAGATCGGATAGATCTACCGCTTGCGTTGGGCCGCGGAACCCAAAAATATCTTTTTGATAGTGGGGCCTCAAAAAATGTCATCACAAGTCAACACTCCCACTGGCAATAATAAACCAGCCACAATGAAGAAGACGATATTGGAAATAGTCAAAGACTGTGACAAGTAAACTTCCCTGACCTGTATCATTGAATCACCACTAACAACCCCAGCTTCCCCTACAACCAACCCGGCGAAACAGCCGCCTACGAACAACAAATCTCCAAACTATGGAAATTCTTCCTCCCCAACGACCGCAGGCCCCACGGCTACCTCGTGGAGTCTGTCGTTGAACGCATGCCCTGGACAGATGATTTCCATGTACTTCCGGCCCCCCACAAGGAAATCCATCTTCTCCCACAGGACCATGCGCGGGAGCAAGAAACCTGGACAGAGCGCTGCGAGCGCAGCCTCGATGCCCTTATGGCGCTCGCCAGAGCAAGAGGCGTCTTCCCCAGACTGGGCAAGCGACGCGATGAGCGGTTTCCCATCATCGGGGCCCGGTTCCCCGTGAGTATCGAGCGCTCGGCTATCTCCCTGTTCGGGATTGTCGGGCGCGGTGTGCACATGACTGTGTACACGCGCACGAATTCCGGTTTGAAGTTCTGGGTGCCGCAGCGGAGTCCGAAGAAGTCGACGTATCCGGGGATGCTGGATAATGCTGTCGCGGGGGGTGTTGCGGCGGGTGAGATGCCGATGGAGTGTTTGATTCGCGAGGCAGAGGAGGAGGCAGGGATGGAAGAGAGCCTGGTTCGAAAGGCGCATGCTGCCGGCACGGTGACGTGGTTTAATATCAGTGATGACCGGGCAGGTGGCGAGCCAGGACTAATGAACCCTGGTCTGCTGTACGTTTATGATCTTGAGGTTGGCCCCGAGGCAGTGCTTAAGCCAGTGGATGAGGAGGATGTTTGTGCGTTTCATCTAATGGATGTGCGAGAGGTGCTGGATGCCATGGCAGAAGGGAGGTTCAAGCCCGCGAGTGCGAGTGTCATGGTCGACTTCTTTGTCCGACACGGCCTCATTACAGCGGAGAACGACGATGATTACCCAGAGATCGTCTCAAGGCTGCATAGATTGCTGCCTTTTGCTACAAGTCCTGGGGCTGGGAGGACATGACTCTTACAGAAGTAACCCAGCAAAAGATATTTCCCATGAGTGATGATCAATTTCCATGAGTAAGTGGGTTTACCAAGAATATTTACTGATAACTGTCTCAGTTATTGTTCCTAAAATTCTGCGCTTCGTGAGAATAAAACCCACAGGCTATCCCAAGAATTCTCCTTGCGCCAGAGAACTCCACGGCAAGTCTTCGTCCCAGCAACGCTGCATGAGCGTACGGGCATTTTGAATCTGCCACAAAAGTGTTAGTTACTGCGTTAAACTGAAATTCTTCGACCACGTACCTGCTTCAAGCCTGTCTTCTCCAAGTTCTTGACTCTCTTTATTATATCGGTCTGTTGTTGTAGATCTCGGGTTTCACAACCAGCGGTAAAAAGTGGAAACAATGCTCCGACTTCGGCCGATGCTCCGGGTTCAAGTTGCCCCAGTGCTTCGAGTAAACCGTTCAGAGCCTCCAATACAGGAGCGGATGTTGATGGATTGCAGAGCACGCGACGGTGAAGGTGAATCAGCCCAGCGTATCGGAATGATCGATCGATCGCCGACATGTCCGCAGACTCAGGCTCCTGGTGATGTCGGCTGTTGATCCGTGCCATATTATCGGCTACCTGAAAATCCGCAAGCAATGATTCGGCTTCAACAACGATGTCCGGCGAACGCCGCTGGTCAGGATCAACACTAATCAGACTTTCAACGCGAGTTCTCTCGCACTGGTGAACTAGTTTGGCCAAACGTGACAGCAATAATGCAGTCTTTGCTGTGTATCCGGTGAAGCAGTCGATGAAGAAATCGTCGTTTGCGGGAGGGGTGGAGCATGCACTAACAATCGACTGATACAGAAACAGAGGAGGCTCATTGTCTCGGCAGGAGAGAGATCCCATGATATCAATATATTCCAGCCAGCGTGAAAGAAAAGATCCGACTCGATTCCCAGGATATGCCATCTGCACTCCGCGCGCAAGGTAGAGGTCGCGAGCGAGCTTCAGGTGGCTCTGCCACGAAATTGGTACTTCAAATGTGCTTGGCGAAATGATCTTCAAAGATAAGAGCATAATGGCGGCAGCAAGATGATTGTCCGTGATGTTCTGGTCCGGGTCCTCGAGTGCTATGCGCAGTGTTGGGAAGACATTGCTGACCCAGTGTGCTATCCGGTTGGCAGGTTCAGGGTGGTTCAAGTACCTGGCTCGGTGGCTGGCGGAATAGGCTAGCATCAGGTTTAAGATATTTGAATCCCCAATTGCCACTATCTATTGTCAGACATATCACAAATAATGAGATTGCATGCAGCGTACTTGACGGTAAAACGGTGATGAAGGGGTTGTCCCCACAATCATGCGCAACCAGCATTTTGGCTGTATGGTTGAGAAAATGGTGAAAGTACATCAAGTTGATGGGTGTTTCTACCAAGGCCGAAGGCAATGGTGACAGGTACCGAGGAATGTTGATGGAAACCGGGGACGCATAATACCCGCGTCCAACACTATTTGCAAGTCCACGGTCGGCAGATGCTGATTCGAAAGTAGTCCGGGTTTGGCGTTCTGGATTGATCAGGTCCAAAGCGTAATTGATGTCGATAGCCGAATGATCGTCCATTTGGTTCAAATCCAAGTCGGGACGGCCATGATCGAGGCCGTAATTATCAGTCACACTAGTCAAGTAGGCAGACCACTTCTGTTCCGAGGATGAACGCTCGGAGCGCTTGTATATGTCACGCTGACAGATGCCTTCAACATCACGTCGCAAGCTGTACATGTAGTCTTCAGAACCAATGGGACCATTCATGACCTTGGTAAAATAAGTCTCTGTAGAAGCGGAGCCGGACGTTTCCATGGTAGTCTCGATTCGTACTGCACTAGGAGAGTCTATATCGACAACATCTGAATGTGCGAATGAGTATCGGTGGCGCGGAGATGGTACCCCTGCCTGACGGTCGTCACTGGTGTCAAATGGACAATCATTACGCGGTCCACTTGAGACTGAATTTCGCTCCCCTCGGTTCCCCATCGAAGGACGCATGAAGGGATGCGTCTCCATGGCGGATTCTCGTATGAACGAGAGCGGTGATGATAGAATGGAGGATTGCGAGAAGTTTAGGGTAGCAAGAGACCCGATACTCAAGCTTGTATCTGGGTAGGAAACGTCTTCAGAACGGTGAAGTGTCGAGGAGGGCGTGAAGGTCGAAAGCGTCTCCTGTGGCATTGCCATCATTTGCGGCGACGTATCGGGCCGTGACTTGATCGCATCGTTCATTTGTGATAACGTTACTCCTACTGAAGTTCTATCGCTCATATATGGGAAGCTATTGCCCAAATGATCTGAACAACCAGAAGAGGCCAGAATTTCAAGGCCATTCCCAAGCTCCCTAGAGCATGATGTCTTCGCTACCAGAGATGATCCACAAGCGGTAGCCCAAATTGTGTTGTACGGAGTCAACTCCTGTGGACTGTTCTCTCCTTGACCTGATCCAAGGGAATCCACCTGTGCGAAATCCGAAGGCAGCACGGCCAAAGAGAGAAGATGAGCAGAGTGACCACTAGACTGAGAACTTGGGGAGCTAACGGAGGACTTCCGCCGTGTTCTACCCTCCCAGTTCAGCCTGATACTATAGTCACAATTCTCATTCTGACGGCGGCAGTTGAGACAAGACGGCTTCTCTTCGTCACTAAAATCATTGTCAGATAGAGATTCTGATGATGTTGAGCAGAGGCAAAGTAGCAGGAAATAGAAACATACCATTTGACTTTCCGCGTCTTACAAGGCCTAGATACCTGTTCATTAAGCAAGTGACAAAGCAACAAATTGGTGAGACTGAGACTGCTTACCAACAACCCTTCCGGGATCTTCGTTTTGGCTCAGGTGCACCGGGCCTTCTAGGACGAGGCATTGCACTTCAAGTGCGACTTGAGTGATTCGGCTGAGTGCAAAGATCCGACGAAAAATAGCAGTAGCGGCTGGATGAATCGATAACTTGTACTCTGCAAAGTATGGCCGCCATACGGACACGATAGGACCTCAAGACACCTGGAGAATGGCAATCGGTGACTTTTTCCGTCGTGGGGATCTTTTTGTCCAGCTGGATAGGTAGCGATAATCTATAAGACACCCGCGCCTTGTGTTCGTACTCATCGAGCCGTGGAATTTGATAGACGAACTAACGCTGTTTATACCACAGTCAGCCAAGCTTGACAAGGCGTGCAGTGGGTAGCTGAAACACCAGTTGGCGACACTGAGAAGATTGCTGGCAGGAGAGAACAAAGAGAGAGATGAAACTGAAAGACCACAAAAGCGGAGAAGCTGGGCCAGTGGATAATACTGGACGGGTAGATAGAGATGCAGAATCACAGATAAACCCAAAATAATCAATGCCCTTGGCCATTGCTCGTTGGTCACTTCTGTTATCGGCACTTTCAATCAATCGCGTCCCGCTTTCCAACGTGCAAATGTGAAGACGACGATAACCAGAGCTGATAATGGCTGAACTAGACTGTTAACTGCTAAGCTGAACCAGAGAACTGATAACCCAGTCATGTTATTAGCCAGCATCTCCGGGGCAGCAATGGCTAGTGATCAATCCGGTTAGCGTCGGTGCTGGTCGGATGCCTGGGGATAAGGGGTCTGATGACGCATGTCGATCTGGTCAGCATCATTAGCTTCGGTTCTGCTGACTTTCGTGCCGAACAAGTACCGTATCTTGAACCTACCTTAAGATTTGACATCTTCAGTTTATAGAAATCGATCCTGAAACGTAATTTTCTTAATCATGGCCGCCTCCCTGGTTGCGAAACATCCTGTCCAACGGATGTCCAGCCCTTCCCGGGGGTTCTCTGCCTTGGTCCATGTGAGCTTGTGCCCGTTTGGTTGTTGTTCCCTTGGGCGTTTGTTCCATGGCTGACGTTGCTCAAGTTAATCGGTTTAGCCAGCTTTATCGGCTCGTTCAAATTGTGGGTGACCCAGGGTTTTCTTTTTATATCTTCATCATGATGATAGGGATCTGTATCTGGTGTGGTTATTGGACTAACTTAATACCTCAGTATGCACGAGAATCCTAATCGCGCGTAAGCTTTTCCAATGCCATGGGCTCGGAATTCCCGCATATTAATACCTCGAATGCTTCGCAGTAACGAAGCGTATGGTTGGCATTTTCAGTATCTAACCGTTATCGGTCTTGCCTTGTCAACTCTCACTTTTGCCGTCGCGCTGTTGGCGGATCTGACCCTGTCCGCCCGGCTATTCCTCGTTAAGAACCTCCTGTCGATATGTAGCGCTCCGATGGAGGTGCTTATCAGTGTTTTATACTGGAGTCTTCGCATGGTGGGTAGTCAAGCACCCTTATACCCACAGTTCCGCTCCTGACGAAGACTATAAGATCGACGAGCGTTTAGTGGTACCGGACTGGGCTCATATTCCAATGCACGCTGGCAAGTCCTCAAGCTGGTCTCTTGTTCAGATGGAACCTTGAGCTAATATCATATCGTTCTGCAGATATTGGTTTTCACGCCGTACCAGCCATTGTGTTATTGATCGATCTCCTACTTCTTTCCCCTCCATGGACAATCAGTATCGTACCAGCCCTTGGTCTATCAAGCACAATCGCGGTCAGTTACTGGGTTTGGATCGAGCGATGCTACAAGTACAACGGATGGTGCGCTGAATGCTTATCTCAGTCATGAGCAGTCGGTTGCTAACAATGATAGGTACCCGTATCCGATCTTTGAGCAGGTGCCCTTCGGAGGCCGCGTGGGTCTTTTCGTGATGAGCGCCATTGTCATGGCGCTGAGCACTGCAACCCTGCAATGGCTATACGGACGTGTCAATGGCTTCGGGACAGCCTCAATACCCAAGGCTCGTCCCGGTGCTCTGAAACAGAATGGTACTTCGAAGCAAAATGGCGGTCTTTGAAAGCTAAGATGCCGTCTCCGCGTTTTCTTGGCCTCGGTATACGACGGCATGAATAGACGTCAGAGTTCCTCTTTGAATATTTATGTGTATCTGGTTTCTTCTCCTGGGAGCTCTGTAAAGATTGCTCCACCAAAGCGCGCATATACAGATCTCTAGGTAGACGTTTGAATCACTTCGATTATATGATTAGAAGCGGGTCCAATAATATGAATGATCCCCTCCGACAATGGGAGTATCAACTAGTAGTTCTAGAATATAGGTCGTAAAGCTTCCCGATCAAAGACGGCAGCTCATCGCGGAGACGTTCATCACCTAGAGCATATGTGGTACAAGATACGTCGATAAGAATTGAGGAATCAGGCAATGGCCTGGATGCGGTCGCGAGAGAGGTTATATGTGTATTTTGTGAGTGGAACATACGCCGCACGGTCTGTTCTAGCATCCTAGTAATCATGTATTCTCTCGTAAAAACATGGCCGTTTTCTAGTATTTTCTATTCACCTTTTGCAGTAAACATTCTAAGGGTCTGAACCGACGATCCACCAGTGACCTCACTGTCAAAAGGCTAGTTATGTGCACCAGCCTGCTTACATAACCCGGCATAGCTTCTTCCGCCTGTTCGCTGCACCTCTTCAACCATCAAGTAGTGTTCGCGACCATAACACTCCATACATCCACGAATCTCAACATGCACCTCACCTCGATGAACGGCACATTGCGTACGGCCGCCTTTAGTGGCCGATTTGCTCTGGCCTCTCCTTCGTCTTTGCCCGCCGCCACGCCGTTATTTCAATGCTGCCAGAAGATGTCGCTCAGAACACAGGCAAGGCCAGCCAGCACATCAACCACACGCATCCCCTTAAAGCCATCGCCTCGTCCTCAGACAAGCTCCATGTGTCTGTCTCCCATTCTCCGCAATACTGCTTTTCGCCTTAACTCGACCGCCGCAAACGCATCCCGCGCCGAAGCCTCCAAACTCGATTGGAATTCCTTCTTCAAACTCCGCGCATCTCGACGCAGATATACCCTCGCCTCGTCGATAATCGCTTCGATGGCCAGTACAATTATCGGAGTACAGGTCCTTTCCGAACAGGATCTCGAGTCCCTCGGGGCGCAGGTGATGGGCTTGGATCCTTTTGTTGTCCTGGGATTGGCGACCGCTGCCTGCGGTGCGGTGGGTTGGCTCGCGGGTCCCTTTTTGGGCAATGCCATCTGGAGGGTGGTCTATCGCAAATATAAGCCAGCTTTCTTAATGGTGAGTTCTTGGCCATATGTTTTAAGGGACTTTTGTCGGTTTTGTTCGGTGCTAACAGATGGATAGAAAGAGAAGGAGTTCTATAACAGAATCAAGCGGTTCCGTGTCGATCCCTCGTCTAACTCGATTGCCAATCCGGTGCCGGATTACTATGGTGAGAAGATTGGTAGCGTTCAAGGTTACCGGCAGTGGTTGAAGGATCAGAGGGCCTACAACCGCAAGAGACGCAGTTTCATCATCTGATTTTATGAAGCAACCCTAGCATGTCCCTTTCTTCGATATGGCAAATTTACTGGATCCTAGTCTCTCGATGTGCTTCCATCCTCATTTAAGCTCATTGGCTTTGCGTGGAGTTTTCTACATCAGTCTTTGAGCGATCGGCATGAGTTTCTCTTCCACGTTGATCGGCTTCCTCTACAGAGGCTACTTATTGGCAAGAGCATTTCATCTCTGTCCTGTAAAATATACGCTATTGAAATTCATATCTGCTTCCTAAAGGGACACCAATCTGATCAGTATAAGATCAGCTCACGAGACACAGATCAATTATGACCAGCAGGTGACATTTGTTCACAACTTAGATGACTCCTTGGCAGCTTTTGCTGGTGGGTCGATGCTCGCCTCCGACCACCACGGGTAGTTGGCAGGGCCATCGTTCTCGAAAGCTGCTTTAAAGTTTGGCTTGCGCTTCTCGAAAAAGGCCGAAACGCCTTCTCTCTGGTCCCTGTCCAAACGATGAGCATGGGAGATTCAAATACGACGGCTGCTACTCACTTAGCCCCAAACATATGGTACAAGATCCCCGACTCGAGCAAATGCGCTTCTTCAGGGGACTCAGGTCCGCGCCACATTAACGCCCGATTCAGCGCAGAAGCCATTGGGCTGATGTTCTCGGCGATTTCGACAGCCAACTCCAGAGCTCGTGGAAGGACCCGGGTTCGCTCTGGTAGAGTCTCCGCAAACAACCCTTCGAAGTGCTTTGAGTTGGCCGGGTAGACACCTCCCGTTGAGACGAGGAACATTGCCCGAGAGTATCCGATCAGACGAGGGAGGAAGTACGACGAGCAAGACTCCATGGTGATTCCTCTTCGGGCAAAGACGAAGCCGTATTTACTCGATTCATGGGCGATCCTGCCTCACTTTAGTACGTACTGCTTCAGAGACCTGAGATAAATGCACTACCTTATCGCAGCCGGAAGAGTCATGGTCATGCCAACTCCAACAGCAGAACCCTGCATAGCAGCAATCGTAGGCTTCCGACATCTGTGAATCGCCAGAGCGACTCGGCCACCACTAATGGTTGGTCAACCTTTGATCCTCTCGTTTCAATAGCACAGCACCGACCTATCCCGATGATCCACCGTCCTCTCTCGTTCTCGCCCGCCGCCAAATCCAATCTCCAAGTCCGCGCCGGCACAGAAGGTCCTCCCCGCACCGGTCAGCACAACTACCTTTACGCGTTCGTCGAGGTCGAACATGCCAAAGACGCGTTCCAGATTCTCGGCCATGACCTGTGTAAAGGCATTGTGCTTGTCCGGGCGGTTCAAAGTGACGATCACGACTGGGGTTACGGTCGGGCAGCCGGCGGGGTGGTGGGACACCTTAATGTGAATTGTTTTGAGAGTTTCATACGAAGTTGGAATGGCAATTGGGGGAGGATTGGGATACATTTTGGAGGTATATATTATGATGGAAGTAAGTGATAAGGCTGCGCGGTGAAGGTTTCCTCAAGTTACTGAATACTCGATTTTATACGCACTGAATCCCCCAGTCATATCGGTAATCGTGAGCTGACTTGATAATATAATCTCGACATGAGATTCTGATGATGTTATCCCCAAGTAAGGGATGGACGAGCTGCCTCGGTAGTCCGGCTGCGATATGCCGTCCACTAGGTTGCCCCGCAAGGAATGCGGAGAAACGGGTTTCGGCTGGACGATCCAAGATGCCGATCCTCTCTTGATGATTTATGCCTTTTTCATTAGATTCGATGACATGGCATATGGTTTCTTTAGAGAAAGGGAGAAATTATAATGACAACTCTTACTAACATCATCTAGTATGGTTGGAAAGGGCTAAAAGATCCAGCACCTGCCATCGGATTCAACATGTTAGGAGTTGTTTACCAAGGCATCACGGCTGGTCGAGCCACTGCGTAAACCAAGCGACAGCAGCGTTCTTTCCTTGAGTCATCGCCTCACGCTCCCCAGCCTTGTTGCCGTCACCGCGAGTCAAACAGCCATGTTCCACCTCGGGATAATGCTGATAATCAAACGGTACACCGAGCCTGGAAAACGTGTCGAACGTATATCGCTTGAGCTCGGCAGTATAGACCGGATCGTGTTCCGGGGCAAGAATCTGCACTGGAACTGCAATTTCGTCGATATCCTTCTTTGTCAGAAGCGACGGATGGCCAACACTGATGCAGTCAACGAGCGGAGGCTTGTGTACATTTGCGCCTAGGCGGAAAGCAGCCCATCCTCCGTAGCAAAACCCGGCAACGCCCACTTTCTTGTACTTCTCCCGTAGAGCTCTAGCACAGTTGAAGATCTCCGGCTCTCGTATCTCTCGGGAATTCCTCCCCAAAAAACCGGGGATATCGAGCTTCTCCCACTCGCCCTTTAGAATTGGCTCCAACGGCAAGACTTCGCCGCCGAAGAAATCGGGGATGTAGACGGTTGCGTTGGCCTCGCGGGCATAGTGATCTGCTAGCAAGCGCACATTTGGAAAAGTCCAGCCCAGAAGATCGTGGATGATGATGATGGCGACGTCCGGGTTGTCCCCCACTATGTAGACGTCGTTGTTGGCGAGCTTTGCAGTTCTCCCCGAGGGAGTACCCTCCCATTCGAACCCTTTCAGACAACAAGCTGAGACGGACATACTTTCTGATATCGCTTTTTTTCGGCTTGAGAATAGCATGCAACTCGAGTTGGCCCCCTGTGTGTAAGAGTATGGGTAAGCAGCCCACGTGGGGCCAATGTTAAGTTCCGCCTGCTAAGGACAAGGTACCTAAATATCAAACAATGGACAGGACGTGACATACAATCATATGACCCAGTACCTAGGCGATCTCACCTCAGTCTGTTCTGGTTGAGCATGTTTTCCAGTTCTCTGAGCATCGTATCAACCAGCCAGTGAAGTTGGCACAAGGTTATGATTGATAACATTAATACGTGACTGCAATGTCTCAGGGGCAAGGTCCTCCGAATCATTTATTAGGCGATGCTTCTGTATTTCTATAGCTACGAGCTAAATAGGGATACTGGATATTAGACAATTGTCACCGAGCAGCCGAGTCAACTGGCAAAGCTTTAGTCACTGAGAAACAGCCCCTGGCCGTCCCTGAACCAGATTGGCTGCTGGTCCCGAAATGTCATCGTCGAGGACCTGGGCCCCGTGGCTCAGGCACTCCACACAACCAATCAATCAGACATAAACAGTGGAAGTTAGGCCCTCTTGGCTTTTCAGCCTGCACCCATGAATTGCTCCATATGTGGGTTGTCCTTTACCTTGTTAGGCCCAGGGTCTCAGGGTATTTTTGTATCTAATTTCTCCTGCTCCTGTCACAAGGTGGAAACCTGTCTGACTCTGACTCCTCGTGTTCCCCAAATCAAGTCACTTTCCTTCAACCATCCCCTGCTTTCATCATGTGTGTGACGAGATGTTCCTCTTTAACAAAAACCAGAGGCGTCTCCTAGTCTATTTCGCGGTTTTCTATGTTCTTCTTCTTATCTTTTGCCATTTCAACTCCGCGCGCGACCCTGGTTCATACTTTTTCCGACCAGAGGAAGGCTATCGGCCGCATTACAGCGTCCGGAGAATTCTAGAGTCGCGGCACTTCATATCTCGGTTCAACCAGTCAATCCCCCAACCAAAACAATCGCTTCAAAATGTCACTTCAGGAGGACGCGATCCATCAATTTGTGCGGGGATCGTTACTGTAAAGCGCCCTATACAGCAAAATCTCGATACGGCCGTTGGCTCGCTACTTGATGGATTATCGCAGGAGCAGCGCGCAAATATCGTGGTTCATGTGCTCTTTGCGCTCAGCAACCCTTCCGATCATCCAGATTATCAGCAACCATGGGCGTCGAATGTCATCGACCGCATCCTCACATACAAAAACTCGGGCGCTGATGTGGACAAAATGGAACGATGGGAGAGGGAGAATTTGATAAAAGAGAAATCTCTTATCGATTATCAGCTCTCTTTACGATCCTGTTACGAGGGCACGAAGGCGCCTTGGATTTTGTTGCTAGAGGACGATGTGGTAGCACAAAGGGAGTGGTACCGTCATACCATGAGAAGTCTGGAGACAATCAAGCACTGGAGGTCTCACGGGAGGATCAAGGACTGGCTATACCTGCGTCTCTTCTACACAGAAAAATTCCTGGGTTGGAATACGGAGGAATGGCCCACTTACCTTATCTCAAGCCTTGCGGTTATCTCACTCGTGGCACTGGCAGGTGTCTGTGCGCGGCGACGGTCACGGCCTATGCAAGGGATATTGACGAACTCATTCCTTGCGGTAGTCTGTCTGCTGTGTGTTCCTTTACTTATTGGCTTATATTTCCTGGCAGGCCGTGTGACAGTGCAGCCCATGCGGCCCGGCGTCCATCTCATGAACAGCCACGGATGTTGCTCGCAAGCACTTCTTTTTTCTCGAGAGAAAGCGCCCTTGCTGATCGACCATCTGGAGAAACTGCAAAAGACAAGACCGGAGCCCGTGGACAGTGCCATTGAGATTTTGGCCGACCAAGAAGAGTTGGACCGTTGGACCATGACGCCGTCACAAATGCAACATGTTGGTGCAGCTTCGTACAAGGAAAATCGCAAGTCGTATGGGTTGGATGGGCCTTATACCGTCAAAGGCGCTCACGGCGTGTGGAGTATGAGCTTCGAAAATGCGTATCGGCCGCCATTTGATCCGGATGCTTCTTGAATGTAGCCAAAATTCCTCGAGCTTGTCATCGGAGTGGTTGGGGCAGGTTGACAGTGACACTTGTCACCGTCCTCTCCTTGTCCTCAGTATCCCTAGCGGACTCACATATACCTAACGCTCTTCAGGAGCTACTCTGCATATCTCCAGTCTCGGCCATGACCAACGCTGCTAGGCCTTAACAGTATCACTTTCACCTGTGCAGCAGTGCATCAAGGTAACCGTTCCGTGCAATGGTTGGGACTGTTCACCGGATGGCCTCGATGGACAGTTTGGTCATATTGACACGGATGCAAAGTTCATAACCGGGTCACCATCCCTAACGAGCAACCCTACTCGACAGAAAGACCTCCATCTAAGAGGTGTTGTTTCTGTATCATGATAATGCCGCTTTTCTATAAGATCTCAATGTGGTCATTATGAAGGTAATCCCCAGCCGCAGTCTCATAGGAAAATGAAGCATAACATTACTACTGCGGTATCTCAGCAAGTAGTTGTCTTACGGATTATCAAGTACTTCATTCTGGTTCTCAACGAGCAGCCTTGGAGGCTACCTACCTCGGTACCTATGTATAAGGATGAGCACAACTTATGCATGCATTAATTTACGTTGTGCTAGAAGGGCATCATGGAGTTTAAATTTGAAAATACCGCATACTGCCAATACTGGTAATTAACTTGATTTATGCGTCTGTGATGGTGTAGGAGAGACAATCTGAAACGTTGCATTGCAGTAAATTAATGCAGTCATCTTGACCTCAGCCTATAAATATGCTTACCTATCCTTGGCATGTTGCCACTGCCTTCGTAAGCCCCCAAGAAGTTCAAAGCAATGGATGATCATCTCCAGCCTTGCATAACTAAGGTATCATTCAGTCCGGATAAATGGCGAGGCATCTATACATGTAGGTTATTTTTAGAATGCAGGGGACTGGAGAATGCTCTTACCATTCATACCTTATAGTAGCAATGTTCTTCCAAATTCAATCTAGTACTGTAACTGTCCATGAACAAATGAAGTATAATTAAAATACAGTATTCCATCGAGGCTATCACACCCACAGCCTCAGCTGGACTATATATTACTCATGGTCACACTCCACCATTTTGTATATCCCAGTCTCACCCGTATCAACCCTTGTAGTAAGACAGCTAGGTTGCACAATCCTAGATGTGCTACATGCCTTATTCATAGCACCATTTTCATACCAATGTGGACAAGACTGCAGATCCCATCTACTTAAAGCTGACTACTCCTGCCCCGCATATTGTAACCCAGAGTCCGTAGACGCAAATGTGGCCATGCCAGCCATTGCAGCACGTTCCAAACCAGACTGATTATCGTCAGGCTTATGCCAGTCCAGATGTCATGGTTTGAATTCAAGCCTTCCACTTAAATAACTTGCAGGAGGGGCGAAGATCACGTTGTTTGCGTCAAGTCCTCGGCTCTACGCGGTCGATCTCCCAGCAGCCGGAGAAATCTGCTTCTCAGCTTCGCTCTGGTAGATTCGTCTGCTTGCTACTTCAGACCAGAATGGCAGATTCACCACGAGGAGTAGATCCAACCAAAACCCCTCTTGTCCCTGCACCTGCCGGGCAGCAGTCGAACTTCGTCAATCCGGTCAGCCATGTCAATGAGTACTACATAATCGCAGGCATCTGTACTGCGTTGATGACTTTCCTTGTTTTTGTGAGGCTGTATATCCGGTTCTTAGTTACTCGTACGCCGTGGTGGGATGACTGTAAGGCTCTCTCTACTGGAATGTGGGATGATTTGCTGATATGTTATAGTGACTGCTGTGATTGCGCTGGTATGAACGAGAATACAGTTAATCTTTCCACGATCTGAAGCTCACAGGTATACGACTCAGGTCTCTCAATTCGCATACACAGGTGTAGTTATCAAAGGTTATTCAACATCTCTACCACACCAATCGCAACATCAATCCTAACATGGATATCTAACAGAGGGATCCCTCGGGCTGGGACGACATGCTTGGGACATCACGCTGGCCAAGTTCGCTGAATTCGATAAAGTGAGTCGACCAGACTGGCACAAAGAGCTACTGGCCATCAAGCTGACGGGTCATAGTATGCGAGACCCCTCACCGCGCCAGCGTTATACTTCACGAAGCTGACCCTGCTCCTGCTATACCTGCGCCTCTTCTTGCTTAATCGTCCCGTGAAGATCGGTATCTGGGGAGGTATCGCGTTCTGCACAATATACTACACCGCTGCGTTCTTCCTCAACCTCTTCTTAAAAGACCTGCACGCGCTTTCGAGGTTGGCGCACAGCGTGGGTGTTGTCGGTGTTGTCAGCGACGTATACATCATCACACTTCCGTTGCTGGCTATTGCACAGCTGCGTCTGAGCAGGGCCAAGAAGTGGCGCGTTGCTGCTGTCTTCCTTACGGGACTCTTGTGAGCTCCATCCTCGACTCATCTCATGACGGATTGGCTAAGCTAATTGTCGCATAGAAGTGTGGTGATGAGTTTTCTGGGCTGCATATACCGCTTCCAAGTCAACATCATGGATATTACTTACTCCCTCCTGCCGATCTACATCGTTAAGTACGTATCCCTCCCGCTCCTTGACTCTGTACCTATCTAACACTGCCCTCCAAAACCAGCACCCTGGAAGTTGACATCGGCATAATATGCACCTGCCTCCCCCTCCTCGGCGCACTCTTCAAAGAAAACACGAAGGAATCCCGGCGGCCGACCACCTCCCGATCCGTCCACACCCGTCTCTCTCCCTCACGCTCGCGATTTCCACACAGTATGGACAAGAATCATCAGAATCACAGTTCTGATAATATCGAGCTTATTCCCCAGACCTCTGCCGCGGGTGCGGTTCCGGAGTCTAATACGGTGCCGCTACCGTCTAGTTTACCGAATGCGATTTGGCGCAAGACGACGATTGAGCAAAAGTGGGGAGAGTCTTGCTGTTAGGGATGTTAGGAGTAAGGTGTAGTGATGTGGTTATAGTATGACCCTCGGTCTGACATTGTCTAGAATCTACCTTGATAGTCAATCCTGCAGACTCAATAAGAGGCTACATGCATCCTGACAAAATACATATAATCTCATCTTTATTTGGTTGCCTTAGTCAATTATCTGGGCCATTATCTGCGGAAGTCTTGTGTGCCTGGTGTGCCGCAGCAATGAATCAGCGGGTCCACAACTGTGACATCCATACATTCAGCGGAATACCAACCTTATTTGTACAAACGTCATAGATTATTGGAATTCTACCATGATTACATTGCCTATACTATGACGACTGACAAGTATCCTTGGACTGTTACTAGGCTATTCGTACAGTGCTCCGAATGGAAACGGCGTAGTAGCTAAGTCTATGGTGGTGTAATTCATTCGGTTCATTACTCATACAGGTAAGTCCCGAGATTGAGATCCTTCGACTCGTTTCCACCCCCGTAGTCTATACGAGAATTCCATTTCAAGCCGTTCCGCCGGGAAAGGTCCCTCTAGAATTTCCTTTATCATGTCAGTTCCTGGTGGGAAGTCGTGTTCGAATGAAGGCTCTCTGGCCTTCCTCATATTTTTGAAAACGCTTTGTCTGAAGTGCCAGCGAAGGAGGTGGTCTGAGACACCGTTCGGATTGGCCTGGTCTCGACACAGAGGGTCGGGTGTTTTTCCATCCACTTCGAAGTAATCAGCATTGAAAGAGATGATCTTGTAGTTGTCCTTTGGATAGATTAGCAAACCATCTTTACTTAAATGCAATGCGTGGGAAGATCACGTACATCAGGGTTCGCTGAAATGGCGTAGGTGTCAAATAATTGATGTATATGTGCCAACAGGAGAAACCCACTCTGAATGGAGTCAATAGGCACCGGATGGTTCCCAGGGTCTGTGTTAGTGATCCATCGACTGAATTATGTCCAATCCAGTAGCTCTCTTTCTCCACAGGGGATATATGGGCCGCCTCGAAGCTTGTCCAGTCATCCACATGAGCGGCACGGTTGACGGTCCCAGTGACAACACATTTTCCCTAGCCCTCACGCCTCTGTCGAAATCAGTCTCGCGGCCACCAACACGTTAGGGAGGGAGTCGGTGCACTACCGGCTCATCACTAAGTTGAATAGAGTCTATTCAGGTTAGCTGGGGTTTCCTTTCTTTGCTTCGACTGTCATTACACCTACAGCCATCAGGAGCATAGATATCATAATCTACGGTTGTCAAGCGTTGGTTATTTCGTGAGAGAGTTTGCCCGCACCTCCCCTTGACCGTAAATGTCCGCAGTCCAATGAGCGGGTGTGGTACTAAGACGATGTTCAGCATGTTGATGAAGTTGCCTTGGGTAACTCAGCCATTTTGAAGAAGTCCACCTAGCTCGTCACCCGTTGAACCGTCGACAAAGTGGATATTCCGCCCATCCAGGGGAATCGACTGATCCTCCGACATCAAGGCTGGCGATTCCCAAGAGAGCGGCCCGAACACATTGTGGTTCTTACTACTCAGATGCAACGTCCCTCTAGGAACTCTCTTCTCCACAAGGATTGGTCAATTAAGGAGATGACCGGAATGTGTCAGTTCTCTATGGGTCAAAGGAACTTAATAAGTCGACGGCGTAAGTAAGTAAGCCTTAGAAGCAGGCGCACCTGTCCAATGCTGTCAAGCGCATTTATGACGTCCGATATAACCTCAATCATATCTCCATGAAGTCTAACTGTCACTTAGAGCATATTAGGTCATATGTAAGTCACCACACTCACGGTAGTAAATATAACGGCCGAGGGTTACGAAAAGTTTATTTAAGCCCATGCAGGCTTAAGCAGTTAATATGCCAAGTATTAACTGTACTCTGTGTCCTAATATACACGCTGTTGGGATATTCTTGGAGATAGTGAGTACTAGCAGGTGAACATAAAAAAAGATGTTGTGGCCCTTCTATATAAAAAGATCTGCTGTGAGGAAAAAATTGGCTATCTGATGTGGGGCACTGAATCAGCGTTTCTACCTTGGCTTCTTTAGCGCTGAACTATAATATGGCCATAACGGGTCCAGTTATATGCATATGAAGGGTTTCAAATCATATTTATGAACTTATGCGCTTATTCTTCATATTCGGATCACTACCTATTTTCTTATAAGGTGATTGCAGATCTCCTTAAACTCCATGGCAAGAGTCAAGTTGTTTTTCCTGCCATTCGTAGGCGTTTTATTCTACTTTTCATCTTCCTTTCTCTTCAATCAGCCTTGACCGAGAGCTTTTCTCATCTTGGATAACATCTGCGTCGACTTCTTGCTTGCGACTCTTTTCTATACTCCTCCTCGTCCTTTTTTTTACGACCTTGGCCCTGGTTTCATGGAAATGGAAGATCTGGAAAAGCACCGATCGTCCAGCCTCTCCCCAACCGAGTATACAAAGAAACCCACACCATCGCTCCAGGAAGACAATACACCTGCTCATGAAGCAGCCAGCCTGTGGGACAGCGAGACCAAACGCTTCCCAGAAACAGACCTACATCGTGGGATTGTCGGATGGGACGGACAAAATGACCCTGCGAACCCCCAGAATTTCTCCGCGGGCCAAAAATGGGTTTTACTGGCACTCATGAGCTCTATCACCTTTCTTTCACCACTTGCGTCGAGCATGTTCGCCCCTGCCGCTAGCTATGTGGCTGTTGACCTGGGAATCACGAATGAGACGTTACTTTCCTTCAGTGTTACAATCTTTCTATTGGGCTACACGGTGAGAATCCGTCTGATTGATATCTGGCTGAGGAGCACACAGAATAGGAGACTAACGAGAAAGTCATAGTTCGGTCCCCTAATTCTCGCACCCTTGAGCGAGATTTATGGCCGAAGAATAGTGCTCAGCTTCGCCAACTGGTTCTTCGTCGTCTGGCTAATCGGATGTGCCCTGGCCCCCAACATTGAGTCTCTCATTGTGTTTCGACTCTTATCCGGAATAGGTGGTTGCGGCTGCATTACCCTTGGGGCAGGTCTCATTGCTGATCTGTTCCCTGTCGAGCAACGCGGGATGGCAACATCGATCTGGAGCTTGGGTCCGCTGATAGGCCCTGTCGCCGGGCCTATCTGTGGTGGTTTCATAGGTGAAGCAATCGGTTGGCGCTGGATCTTCTGGATTCTACTGATTGCAAGTGGAGTCATCTCATTCGGAATCGAGTGTCTGAACCGTGAGACGTATGCTCCCGTGCTTATACGGTGGAAGACAGCCAAACTGGCCAAAGAGCTGGGTCGTACAGATTTGCGCAGTGCATACGAACCGGACAGCCAAGGCGTATCAGTGGCGTCGACCCTGAAGTTGGGCCTTATGCGACCTTTGCAGCTATTCTTCAAGTCGCCTATCGTTTATCTGCTTTCAATCTACATGTCTCTCACCTACGCCCTCTTATATCTATTTTTCACCACCATACCCGCAGTTTTCCAGATGCAATACAGGTTCAGTACGGGCCTCTCTGGTCTCGCCTACCTAGGCATTGGCATTGGTTTCTTCATTGGCCTCGCGCTCATCGCTTTCACAAACGACAAGATCTTGATGAAAATGACAGTAAAGAACGGAGGCAAGTCCGAGCCTGAGATGCGCTTACCCACGATGATCTTCTTTTCCTGCTTTTTGCCCGTGAGCTTCTTCTGGTACGGATGGTCGGCAGCCAAGCAGGTGCATTGGATCGTGCCTATCATCGGCATGTGCCCGTTTGGCATCTCGATGATGGGCTTGTTCATGCCAATCCAGACGTATATCATCGATTGCTATCCTGCGTATGCGGCTTCCGCGAATGCCACCTTGACTGCTACACGATCATTAGTGGGTGCGTTGGTGCCCCTTGCCGGGCCTAGTATGTTTCACAGTCTAGGCCTGGGCTGGGGAAATTCGTTGCTGGGATTTATTGCTCTAGCTTTTGTGCCGATCCCTATTCTCTTCACTAGATATGGCAAGGCTATTCGGGAGAAGTTTCCAGTCAATTTTGATGGGGGGAAAGCTTAAGAGGGGATTAACTAATGCTTGCTGGCTCTTCGGATTGACTGTGAATTGCATAGAATATAGGGAGGACACGAGTGGCTGGTTTGGTTCTTGTCCTTAATTTCAACGGATCGCATATAGAGACATAATTTTATGTTCAAATCACAGTCGAAAAAACCAGTCGTCGATCCGGAAAGCAAGTAGTCAAAGGATTGCCATGCACAATCATTTATGCGCGCATAAATCTATTCATTATTCACGGCCTAATGCGCCCAGAAATCTAGGTTCATATAACTCCGTAACCACGCTCCTTCAAGTGTTTTAACCTTCCCATCTCATTTTCTCAGCATATGCTCAAAATGGTCTTAGGCTCATTAAACGATCATAATGGTATCAAACCGCCATAACGCCTCATTATCTTCCTCAGAAAAGAAACGTCTCCGAGACAGGAGAGCTCAAGAAAACCTTCGAAAGAAACGGGAGAATCGTATCAAATACCTCGAAGAACGGGTGGAATTTTGTGAGACGCATCATAGAGCTTCATTAATGCAGCAGCTGCTTACGGCTGTCGATAGCCTTCGTCGGGAAAATGAGTTGCTGCGAGCTCGACAGGACCGATTGCGGAACATGATTGCGTCCTGGGATGCAGATGAGACTGGAGTAGCCTCTTCGGTGACAGCCCAGCAACTGCGACAGTTGGAGAATGTAGGGCCTGACACCAATCCAAGGACGGCATGCCAGTGCGATCAGGCGGAAAAGGGATTAGCAGCGACTCCAATTTCAGTTGCCAACGTCGAGTTATCAGGACTAAATGCTCAGGCTGAGATCTTCACTCGAACGACAGGACTGACTCTGGAGTATGCTGGGACTGAACCTGGACTTGGTCATCTGGACAGCGTACAAGATGTTGCAGCCGGTGGACCAAACATACTCCCTTCTATTCAACTGCCCGAATTGCCTCAGTCTTCCGCTATCCAGGCTCTGCCTAGCACTGTTCCTGCTTGGTGCCTGGTCCCAATGAACAAGTACGGACATGATCCGTCCTTGGTGCCAGCCACATCGCCATGGCTCACCCGTCCGGACCTCGTCATTGCTTGTCCGCCCGTCCCAGCCCCATTGGACCTCCTCCACGGGACTCGGCGCAACTACTTGGCCAACGAGATTCACCGTGCGATTCGGCGGCGGGCGATCCGCGATGCGGAGTGTGTCGCACTGGGCTGGCTGAGTTATGTCTACGGCAAATGGCGCGTCTCTCCCAACCCCGCGACATTTGCGCGCCTGGCAGCTTTCCAACAACCAGTCATGACGCAGATCCAGCAGGGTCACCCGACAGCATTGGATTTGATAATTTGGCCGCAGCTGAGGGTCAATATCATCAGGAATTGGACCAAGTACGACTTCACCGAACTCACGGGCTATCTGAGCTGTTGCACCAAAGTGCGCTGGCCGTGGGGTAAGGATATGCTGGAGCGTGATGCGGATGATAACCTGCAGATTCGTCAGGAGTTTTTCGAAGTGTTCACCCGTGAGAGCGGATGGGGCTTGACATCGGAGTTTCTGGACAAATACCCGGAGCTGATGGAAGGGCTGGATGTCGAGGCTTTACGGTTTCGGATGATCCTTCCTAGCGAGGTAGAGTGATCAGCTGTGCCACGTTCGGATTTCGGAGAACTCCTGCTCCCAAGAGCCCGAAGCTTGGCCAGATCACGCTGTGCGTATACTAGAGCTCAAGCTCAACCAATGGCAACTTCATCGTTCATGATAGACAAGTCAGTCGCTTGTCAAAGGGCTCTCATTGCCTTCTTGACCAGAGTAATAAATGTCAAGCTTCTTGAGCATTATGTCCTCCCTCTCACAATGAGCACGTTCCAGCAGTCACAACGGCTCGATATGTGGTTCTTCCTCAGCGTCGCAGATAAGTTGTGACAAGTATTCATAAAGATGAAAATAGTGAGGAAATTCATGTTCAGTCTTCTTCATGCCAGAACGAGAGCTTGGTCTGGGGTGCATATCTCCAATTTCGAGTGAATAAACCGTCAGTGGTCCTCACTCTTCTCTGGACCATATCTAGGTCCCATAGCTGGGTGTAGGAGAACTTACCCCGGACACGGTCTATTGCAAGGACATTAGCATGCTCTGTCGTAGCCTGGCAGTTCCCTTGTGAATGAGCTAGAAGCAGCTCCCACAAACAAACATAAATCATCTACCTACCACTCAGCCTTGACGATTGACTTTCTTCTCATTGACTTACCTGACTCTTTCCTCACATTATGCTTTACTTTCTCCCAACTACTTTCTTATTTTGCCAGATTCCGGTCATTGAAGGATATTGGCGTTTCCCTTTCGTTGCCTGACAGCTCTCTGCTGACTGAACTAAGACTCATTGCCTCCTGGTGTTCCCAGGGGGGTGAGCAGGAAGCAATTTTCACAACTCAAACACAAGACATCTCTGCACAACTTTGAATCCCAAACTTCTAAATCTTGCTTAGCTTACTCCTCACTCTCACCTTCATTCCCTCCCGTTCTTCTTGTTCCATTTTGCCACTCCACCTACAGTCTACGGACAGGTACTTCTCTCATCTTCCCTCAATGAGCGGGGCCGCCTCCATGGACGAGGCGGTTCGCGAGCTGCAGGTGAAGCAGTACGAGCTTTCCAAAACGTTTGTAAGCCTGAAAAAGCTGGGACTAGAAGGCGACTGCAAAATGCCCCCAGCTCCTTACCATCGGGATGCAGTCTTCGGGGGAAGAGCTCTGTCTTGGAGAGAATTTCTCGCGTCCGTCTCTCAACGGACAACGCGCGTTCCGTGACAGAGATTATGCTGCACCGACGACTCGCACCTGACGCGAAGATCACATATGAATCTCTCTCATTAGATAGTGGACAGGAAACTCTTTTCACCAGCGATGTCAAGCCAGAAGAGGTCGCTGTTAACAATTTGTATCCAGTGTTTGGAAAGATTCACAAGGACTCCTTGAAGTAGAAGGCCAACGTGACACGGAAAGGCTATGTGCTTAAAGTCGAGATTGACGGTTCTAAGTATCCTGACATGACCTTGATCGAGCTTCCAGGACTTCGCATCCCTGACAAAGACGAAAGCTCAGAGGAGGATACTTTCGTTCACGTCCTTGCTGAGAAGTACATGAAGAATAATGCCAGTCTTATCCTCGCTGTCGTCAGAGCGAAGATTGGTTGCTAACAACAAGAAGAGGTTCTAAAGTTGGCTGAGCGTTTTGATCCCACCCACGAAAGAACTATTGGGATGACGTAGACCTCATCAATGAATTAGGGCAGAGGAAGCTGCTGTTGAGCTACGGTGATTTCATAGTCCAGATTGTAAAGTCGAGAGTGTATACGTTCCCTACCCGCAGATGCGCGTGCTAAACGAGCGATTGTGACTCGCAAAGATCGATGCACAAAGTGGTTTCGTGAGAGGCAACGAGCAAGGTAGACTAATACCTGATCTTGCCCAGGGAGGGGTTCCAGGGGGTAAACTACCCTTGAAGAGCAAGTGATCATGAGGAACAATGTTCTCAAGGGCGAAGCCGCTCACCCCTTCTGGTTGACCTTCCAGATTGGCAAGAAGATGAAGCTATTCGCAACTACCACAGTAGTAACCGCAGGCGCCCTGCGGTGTTGAAAGACGGTAGGACATCTTGATAAAAAGCTGACGAGCTCACGGATATAGACTGCAAGTAAGCAAAGAGGAGCAGTAAAGCAGTGAATGTATAGATGCTTAGACAATGTCATTCACTGTAGGAAAGAGCAGCTGTGCTCATTCACATTATGCTGGCAGGTAAATTGATACCTGATATTTGTACTTCAACACAGAATAACCTCACCCTGGGCTCTATATGTGTTTCTCTTCTCTCCTTATCTTACAAAAACGATGACCACCCATGAAGGGGTCCGGAGATTCATCTTTGTCCAGTTGGTGTAACAAAACTCGACCACGATGTGGCCCAGATATCAGGTAGATCCTTGCGCCGCGTTGGATCGCGAAGGTTTCTGTTTCTGGATGACCTTCAGCTTCATCTGCGGTCGGTGTGGGGTCTTTGTGAGTGGCTTCATCATGATTCTGTTCAAGACTCACGCGGACATCGCAAAATCCTGGCTGGAGGATGGATTTGCAAGCGAGTTCGGCAACTTGAGATTATGTTACGACGTCCCTGAAGCCGAATCAACCCAGAACGTCCTTCCCGGAGGCTGGCAGTGGCCTCGCAGCCGGATGGCTCGCCAAAGGGGTGTCACTCTGGGTCCGAAGATTCGCTTTCCAAATGACCAGAATGGCATTCCTGTGCCCACCCATGCCTTCGTGACTTTCAGAACCATCACCACCTCGCCTATGCTTCGAATTGCAAACTGGTACGCACAAATTAAAAGGAAGCTGGCTAGATTGCACCCATCAGAAGAGGCTCGGATGAGCCAGCCGTTGGGACACCCCGGCATCAACCAACGAGTAATTCGCCCTTAGGAAAAGTGGTCTTCAGTATATTAAATAGACTTACTTTAGCACAGCTAATCAGGCGAAGCTTTCACCTAAAAACCTTAACAACTGGCCACTCTTGCTGGGTGCGAACAGATACCTTACCAGAGTGGAAAAGTGGTCTTCCTTGCTGAGAGCTCACAAAAGGTACGTGTGTTGAAGGAACTTTGTCTGCTCTCATCCATGATGATCTGTATCACTCACTATGTATGTGCGAGCGATAGTGGTTCAGCTACTAGGACGTTCTCGATGGCCAGCTAGTTTTTGTCATAGGCAATGTTATCCCAAGGTGGATATGGACTTTCGGAGAGAGCGCAGAGAGCAGTTCTCGAGGGGTCCCAGTTGGGAAAGAGAGGCCCTATCCCAAAATGTCTCTATCATGTGGAGGACGGAGGACCTTGCTGTTTGTTTCCCGAATTCGCTGTACTCTCGAGCATAACCATGGTGGCCCGCTACCAGAATACCCCAGCAGGCCCCGGATCAAAGGGGGTTTCATGTTGCCAGCAGACGTCAGAGCATCCCGGATTTCAGATGAGCCAGAGACCTCAGCTGCCCCTGGGCCTTACCACACCAGGGAGAGCGCTACAACTGAACTCAGAAGGTCGTTTTCCTCCCATCCTTAACGATGTATGGATACGCAGCAGTTAGTGGCTCAGATTCACAAATAGTACAACCTGAATTAGCCGCCGCATCTCGCACAACGCGATCCTAGGGTGTCCTATCTCTTTTTTAGTCCAATTTCACTTCTACTGGTAGTGCAAGACCAAGTTTGGGCCCGAGTGCGAGCTAGGTAAAGTGTTATCTCCAGACTTTGGTGCGGTTGTGCAGAGGCGACATACAACCGGTCACTGCTAGGCTATGTATGTTAGTTATGGCCTGCATCCCTGCCTTGGGCACGCTCGGAGATTTTGACACTCTATGTGGGGAGGTTCACGACTAGGCTACATACGACTACACATGCCCAGAATCGCGGGGAGGAAAACCCACGCGCAAGAAAGAGATTTCAGCAGTGGGTCGCAGAAGCAGCCGGTGCCAGCCACAAAAGCGACCCGAGGTCCTTTGTCCCGTCCGCGTACCCCTCTATGGTTGGAGCCAAGCAAGTGTAGTAGAGGAGCTGCACTAAGTACTCCGTAGCTCGTAGTTGCTGAGAGCGCGTAAACATGAGAAAGGTAGAGAAGTAAAGAAGGAATAGAATACAAGGAGAGCTCGATTGACAAGGAGGAGCGAATATGACGCCAACGGACATAATGGGCGCCAAGCCAGTGGATGCCTTAATTCCGCCGAAGAGGGCAAAAGGGCAAGGTTGAAAGGATTCTTTCTTGGCTACGGTCATGCCAACAAAAAAAGTAATCACCAGACCCCTGCGCGAAATTTTACCTTTGCCACGATTTTAAGATCAGCATTTCCATCTCCAACTTTGTTCTTTTGTTAAAGAGCCTATTCTTCCCCACGAGCAGTCAATCCAAGCCCTCGACAACGAAAAAAAGGTCTTCCTCGCTTCCCCTCGGTCTCCAAGGACAGACCGCCTGCCCTCCTCAATTCCGCCGGGCTTCCTCATCACTCTCGCTCGCTGCTCGTTCCCAATCGCGCGATCGCAAATCCATAACATCAATCGCAATGGCTGGTCGAAACGTTTCTCACGGCCGTGGAGGCGCAGGTAAGAGACCTGATTGATTGTCTGCCGTTGCAGCGCACATCTCCTCTTCCCAGTTGAACTTGAGCTAACATCCACCCTTTTCCCCCTCACCAGGAAACATCTACTCCACCGCAAACCCCACCTCAGCAAAGGATCTCATCACCCCGACAATCAAACAAGACACCTTCACAACCGGTCGCGGCGGCTCAGGCAATATGGTCCAGTATGACCCGGAGCGCCCGGAAATCGCGCGCGAGCTGCAGGATGTAGAATCGCCGCCGCAACGGGTGGAGGAAGCCCCGCACCACACGGGCCGGGGTAGGTTTTGGCCTTTCTTTTCGTCTGCGCGTTGACGGCATGGTTGAGCTAACCGGTGGTTGTTCTAGGTGGTGCTGCGAATGCGTACGTCCCGTCTCCCGAGGAAGAGAAGAAGGTCCGCGAGCGGGAAGAGGAGAATCTGCAACGGGTTCGGACCGCATCGAGGGATCGGTTGAAGGATGTCAAACAGGCTAGTGAGAAGCGCTCGGGTTCCTCATCTTCGCGGTGATATATTTATAAGGTTGTCTTTGAAGTTCTCACGGTTTTGGATTCATCGTGGGAAGTGGGATGCTGTCAACAGCTGGCCTCCCAGAATGCTCAACGAACTTATCTCATACTTGGAGAGAATGATAAAGTACTGCTGGCGGTGCTTGATGTCCCACCCGAATGACTGGGAACTGCGTTTGGGCAGGATTGTTCTGAAATTTGAATTCTGCTCGGATGTCATCTTTTGCTCTTCCTGTTCGGTCGGTGTTTTCTTTTCTTCACTTCTCTTCTTTCTCCATCTTTTTTACTTCTATGTTCTTGTAATTGGATAATACCCTTGTCTGAAAATCAAAATTTGAATGACGAAGCGCAGTTCTTTTCCTGAGTTGGATTGTGCCAGTACGGAATGGATTCACTCGAGCTGCTTCATCTTTGGTGAGATGGCGGAATGTTGGGCGGTCTTTTCCTGTCTATATATCGCCTGAGACTATCTCAGCATTAATACACACTGGAGGCGCTAGTATGAGCTCCAATAGAACCCCGGATGCTTATCAACATACTTCGTTGCTTTTTCCGCACTATTTACCAATGAGATTCTGAATTCTTCCACATAACTCTCTATTTGATTTCAATGTAATTATCCACTTTGCTAGACCTGGTAGCTGCTCATTATCGTGGATATGTTGAGGATGCGATTAAGTTAAGCCAGTATCGGCTGGTACCTATGTAAATAACAAATGGCCGGAGATCGGACCAATTCTCCGGGCACTGGTATCACGGGGGATGCAACCTAAGCACCAGACATTAGGTGCCAAATATGTCGACGCAATTCCTTATGGTCTGTGGAATGACCCAAGGACACCACAATAGTCGCAGAGTGTCGACTATGAGTGGCGCGAATGCGAGCTCGGCCCTGATCTCTCATCGCTACCAGGGGATTCTCGTCGGACACTGCCAGTAAGACTGGGCTTCGACGGCGGAGTAGGTTTGGGGCGTTACAGTGTCTTAAGACACTCACTAGGACGGAAGTGACGGCGATCGTGACGTGCATAACAGAATCCTTGCTGCAGTCAAGTTGGTGAAATATGACAGCCTGTAGCATCTAATACCCAACTAATAGATTGTCGCCATTGAGAGTCCAGGAGTCGACCTATTTGTTGGATGATTCGTGCACCCCATTCACCCATCCACCAGCGGCTTCTCATAAAATGGAGGACCACAGCATAATGAGCCAGGATGACCAGAGCGAACGGATATCGCTCATGCACTAGGTCTATGAACCTCGGCGGAATGTGGTACATCCACTGGAACGCCACGATTGAAGCTTCCCTGCCTTGCGCAAGTTTTTCTAGAGTCTCCCCCAACTGTCTGATTGTTGCCTCAAACATCTCTCTTTCGTGCTTCGGGTTCCGGTTGGCCAGCTGTGAGTTCGTCATTGATAACGACATGATAGCAAGCCGCGAAGTGTCGGGCATCTTGGGGCCACATTCGTCCTTTTCAAGCAACGGCTTCAACTCGCCGCTCTTAACTTGGTCAGCGATCTGGGCCAGAACATTCATGGAGTTCCTTGCAACTTGGAAAGCCTGGCAAAGATCATCCAGCGCCGTGTTTGTCTGGCCGTGTCCGGCAATCAGAGGAAAGGCCAGGGAAGATATGGTCGTGAGGCTGCATAAAGCAAAGGCTGCATTGCAATTTGAATGGTCGATATTTGCGAATGTCTCTTTGAAATTTGACAGAGCCATGTCTTTATGGGTCTTTGCCGTTTTAATATATCGTTCGTGCATGCTTCCTCCTGTTGAGGAAGCCAGATGCAATGCGGACAGCGCGAGAATACCATGCATCAGGGCCGGATGCTGCATAGCTTCACGTGGAATGACAGTCTGCCAGATACTCTCAACATCGCTATTATGAGACATTGAACGATATGTCTTAGTACACCACTGCATCATCAACTCCAAATCGTGGACGTTGAGGTTGTCTTTGGCACCATTGCGACCAGTGGGACTCATCTGACTCTGAGACTTAGCGACGCAAGTCAAAACAGGGATAGATGGTAATGAGTCCATTGACGATCGATTCTGTGCCGATGTAGAGCGTGAATATTTCCAGGATGGCATATAGTGGCATATTATATCCCGCTTAATGCAATGAGAACATCGCGGATGCTTCTTCCCACACTGTCCGAGTCAGTTAAAACCGAGGAAAGACCAATGGGATGAGGAATCAAGATGAAATAGATCCATAAACAAAGGAAGAAAAAGCCCCATCCGAACACAGACATTTTCCAAGGCACCGGAGGCTCTCAGCATCCCTGTCATGGTCATGTACACGATGTTGTCCGGTGAGCTAAGAGCCATCATCGACAAGAATAGAAACACCATTGGTCTTGGAAGTCGGAACAACAACGCCATCATGCATCGCACATACCTTGACCCGTCGGCTCCTGCATTGAATACAGCCATGACCCCGGCGCAGAGAGTTCCTAGCACTTATTGTCGGAGGCATCGCGCAAGCCAGCTCCGTCGTCTGAGCCACTCACACTTCTCTAATGATTGAGGCTCCAGAGCTCGATATAATTCCCCGGTGAATCGCCTCCACAATTGTCTTGTGACCAAAGAGCGTCAGGGATGTCCTCGAATCTACCCACCAACGCTTCGGAGGCACCGGTGCTGGGGTGTGGTATTTAGTCTATTTTGACTTAGGAGCCGGAAGCACGAGTTAGACCCTGTCAACGGGCTAAGGAACGGATTTTCAAGCTCAGTGGGTCTGAGATCGATCGCCGTCTCAACAGTTACCAAAACTGATACTCCTCTGCGACGCTCTGGGTGACAGAATGAGTAAATGCTTCCCTACACTGTACATGTCGCTGCACCGGCTGCGCTCGGATTTACCGGACCCTGGATGGACAGATACATGCATCATGCACTCAATCGTGAGTCCTGGCAGAGATTGGCATTTACCGTTGCAGGGCGAGTCCCGTGAGTCGAACCACATTGTCCGTACTAGGAAAGAGGTGGACAACTTTTGAATGGAAGGAGTTGGTTAGGAATCTCAGGAGCCTACTCCGTACTTCCCCCCTTGACACCTATGATTAACAACATTACAGATCTGTGTCCTAGCCGAGCCCTTGCTAGCAACAACGAATAAAGACACAACAGACAATGATGCAGTCGATTCTCACGAAAGCAGGATTGCAGATCGGATTGAACTATTAAACAATTATCGAATATATCGATCATCGGAGCTGAATATCTACTATCGCCAATCGGCTACCTCCGACTTGCCCCTTAAAAACGATTCCTCGAAGACCGAAAAATTTCCCTCATCCATACGTTTGCACCTTATTTAATCATGATACGCATGATGCTTCTACTAGTCAACGCAACTATCGACTCGTATATCATTGGGTGATCGTCACATACATCCCTGTTCCTCGTCATGCCATCTTGGGACAATCCACTTGCAACTCCACTTGTTCGTTGTTCCACTGGCCGCACCTAGAACCCAAAGATACCAATCCGGCGGGCTCTCCACCTTGGCGCTATCCTTATCGGAGTTTGGATCCAAACTTGCTTTTACCCTTTCGGGTAATTAGTACTCTTGGTCTCCCTTGATCTACCATCATTGGATCATCGTTTCTAAGTAGTGCTCTGAGCCTCTGAGCCTCTGACTTGTTCGCGTACGGCGGTGTGAATTTGTCCATTTAAACAAACACAACACTGTCAGTAGGGAGTCGCAATCCTGATTGATTCGACTGTTCAGTGCTGAGTATGCTCACGTCGAAGCGAGCTAACCTGACTATGTCAGGAACTACCAATTCGCATACGACCAAGGTTGGACATGGTGGATTATTATGCAGAGTCCCTTCCACAACATCAACGCACACCTTCAGCTTCAGACACGCTCCGCACCCTGTTCGACCATCTTCCAGAAAGCACATGCGACGGCTTTTGAGCCAAGAAATATGACGAAAGCCTCAGACATTCCGCCGTTTACTATTTATCATTGAAGTCTATATGGGAGCTCTCGCACCAATAAGGCCAACAACTAGCAACTCGAATTAATATAGTTGTCTCCATCGATGGCTTCACCCACGACCACCATCCCTGTCATTCTTGATCTGTTGGGGCCAATACTGAGTTTTCGGGACAACTAAAAATGCAAGGCCACCTAAGCTTGGAGCTTACCAACCTTGAAACTCCGTCGCATTCGCCGAAGGGAAAAGCGACAGCCTTCTATGCACTGTCTGTGGCGCCATGTATTGTCCAAGTTGCGACGACAATTGGTGATATATTCCTACAGCTGTCGTGTTCGCGTAGGCTCCTCTGAGACTATTCCTCAGGAGGGAAAAGGACAGTTTCCGTTCATGTATTTCCGGTCCACAGGCACATGCCTTTACTCATTGCTCAGTCTCAGGCTCTTGCGAGCGGTGTTGGACAATCCCTCTATTTCCCCGAAGGAGCATCACCGGCCAGACCAGTAACTATTTGTAGTAAGAATGATCCAGGCTAAGTATGCGTCTAAGAAATACGGTGTCGTGCGGGATTTGCTTTCGGCTAATAAGGCGCTCTCGAAACTATCGTGAACTAACCCTTTAGACATTTGTTTCCTTGAAAGAGATAATGGGCACAATAGAACGAGGGAGTGACAATGGCCGTTTTGGGTATCTGTCTGTCAATGAACGCCGATCTCAGACAAGCAACAACTTAATCATGGACTAAGTCTCTATCTAAGGTTGATTAGACTTATCGATAGCGCTCTCGTCTGAATCATATAGTCTGGCAAACGAGCGATTTTGACTCCAGAGGAATGTATTATGCGCCAAACTTAACAGAATTTCCAACTGCGTATGTGTTTTCGCCATTTCCTGGATTACCTGTGAAATTCACTGCACGAATTTTCCGATCTATTCGTTGTTTTCGGTTTCCAGCCTTCTAATAGCGGCTCTCTAGGGAAAGCGTTAGCCTAACTTACCCCTGAACTCCTTCTGGCCCAGCCCGCCTGTTCGAGAACCTTCGACGTCCGTTCCGTCGGTCGTTATTGACGGTCAAGGGCAAGAAGAGTCTTCGCGAGGTGCCGCTCTCGCAAAAGGGATTGCAAGAGCTGTGGTGATATGATACAATGAAGCGTCTCGTGTGGTGAGCATCGGGGCCACCGAGCCTTAAACTCAGACCAGCTAATCTCAAAGCAGATACCTCTTTTGACCTTGATTGCTGAGAACTTAACCGTGCTGATAACTAAGCCTTGCAAATATTAGGATATAACCCCTCGGTCAAAGAGTCACCGGTTTATTCGAAAAGCTCATAGGCCTCCGCTTTGTCACAAGCATGGGAAGAGTTCCGGTCTTCGTCCAAGGCTGGGCTCTGGGTAGTGGTCAGTTAGAGCACCAAGAAGCTCGCAAGGCGACCTAATGTTCGACGCCCCGTTTGGACATACATACCTAGGGCGAAAGCCTCTGAAGATCTTAAAATTTAGCACTCTAGTCGACGTTGCACAGGGACCCTCTGAGCCACCGAAATGGTCTTGAGCTCGGCCAGTTCTTGTGATGAGCCGCGAAGATTGAGGTCTATGAAACCCAATACTTGGGAGACGACATGCTCAGGGGACATGTCAACAGACTTCTTTTTCATTGCCACAACCATGGATATGCCAAATGAGAAACTGTCAACCCGCCACGAATCTTTCTCGTCGATCACGAATCGACCAGTCATACCGCAGCCATGTTCCCAATGCCTCTTCTTGTAGGCGAGGCCAGAGTTGCGGCATGCCTTGCCCGATATTCCATGACATGCGATAGGACGCCACTCCGGGTATTCCAGTTTCTCCAACTAGGCATCACCAGCTTGACGAGTGACGAAGTCCAGCATTGCTTGGTATAATTTAACTCTCACCGGAAGAGGGAGGAGAATATACCAAGAGGCTTAACGTTGTTGTACTGGTACTGCGCTGATTTGCGAGTCTTTGGACTAGGCTCGTATTGCGCACCTGTGTCGAGACCTTCTACATCTCCTCGACCTCCTCGTCGACCGCGAAAGCGCAGAGCAGATGGGTCGACAAGACGTTGAATCTCTCATCTCGAAAGCCGCCAGGAGCAGACTACCGGTCAATACGAATTTTGGCAAATGAGAATCTTCTTGACGTGAATTGCGTTCGACTCGATGATGAACACGTCATCGCGGCGTCTGATTCTGTCGGGAGCTGGAAGTACGTCATTTGGTGATGTCTCTGTGACTGGTCGCCGGAAAGATGAAACGCGTTGCATCTCTCAAGTCGGTGTTTGCTTTATAGAAGTGATTGACCGCAAGAGTAATTGCTATCTGGCAACCACTGATGATAGGAGCTGCCTGAGACCATGATGAGCTGTTTCCTTTTTGGGAAGGCGCTATAATCTTCAGTTGGCATCGACGCGGGGTATATGGCCTCAGGCAACCATGTCTCTCGAGCCCAGAAAAGGACGAATGTGATGAGAATTCAAAGAGCCAGTTGATTGTCTCCAATATCTAGGTAATGGGGTGATCTCAAGAAACCTGCGGGAGTACTTAGGTAGTAATCTAATTGAATAGAAATGGTACCATTTTCTATATTCTCTATATACTGCGACACTCTCCACCACAGCCGCTTGTCGATTAGCATTTCGTATAGTAGAATTACGGTACCCTCGTCGTGCTCAAAGCTAGACTCTCAGGTGTCTGCTGCTAGAGGTCCATGACGAAGTAGAACGAAGTGGGCAGTGTGATTTGGGTTACACCATGAGGCATAAAACATCCTATATGAGTGGAGATATCACCAACATACTGCAAGCCAACCGAAACAGTCACCTGCAGCATCTAGTGACACTCTCGAAGACGAAAGAGGTAGATCTTAATGACCCGTATTTGTTGTCGGGATTTGCTTCAGTCGCGCGCAAGCTCGCCATCCTAGAGAGTGCTTTTTATTGCTGCATGAGATCACATTGATGGGCATTCATCTGCTGATAATCTGACCAAAAAAGGACAGGTGCATCTTGGGCCGCAAAGAATATGCCAACAGTCGATCTTGCAGCCAGGCGTCAGGCTTGATAGTTTTTGGCGACTGGAATAATATTCTCCGATAACTCATTAGCTTGGAGTTGACGGATATCTGCTTGGCGTCATGATTCTCTTGCAGAGGAAACAGAGAGGTGATGACGGAAACGGCCATACAAGTCAAGATCAGCGGCAGGCTAACCCGATGCGGACATGAACTGGTCCTTTTGCATGGTGGTATCTATCTTAGGATTTTAAGTCCGTAGATAGATAATGCTGCAACTGCCGCTCTCGCTATCTCTCTGTTTCTCAATTCGTACAAAAGACCGAGTTGCCCGACCCAGCTGGGAGGACCGCCAGTCAGCGTTGGACAACAGACATGGGGGATGGTTAGCCGGTCGGTCTCGGTCAGTTGGATTGGTGATCCGACACTCCACTTCTCGCAGAATGCAGCAGTTGGGCGTAAATTCTTGTCAAATCATCCTGTCCTCTAGTTACATCGCTGATTTCAGCGGGCCCCACGACCTGGATGACGGTATTCTGTCCTTGAGTGCGTCGACAACGAACTGTGGATGATGGAAAGAAAAATAGAGGTTCGTTTTCTCAAAAATACTTCGATAAGGGGAAAAAGCCACTTTAGATACTGTTAGATGAAAGATAGGTGTTAAAATGTGATTCATCAACTGTTGCTTGGAATAAGGAGATGGCTATGTTGAAGCTGATAGATGGATAGCCTGAGGAATGAGGAGAGGAGGGAACCCGACCGTCTGGGTCGAGGTTCCTGCGCCGGGCTGATCACGTCCTGATCCGTGTTGCTCATATTAATCACAGTCAAGTTAAGGTACTTTTACTATTCCGCACCGACCACCGACAAGAGTCCGGCATGTCTCGACTTAGGGGTTGGAATTCAGATAAACTCACTTTTGAATTAATCGAATCCGTGTCATCAAGAGCAGAATATTGAAATCGCCCCTCGATTAAAGTCAAAAGCAAGTACAGGACAAGGAAAACGTGGTAAAGCACGAGCGCAACCTTCCAGTCTAGATCTCTCATACCCGTGACCTTCTCTTTTTCCCCTCTACCATCCGTTTTTGGTTTCTCACACTCTCCCAACTTCTTTCACCCCGCCATATCCTACGATCGTCTTTTTGACGTGGTCTTTCGACTTCTTGCGTCGATCCTCGCCAGTCCCAATTCAAGGTCAGAGATTGACGAACCGGATTGTTGTCTCTGAAGCTCATTTCATCTTCTAGTGGATCAGCCTTGAACCGTGTCGGCGAACCCTTGGTCCTCAAGCGATCCGTGGAAGGCCCAGCGAATCTCCCGCACTTTGACAGCTTCTCACTACGGCTCACCCAAATCGATCGCCTTTGCGTCCGTCGGAAGCTCTCAGCTGTGTTGCGCCAATTCCGAGCTGGCTGATTGTGTCTCTGGTCATATTCAAAAGTATTGCGGATCGAAAGAGCTATTCAGTTCCTGGCGCTCTCGAGCTGGATTTGCAACTTGAATCACCTCACTTAACACTACCCTCGTTATTTCCGAATATTTTCCGTTCAGGATTTGCCACTGCCGCTTCTTCTACCGTCTCAAACTACATCTCGCGCTCGCAGAAACTGCACCTCCGCGACCGTCGAGACATTTTTGCGACACCGGCTCTACCACAAACATCCGGTTGAAATTCTACAGGCGAAGCCCGGACGACAATAGTACCTTTGTCGGCTTTGTGCGATATTTATATATATTTCACATATCCTGCAGGGCACCACGCTTTGCGACGTCGGTCCATTGCCTCACGCGCTGGTCGTGCTGAAGTGCAATTTCACCGTCCTCATTCCGATCGCGGAGGCATCACCCCTCATTGCGGCCTACAGTCGATGCTTCAACAGTGACGTTGAATTTCCGCTTCGTCGCATGTCACATATATACCCCTCCTCTTTTTCCGCTTGACTGCAACCCTCTATAACATCCGAGAAATAACATCTTTCTCTTCTCTTCATACCTGGTGCCGTCCTCGGTTCCTTGAGCTCACGAACCATGTACGCCGTTGAGGAGAGGTCCCATCCAGTCCCGCCGCCACCACCTCCTCTCTCTATGGATCGCATTCCTCCTCCGTCCTCTTCATATCCGACCCCGGGTTCAGCCGGTCCGATGCGATCTGCGGACCACCTTGCCCCGGTTTCGACCATCCACGAGGGCCGCATCTGGTCTCTCCAGGTGGTGCAACAGCCTATTCGAGCTCGCATGTGTGGCTTTGGCGATAAGGTCAGTGAAAATGTTTCGGATGGTTCATTTTGTTCCTCAGAAGGTGTCTCTGACTGTTTCATCAGGATCGAAGACCAATCACGCCTCCCCCCTGCATCCGCTTGATTGTCAGAGATGCACAAACTGAAAAAGAGATTGATATCAAGTATGTTGACCTTTTCATCTTTCTATGGGACGCCAGCTTTGCTAACTCGCATGCTCCAGTGAGATCGATACCTCCTTTTATGTCCTCACAGTCGATCTGTGGAATGCAGATGGAACCAGCGAAGTGAACCTTGTCAAACACTCGGCCACGTCGCCATCAATATCGACGGCAATGTCATCATCATACCCGCCACCTCCGCAAAATCTTTCTCCTACTTATCCCGCCTTCACACAGAACCCGTACGGCCAGCCTGTCGGATACCCGCAGATGAACAATTATTACGGGGGGAATGCTCAGTTGGCGTATCAATACGGGGCCAATCCACAGGCTTCCTACTATCCGCCCTATTATGCTGGAGGTCAAATGCCCCCGGCTGGCATGTCGCCTGCGCAGCAGCCAGTTACGGCGGGGCCCGGTGGCATGTTCACACGCAATCTTATTGGAAGTCTCAGCGCCAGCGCCTTCAGACTCACTGATCCAGATAACAAGATTGGAGTATGGTTCATTTTGCAAGACTTGAGTGTGCGGACCGAGGGAACCTTCCGGTAAGCAACCATCTTCTCTAGCCATTTGTGCTTGTGATTGTCCTAACTAATCGGAAACATAGTTTGAAGATGAGTTTCGTCAACGTCGGCACACAGTCTGGCGACTCCACGAACAACACGCCTGTAATCAATCACGGTTCTGCCCCAGTTCTCGCTTCCGTCTTCTCCGAGCCGTTCCAGGTCTTCTCCGCTAAGAAGTTCCCGGGCGTCATCGAGAGCACGCAGCTAAGCAAGTGTTTTGCTCTACAAGGCATCAAGATACCTATTCGTAAAGACGGTGTCAAGGGTCCTCGGGGGCGTGGTGGTGACGGTGATGACGACGGTGATGATTACGAGTAGTAAATGACAGCGTAAGCTTGCTGAAGTCATCCCTTTGCAAAACTGGGCAACAAGTGAGTTCTTTGAAATTCCTACTGTCATTAATGGGGTAAAATTTGGGGTTCCTTACGCGGTGTTCTCGGAAGGATTTGCTTTGTCAACAGGATGGGTTTGTATTGCTATAAAGGCTGGTGGCGAGGGATTCAATTGCTTGTTTTCTTTTCATGTGTTTCTAATCCCCTTTCCTTGCTTTTGTGACACCTCTCTGAAAGAACACAATAACCCTCAGAGTGCGCTATATCCTGGGTTGGTTGTCTACATGAATATATCAGGCTAGGTGATTAAAACCAAAAACAGTCCGACTACCCACCACTGTACTATGAAATAACCGTGAATCTGAAAAATGTAAGAATTCATAAACTAAGGTCTCGATTCCTTGCTAGTGTACTTGTCATAGGCCGGAGTTCACACTGGTGATCGCGTGTACATTGTACTTGGTTGTCTGACTCTTGGGGTATATATATCCGCAGGAGAAAAATCACCAAGACTCAAATCCCTAAAGAGAGCCAATGCTGATTGGACCAGACATTCTAGCAAGGAACAGGTCCTGCCGGGCCAACAGGTAGTCCAGCGACTTGTCATTTTGGTCCGACGAAATGGTGAACGGCATGAACCGATGTCTTGGTCTTTCGTTTTGTCGCCACATCTACCAGTTGCTTCTTTTCGAACTAGAAGCTTCTTTCGGTCTTCTCGGAACAAGTCATTGTCAATAGGACGGAGGGGACCGCGTGAGGTAAGATGATGTTCCATAATGACTGTGGGTTTGATATCCGATGCCGCCATGATGATGGCATGGGTAAGGCCGATGTGTCCGCATATTTGCGTTCGCTGAGAATAGGCAGATATGCGTCTGTAAGGTTCTTTAAGAGTCAGATAGTACTGGATGGACGAGTAGAGATGCCTTCAAATACTACTTCTTATCACTCCTATAGGGGTTTGCAGGTCATTCAGGCCACTGTTGAGAGCACAGAGCTGACCTGTTATTGTCCCGTTCTGGAATCGAAGACGAAAGGGTGAGTTTCCATGGGCACTGGATTTAACGGACTGGCTCTGGTGCTCGAGGCTTACAGATCATCATGACATTTGAAGATATGCGTGTTAAATCATGACCCAACAACATCTCTGCCGAGCCGACACTAGCATTCAACATCCGAATGTGGTCATGATGATGAAGTTGGTCTAATAGCCAGACCAATGTACTCACGGAGGCAAGCGGATATAAACACTACCTTAGCAGCCTTGCTGCCCTTTCTCACTACATTGCATACAAGCGCGCTTCTTTAGCCCCGATTACTCAACCCGAAGACAGCCACTAATCCCCGTCATGAGGCTAATGCTACTCTCCTTGCTCGCTGCATTAGCAGCAGCAGAGAACCAAACCGCCAGTATCCCCTTCCAGGTCAGAGCCAGTGCTCCCGGGACACCCGTCGACAATCGCATGATGACCGCGTCCAATCTCACGTTCTTCCTGAACGGCCAAACAGCCTCTACCTGTCCTCTGTCGTCGGGCTGTCCACCGGGTAACCGTACCGTCCTCAATGGAGATGCTAGCTCTTTGGTACGTCCCTTATTCCCATACTTATCCAGGCAGGACAGTACTGACGATGTCGACGCGCACAGGACGTCCTCGTCCCCGGCGGCCAGCAAATCTTCGTCACCGGCGATGGTGCCGTCCACTTCACCCCGGCTCACTCGCCTTCTATTCCCCCTGGCGCGTCTACGGGTCCCTTCTCCCAGGCCGGCGGGGCCTGGCATTTCACCGGCCTGGGGGCGCGTGACTTCATGGCTTGTCCCACGCCGGTCAATCGGTGGAGGGTGTTTGCGGCGTTGCGGAATGCGACTGTGCCGGGGGTAAATGTCACAGCCTGTGTGCCGTTCGTGGCGACGGTTATCCCGTTCGTGTCGTCGCAGCCTGGTGCGTTCCAGTATACTTGATCGTTTTTGTAGGGGTTCTGTAGTGGAGTGAGTGGTTGCGCTTCAGGTCAAAGTTGTTTCACGGCGTTAGGCGCGATATACTAGACTAGACATGTAGGAAAGTAATAGAGTGATATAATAATAGATTTAAGCCATAGGGTATCTGTGTTCGGGTCTATGATGAATCTAGATTAGTTGGTCCATATCCGCACAGCTTTGTCCTTTCCTCCACTGCCCACTCTCTGTCCGTCTGGACTCCAGTCCACGGCGAAGACTTCGTCTTTATGGCCGGGAAGGTCCATGGCGAGTTTACCGGTGCGGACGTTCCAGACCTTCAAGGTGGTGTCCTTTGACGATGACACAAGCAGGCGAGAATCCGCGGAGAAGCAGCACTGGTATACAGCGCCTACATGGCCCCGGAGAGTGGTGATGAATCTAAATGGCCTGGTTAGCCGCTGCATAATGGTGAAACATCCAACCTCACAACTTACTTTCCATCCCGTCCATTCCAAAGCTTCACATGGTTGTCGAAGCCCGCCGACGCAATGTAGGCCATGTCTGGAGAGAACGTGACATGGTTGACCTCCTTCTGGTGACCGAGCAGCCGCGCGACCGGTTTGGTAGAGTTTTCGGGGTCCCACAGATACATCGTGAAATCGTCACTCGCCGACACCAGCTTCTCGACGATCTTATTGTTGACGGTGGCAGCCTGTTCAAAGCGCTTCTTCGCCGCAGCCACCTTCTCCGTGTCCGACGCTGGAACTTTGCCGGTGTGATCATGGTAGGCTGTTCTGAGAGCGAAGTCCGTTGACAGTGCCAGATGATTCACGCGGTGCGCGTGTGCTGATAATGTCTGAAGCAACGAACCATTCTGTGCGTTCCAGATCTTGATCGTTCTATCGTGGGAAGAAGTGTAAATCTTCCCTGTGCCACCCCAGCGAACGCAGGTGACTGAGCCCTTATGTCCGGTGAGGACAGTGTCAATTCTTTTTCCAACCACATCCCATATGCGGACCGTCGAGTCTTTCGACGCGGAGGCTAAGCGAGGCCTGCCCGCTTCCTGCGTATGATAAGGCTCCCACGCCAGACTAGTAATCCACTTCGCATGGCCCTTAAGTGGTCCTCCTAAAGCTGTTCCTTTTGCCGCATCCCACAGTCGCACAGTGTTATCCATACTTCCAGTTGCGATCATTGCTCCGTTGGGCGAGTAGGCTACAGCCAAAACCCAGCTGGTGTGGCCCTTGAGCGTATGCTTGGGAGTTCCTGTGTCGCAGTCCCAGATCCGCGCCGTCGAGTCACCGCTTCCGGAGACCATGGTAGAAGAAGAGACCGGGGAGAACGAAGTCGCAAGAATCGCCTCTCCGTGTCCGGCGATCGAAGCGGAGCATCGCGAAACAGCTTTCACCCGGAAAACAGCCTGGGGTGTGAAATAAAGGTGGATGGTATCTTCAGTCGTCTTCAGTCCTGGCTTAAGCAAAGAATGATACAAATCTGCTAGAATATCGATCGTTTGGCCATCTTTGTCGTCGGACTGGTAGGTGAATCGGTATGGTACTCGTTCGTCATCGTCCTAGATTTGAGGTATAGAGCTTTAGTTCCGAGATTCTTCTGCAATTGGTCATCCCTGCGTACCTACATTGCCTTGTAGTGTATTCAAAAGAGTTTCGAGATTCTTGATGTTGGCGTCAGCCACCGGAACGGCGACTGAAGGCCCAGTTGCGGACCCGGTTGCTTGATCGAAGAATTGTACTCGGACGCTTCCCAGGTTGTCCGGGATGCTCTCGATTTCCTGCTGAAGTCGTGCCTTTTCCGCAGTCTCCAGCTTTTGGCGCTTGCTCGGAGGGGGTACAAGCGTCGCCATCTTGTCCAAAAGGGATTATTATTAGCGATTGCTATGGTTGTTGTCTTGAGCAATAATCCCGACCCCCAAGAGAAAAAAATTCATCGAAATCCCTTATCGCGGGGGGTGGAGATCTGCGCTAAACCGGATATGGATAGCACTCCTTATCGTATACAACAGCAGTTGCCCGAAGTACATAATCCTCCTGCTCTTCACTTCTTTTGCTCACTTTTTCTGATGATGGCTTCCTATTGATTGTTAGTTTTGCGAGGATGTCGCGACCTTTGTCTCGTGTCTCGTCCTCTGGAGAAGCTAGTTCTTTTGCAGCTCTTACCTCCAGACAGGACAGCGACCGACCTCGGACAGCGAGACCAGCTACAACTGCTACAAGTATTGCATCTCAGGACATCATCTGCGCTATCAGTGAGTCTAGAGGAGTATCATCAACTGTTGGACTTGCGTTCGTCAATCTCTCAACAGCGGAGACAGTCTTATGCCAGATCTGTGACAGTCAGACCTATGCCAAAACGGTCACCAAGATCGCTGTTTTCGAATCCACAGAGATCCTTTTCATGAGTTCTGCCAAAGAATCCAAACTCTTCTACATCATCCGGGAAAACATTCCAGAGACTACTTACACTTTCCTCGACCGCAGGTATTGGTCAGAGAAGGTTGGCCACGAATATCTGGATCGCTTGGCGTTTCCGCAAGATGTTGAAACGATCAAGACCACTCTTGGAGGAAACTACTTTGCGTCGTGCTGCTTGGCTGCTGTAAGATTTGCACGATAGGCTTTGCATGCCATGACTCTGATTCCAGCAGGTTCTCAAGTACATCGAACTAGAGCTTGACCGGGTATTTACATCACATTCTCTACGAATCAGATTCGAACCTTCTCAAGGCTCCATGTCAATTGACTTGTCCACCATAGCCTCACTCGAATTGATTCAGAATCTTCAGAATGCAAAGTCGAAGGATAGCCTCTTCGGCCTGCTCAATGAAACGTTAACCCCAATGGGTGCCAGGCTCCTTAGGGCCAACATTTTGCAGCCCTGTACAGAGAATTCGAAGTTGTTGGCAAGATACGACGCTGTCGAAGATCTCTCAACTAAAGAGAATATGTTTATCTCTGTCAGACAAGGTGTGTTGGACTTGATCTGATCTGTTCAAAATATCAGTAATCCCTGAGTGCCATAGCCCTGAAAGGTTTCATCGATGCAGACAAGGTTTTGACGTCTGTCAGTGCCCTCGTTCCATAGTACCGATACTAGCCATGGCTGACATCGCAGCTCATTCTCGCTCCCACAAAACGCACCTTTCAGTACGTGGAGCAATCAGTCAACAACGTCATTATGCTCAAAACGTATGTCTCATCAATCAAGTCAATATATAAAGCACTTGCGACGGCTCAGAGTCGCCTTCTCATGACTATACGAGAGGTATGCCGTGGTCCGACGTATGTTGTCTGCTGATCCGCTGACGCCTGTCAGTTATGTGCTCCAGCGGGCCACCGAGTAATAGAGCAGCTCATTGAAAAGACATTGAACGAACATGTAACGTATCAGACCAAACCACTTGATCTTAGAAATCAGCGTATATACTGCGTCAGGGTATCATCCAATCTCTCTGTGGACCGTATATCATTGATAGAAGCTAACGACCGTCTCGCTGCAGGCCGGAGTCAATAGTCTCCTCGATGTCGCTCGGCAGACATATAAAGAAGCAAATGTAGATGCTGCAGAGCTTGTGGCCAAACTCTCAGGTACATTGCATTAATTCTGATTCTCCCGTTTGATATTGATTCCTGCCTCCTCTCAGAATCGCACAACCTCAACCTAGACATCAAGTTCGATTCGGCTCGTCAATATTATATCAGTGTGTCCGCTTCGGAGGTAGAGAGACTCCCAGAAATCTTCATCAATATATACCGCAGGAAAAACCGCATAGAATGCCAGACGCTTGACCTTGTCAAGCTGAACCAGAAAATCATAGACGCCCATAACGAAGTCATCAACATGAGTGATCAAACCATCCAAAGCCTTATTAACGATGTTTGCTCAGAGATATCCGTCCTTTTCAAGGTGAGCGAAGCTATAGGCATGCTTGATTTGCTTGCTGCTTTCGCGGAGCTTGCCACATGCAACGAATACATCCGACCTGAATTGACGGATGTGATCGCTATCAAATCCGGACGACACCCGATTCGCGAAAAGATCCATACGAAGAAGTTCATTCCCAATGACGCTTATGCAACGCAGCAATCGCGTTTCCAGATAATCACTGGCTCGAACATGAGTGGGAAATCAACTTATATCCGCTCACTCGCCCTGATGACCATCATGGCGCAGATTGGCTGTTTTGTCCCAGCAGAATATGCATCCTTTCCGGTGATCCACCAGCTCTTCGCTCGCGTCTCTACATCTGACGATCTTGAGGCTAACGTCTCAACCTTCGCCGCAGAAATGCGTGAGATGGCGTTTATCCTCCGTAATATCGAGCCGCGGAGTATGGTGATCGTGGACGAACTCGGCCGCGGCACGAGTACAACCGATGGTCTCGCAATCGCCATCGCCATCGCGGAAGCTCTTATCGAAAGCCGCGCCCTTGTCTGGTTCGTTACGCATTTCCGTGACTTGGCTTTGATCCTAGCGGAGCGCAGCGGCGTGGTCAGTCTCCATCTGGCCGCGGAAATATCACCGGACATATCTCGAATGGTAATGCTTTACAAGATCGCAGAAGGTCCAGACATGACACAATTCTACGGCCTTGCGGTTGCAAAGCTCGTGGATCTACCGCCAGGCGTGCTCGAATGTGCTCAGGCAGTATCGGAGAAGTTGAACAAGATAGCACAACGCCGGCATAGCAAGTCCAAGGCGCTCATGCTATCACATAAGCGTAATCTGCTGCTTTCGTTGAGAGAGCAACTTTTGCAAGCGCGCAATGGAACACTGGAAGGGGACGCTCTCTGGGAATGGCTGAAGAAACTGCAGGATAACTTTGTACTGCGAATGGCCGCCATCGAGGACGAGGCGGCCGAGATGAGCGATGATGAAGTCGATAATGATCCAGATACTGTTCCGGCTGAAGCAGCACAAGATAGCTTTGGAAATACGCCTTCTCAGGAGCGTGCTGAAGGTGCCTCTGGTGATGAACCGCAAACTGCCATTCTGATCTCATCGTCTTCTATGGAGTCGGGAACAGATCCCTCTTCACGGGAAATGTCTCATGATGAGAACATTGAGGAGTAATGGTTTTAATCCATCACGGGTACAGCGAGACTAATGTTATGACAGGGAACAATGTAGCATGTTGAGATACTGTATCATTAGTAGCGTCTGACATATCTTACTAGGCAGGCTCGTCAACCAACAATGAGATCCGTAAGGTTAGCTCCCATTCCCCTAGTTCCTATGTAACTCCTTCTTTCTTAACAGAACACTGCATACCCTTTTACGCTATCAGAATTACCTCTAACACAATATGTAACCGCTTAAATACAAATCTCAGACGTCGACGTAGACAGATACTCTACCCAAAATGGAAAAGTGTCTGCTTGCCTTTCTTGCCTTTGCCTTTCTTCCCTCCAGCTGACGACGACTCTCCGTAGTCATCATCGGGCCCGTTCGCAGCAGATGCCGAACCGCCTCCAGCGGACGATGCCCAAGCATTGACCGGCGGGGGTTGGCGATTGTCCCATCGAACTGTCCCACGAGTTAAGCCCGCCATGAGGACGTTCGGCTTCGGCGCTGTGGGGAGAGCAGGGAATGCTTCGGAGTCATTTGTGTTCCGCACGGTGCGGGAGGTAGTAGGTGCTGGGCGGGAAGATGGGTTGATGGCGCTGGCCATGGTCCGAGCAGGAGTAGGGGCCGCTGCGGCCCAGGGTGTACTTGTTGCGGTCGCCCTAGGGGCAGAGCGGGCTGTAGCGGCAGAGAGGGGCGGGAAAGGGTTAGTGGATGAGGATGAGGATGTCGAGACGATAGAGCCACTCCTGCCAACTGCGGAGCGGGAAGATTGTGCTGTTGACGACTTGAGCCGGAGGACACGCTTTCCGCCGACACCGCTTCCGTTTACTGTGCCCGGTGACATGCCTGGAATTTGACCTCCCGGACCTGGTAAAGCAGGGTAGTCTTCATTGATCGCGCGCCAGTCGTTCCAGGCCTTCAGCAAGGCATTGCGCTTGGATTCATCCTCGTAAATTTCCGCAAGCTCCTTGATAAGCTTTCCAAGTTCAGTGCTAGAGGTATCGAATAAGGAGAAGAAAGCATCGATGAGCTCGGTTGGTGAGAGAGCGGACGTGCGGTATTGAGAGACTTTGGAGCGAAAATCTGCCAGCTTGCTTGCGTCGTTCCGCAGGAGGTTGGAGGCGCGTTCAACCACAGCTGCATGTCGCAGACGGCGGGCTTGATCCTGCGGAGTGGCAGGCCCAGACGGAGTCCCGACATTGAGAGCCTCCATTTCCGCAACTGGCGGGCCGGCGGGAGGTGTTCGAACCGGTGTTGCAGCGCCAGACCTAGCTGGCGCGCGAACAGTTTGAGTATCATTGCGAGTAAGCTGGCCGCCAAAGCTGCGGGTAGAAACAGACTGTGCGCTCTGGATAGCCATCTGTCGCTGATAAGCGATCTCATCTCGCCTTAGTGGCTGAGCGCTTGACACTGGCAGGGCGTCTGCATTCGGATCACGACCACGTCCAGCGCCACGGCGTTGTCTCTGGGGTTGATAAGGTGCTCTCAGCTCAAAGTCGGATAGGTCGACCGTCCGCGCGTCTCGTCTGGCATCCTTGGAGAGTCCGTTCGGGTGGCACTCCAGCTGGTGGGCTTTCAGGTCCATCTGTGACTCAAAAACGACGAACTTCTTCTCCAGACACTCTTTGTCTAGGCAGAGGAAATGATCCTTCTGGAAATGATCCTCAAGGGCATTGTAGTCGATGTAATACTGCTGCTGCCGGCTCGCCGAACGGCGGTCGCATATGTGGCATCTCTCGTGACGGTCACGACAGTGCGCGTAGAGTTCGTCGTCGCCGTAGAATCTCTTGCGGCAAAACCCACATTCAGGATGTCCTTTGAAACCACTTTGATCCAAAGCTCCTGGCACATCATCACCGTACTTCTCGTGTTTGCGCAGCTCTGCCATAGTGAAAAGTTCATGCTCATGCGTGAAGACCTTCTTGTTCCTCGTGCAAAGATCGCTGAATAATCGTTAGCAGCCCTTCTATCGCTCCAAGCGCGTAACAACTCCTGAGTACATACCACATCACTTTGCCATGCTTGCTCTTGACGTGACGATGCAGGTCAGGCCACCCCAAGCAAGCCACATCACAACTCCTGTCGGGGCAGTTGTACCGCAGCAGTAATACCGTGTCCTCGAAAATGTCATTGTTCTCGTATTTGATTCCCAAATTATCATCTTTCTGAGAGAAATCCGCATCTGTGAAGTCCTCATATCGCTTCGCCGGATCGTCCGTGAAAATTACATAGCTGGACTCGGTCTAGCCAGAAAACACAAGTTAGCGGGACACTGGAGAGGAATATTCAGCCCATAAGACGAAACATACCCGGCAATGCGCACAAGCCTTGTTCTTATACAACGCTCGCAATCTCAAAGCACAGATGTGACAGGTCCGGTGATTGCACGGCGAAACCGAGCTGTGCGCGACGTTCGACGCACAAATGAAGCAGATCTCGCCGTCGTCCGCATCGTCCGTCGCCGCTGCAGCTACCTGCTTCCCTTCACTTTCATCCGCCACTGGAGCGCCTTGCGATGGCGTTTCCCCATTAGCCTCCGGAGTTGCGTTCTCATCAGCGGCTTGACCCGGTCTGGCACTGCGGTTCTGCTTATCGCGCCCCCCGCCTCCTCGTCTGAATCCCTGACCGCGGGATCGTGGACCCCTCCCAGCACCATCGGGCGGATGTTGTGCGCCCTCTGTCTGTCCTGTTTGATGAGAGAACCCTCCTCGGCCGCGTCGTCGGTTACCACCACGGTTCTGACCTTGCGATGGGGTCGCTCGGAGCTGCTCGGTTTCAGACATGACGACAGCTGGCCAAAATGTTCTGGGGACCTTGGGGGGTTAGAACGATGGGGCAATGCCCGAGAGGCAAATGTAGATTTAAAAGGGCTCAGCAATCCCCTTTGACGAACGATTGTCTGGGGCGAGCTGCGGAGGATTCTTTTGAATGCGGGTTGTCTGCACACTGCGGTGGGGGTGTGCGGCGGGCAAAAAGTTGCGCTCACTGCTTAGTTATCACTAAGCTTCTGGGAATATACACGGAGTAGCTGATTTTTCGTTGACAAACCTTCCAAGCCGACTGGCAGATTCCTCAAGAATAAGATTCAGTTTCTCTACTGTCTACAGCGTGTTTAGAGCATATTATATAATTTTGCAGATGGCAGTAATTCTTGCTCCACTATCATAATGGCCACACGGTTTGTTTGGCGGACAGATACTGAAATCAAATATTGAATGACTCATGATGATTCGTCCTATAAGCTATGGAAAGCTATCGACTATCAATGTCTAGCAGACATCCTCCGTCAAGTACTATGTTGCAGAGGCAGCACCAACTCCCGCTGGAGAAACATATGAAAATGAGCATGGGCAGTCAAATCGCCAATGAGAGTAAGTATAAAAATTGAAAATGGTAGCGCCTGGAATCCAATGCGATATGCTGGAGAGGCAAAGAAACAGGAAATGAAAAGAAAACAAATGTTCAGTATGCTCGTGATGGGTAGCAATGGCCACGCTGCAGTTGAAGCGGAAAATATCGTCGTGTATCGGTCGTATAAATGAAAGACTATTCGTCCGGGCTATACAGATTTTGATTGAGGATCTTGGTCATCGTGAACATGTGTATGCGATCTTGTTTGAAAACAGCGCGCATGGCGTCGTCGCAACGGATTTGGCGTCGATCGTTTGGATCTTGTAAATCGTGTTCGCGAATATACTGCCAGAGTCTCTTTACTGTTTGAGGACGAGAAAGCTGCTAGACAATTAGTAGAAGTTCCAGGTTTCAGATAAGACAGGATCGCTGTCAGAGGAATAGCGTACCGTAGTCTCGCCGTCCAGCAATGCTGAAAGCGCCGGAGACAAGTTCAATGGTTTCTGTCTGATTGTCAGTCGAGACTGACATTCTAGAAGAAGTTCTGGAAACTCACGTGAAAACCGCCAGATCGGTTCACTTCCTTCTTTGTTTCAGAGCCCGACTCAAGATCCGAATCGTCCTCCGCCTTGACTTTCTTGGACGTTTTGGCCTTGGTCTTCTTCTTCACTGGTCCTGACCTGCGAGCACTGGCACCTCTAGTCGGCCGAGCCCGCATGTTCTCCTCTGCTTGCAATTTGGCAGCATAGAGGGCATCTGCGTCGATATCGTGGTCGGGCTTCTTCTTTTTTGCCGGGGGTGTTTTGCTTGATGGATCGGACTGGTCATCGCTCTCCGCTTGACGCTTCTGAGGGGACGAGGACGGAGCAGGAGGTGAGGGCTCCGCAGGTGTTACTGAATCATGGTTCTGTGCTTGACCGTTGGAAGTAGGGGCGGTCGATGATGCAGCCGCATCAGAAGACCCTCCAATGCCGCTCTGTTCCGCGAATATATCGAACCTTTTCATGATAAGCTGCTTAATCGCAGCCTACAGTAACAACGCGCGTTAGCGGAAATTTTGCAGTGCCCAGGGTGGATCAATATTGAGGGGGATAATTTGCGACAGAGTCGAGGACGGCGTTACGGACCTTCTGAGGAGTGAGATCATAGCCGACGACTTCCTGAAGGCCTTTGCGAATGCGCTTCTCGGAAATGGTATTCAAGTCGCTTTTTGCAAGAATGGAATCTATGACCTCCGTGTATCGGGCCTCAACGTCGGGGGATACTGTCGCGCAAGGCATGATGTCAGTAAAGACCGAGTTCGGAGCTTATGCACAACATAGAATGGTGACCTTACGCGACATGTCGTCCAAGAGCTTCGATTTCTTATTTTCCCACAGATGCCCAAGCTGGAGAAGTTAGAATTGAGGTTGGAGAAAATGGCTACAGGTCGAAAGTAAAAAGTTGATGAGAGTAAAGTGAGTCCTATGGGTATCGCAATGGTGATAGTTGAGCTCGTCCAGATCTAAGCGGTCACTCACTTGGCGCTTAGGACCGGCGGGGCATAAGAAACGGACCTATATCTAGGGAGACAGGACGGGACTAGAAGAGGCATATAAGTCTTGTATGAATAAAGACAGGATAAAGACGGTTGACCTCACAATGAGTAGGGTATTCAACCTGCAGCAGCAAAGAAGTCCGGGATGATGCGTCGGTGTTGTTGCTCTTCCCCAGTAATAGTAGTCCCTTAGTGGTACCTTAAGAGAAGCGTAGAGCACTGACGAATCTTTAAGGTAGTTACCAGTTTACCGTACTTCCCCCTCCCGATGTATGTACCTTACGAGAATAATACCAACTCGGTCTAGATCTATGCCGAATGAGGAAATCATGCATGAAAGCCCAGCCTTGAGCCCAGCTGGGGAAGGACGATGAAGTAAGCAAGCACGTGATTTGAGAGATTGCTGACTCAGCACGGCGCACACAGAAGCGGGTGCGCTTGGGATTTGCTCTTTTTGCCCTAAAATCGAAGGCCAGCCAAAACGGGGTTGACCAGCAGAAAATTAGACAAGACCTCATCCTCGATACTCCCACCTCCCCATCGCCTTCGCTCCACCGTCCCCCCGGTCACGAACAGCCATGGCGCCCAGTTTCGATACTCTGTCTGAGCAGGACCTCCACGAAGAGGAGGAGGAGGAGATTGACTTCTCCGGTGAGTGCGACTGTTTTGGGTGGACGTTTTCTCGCTTTGTTGCCCCTCATGGCTAACGCGGCTCTTTGTCCGACATCCAGATCTCAAGGCGCAATATGAAGTGAAGCTCGAAGAGGGTTTGGATACGTTCGTTGTGATCGATGGACTCCCGGTTGTGCCCGAGGAAAGCAGACAAAAGCTCATCAAGTTCTTGTTGAGGAAACTCAACACGGTGGGCCACACGTCTGAAGATGCGGTCTTTATGCCCCTCAATGACAAGAACATGTCCGAAGGGTATGTAAAGGTAGAAGAACATGGAGTTGCAGCTCGGGTAATTAACCTTTCACTTTCTACAGATATGCCTTCGTCGAGTTCGAGACCCCCGAACAGGCCGTCGCTGCGGTCAAGCAGCTGCACGGCACTCCCCTTGACAAAAAGCACACCCTTCTCGTGAACAAATTAATGGATATCGAACGCTACGGTCGAGAGGGGCGCATCGACGAAGAGTACAAGCCCCCCGCCATCGAGCCTTTCAAGGAGAAGGAGCATCTCCGCTCGTGGCTTGCGGACCCCAACGCGCGTGATCAGTTTGCCCTTTACCGTGGCGACAAGGTTGGCGTTTTCTGGAACAACAAGAACAATCCGCCCGAGAATGTCGTCGACCGTGCGCACTGGACGCAGCTTTTCGTCCAGTGGTCTCCCAAGGGTACTTTTCTCGCATCCGTTCACCCTCAGGGTGTTCAGCTCTGGGGTGGTCCCGCTTTCTCGAAACAGAAGCAGTTCCCTCATCCTTTCGTCCAGCTCATCGAGTTCTCGCCTGGTGAAAGCTATCTGACGACCTGGTCCGCCCGCCCCATTCAGGTTGAAGAGGGCCAGTCTATTTTGACGTACGAGGAGGAAGGAAAGAACATTATCGTGTGGGATATTGCGACTGGAAAGCCTCTGCGTTCCTTCGTCTCTCACGATCTCACTGCTGGTCCTGCGGGAGACGCCGAGCCCAAGAAGAAGGTGCAGTGGCCTGCATTTAAGTGGTCTGCCGATGAAAAGTACGTCGCTCGCATGCTACAGCACCAGTCCATTTCGATCTACGAGCTTCCACGAATGAACTTGCTCGGAAAGACATCGGTGAAGATCGACGGCGTCATGGACTTTGAGTGGTCACCCGCAACTGTGACTCGGGAGGGCGTCAAACAATACGAACAGTTGCTCTGCTTCTGGACCCCTGAAATCGGCAGCAGCCCCGCCAGAGTCGCCATGATGAGCGTGCCATCAAAAGAAATTGTACGAACACGTAATTTGTTCAATGTTTCCGACGTCAAGCTTCACTGGCAGTCCCAGGGTTCGTATGTCTGCGTGAAGGTCGATCGACACTCGAAATCGAAGAAGTCCATGGCCACCAACCTCGAGATTTTCCGGGTACGCGAGAAGGGTGTCCCTGTTGAGGTCGTTGACAGTCTCAAGGATACTGTGATCAATTTCGCTTGGGAGCCTAATGGCAATCGATTCGTTCTCATCACAACCGGCGAGGCCGTCGCTGGTGCTGCTGTTGCACCCAAGACCGCCGTGTCGTTCTTTGCACCTGAGAAGAAGGGCGGAGCAATCGGTAACTTCAAGCTTATCCGCACCGTCGAGAAGAAGAACAGCAACGCGATCTACTGGTCGCCTAAAGGTCGTTTCGTCGTTGTTGCTACCGTTCACTCCCAGACCAGCTTTGACATGGACTTCTGGGACATGGACTTTGAGGGAGAGAAGCCCGAAGCCGAGAAGGACTTTGCCGCCAACGTTCAATTGATGAAGACTAATGAACACTACGGTGTGACGGATATCGACTGGGATCCTACCGGTCGTTACGTCGTCAGCAGTGCTAGCGTGTGGACACACCAGGTAAGAAGCCTTTGCCATCCTTTTCATCGATATTTGTAACATTGCTGACTTACCTCCTCTTGTAGTTGGAAAACGGCTGGAACATGCACACTTTCGCCGGTCAGACCCTCTCCGAAAACCCCACAGACAAGTTCAAGCAATTCCTCTGGCGCCCTCGCCCACCCACTCTTCTCAGCAAGGAGGAGCAGAAACAAGTGCGCAAGAACCTTCGGGAATACTCCAAGGAGTTCGACGAAGAGGACAGATACGCCGTCGATATTGCCAACACAGCCGTTGTCGAGAAGCGCAAGCGGGTTCTCAACGAGTGGCTTGCCTGGATCCGCCGGGAGAAGGAGCTCCTTGCCGAAGAGAAGGACGCCTACGGTCTCCCCGAGGAGGCCGACGACCCCAAGTTGGCCAAGGACGCCGCTGCAACCACACAAGAGCAAGGCGAGACTGTTGTGGAGGAGATTGTCGAAGAAATCATCGAGGAAAGCGAGGAAGTTATCGGTTAATTGGGGTTCTTTTTTCGTATCTAATGCTGTCCTCTATCTACCCTATTCCTTTTCACTCTTCTCTGTCGACATCTTCGCCAATTTCTCTCCCAACATATTGGGATTTCTGTTTTTCTCTCCGCCTTAAGCCTCTTCCCATGATCAATTTGGCTTGGTTTCAGTCCAGGGGTGTCTGGAACGTTCAAAAAGTGAATAGATATATGTGCTATCCCCCTCTATGGGAACTTATGTACGCGACGTTGGTAGTACGAGAGATGACAATGCATGAGCGAGCGGATCTTCGCAGAGCCGTACATAGATCTAGGTTTCCCATCTTCACAAATCATACTAAATTCATAAAAACAATGAGCCCAACAAAAGCATTCTGATATTGGTCTCTCAGCCGCCCATCATACAGTTCCTCGACACCACTGGTTGCCGTTGCCGTTGCACCCGCACTGGTCCCAGTGGCAGATCCCGTCGTCTCCGGCCCAGAATACGTACTCGCCGACTGCACATTCACCCTGAAGAAGGCATTTTGGTTTCCAACCACGTTCCCCGCAGGCGAGTACTCACACACCACATACCAGCCCTGCGCCCTCGTATACCGACCATCTTTATCCTTCGCATCGCTCACATCTTGATACCCGCAATTGAATGCCGCGCACCCGACCTCCCTCGTCGCCCTCCAGACCAACTGCGTGAAGTGCCCCGTTTCCTCGCTGAATCCCGTCGGTAACTTGTAGTTGTATTTCTGGCCTTCGTCGCCCCAGGCCGTGACGGCTGCTGCTGGGTCCTGGTAGCCGAAGGCGAGGTTCTCGCCGTACGGGCCGCCCTGGGATTATCAGTTCGGATTCCTTTCTAAGTGTGCTTTTGACAAGGATAGAGGCAATTGGCTCACTGAATGCTTCCATTTGCATCCCTCTGCCCAGTATTTGGCGTATTTTGTTAGCGTCTCGTTCCAGGTTAGTTGGCTTGCGTTGTGGTCGCGCCGGTAAGCGTTGCTGGTTGAGAGGACTGCCTCTTTGAATATCTCGGGGGAAGTGTAGGAGGCTGGATGGGGGATTGTGGGTGTTACTGTGACTATGACTGTGGTTCCTGCTGCGTTGCTCGCATGTATGTTGGGGAGTAGTTGGAGCCACAGGAAGATGGGGACAGCGAGCAGTCGATAGGTGGTAGTGATCATTTTGTTGAGACTTTAATTGGGTTGCTCTACCTCGTTCTATGATTCATCTGCTCTTCTTTGGGGATATATGAAAGCTATTGGTGCGAGACAGAGAGTCAGTACAAGTGCTGTGCTCTGCTCATGTCACATCAGTGAGCAAGTATATGCAATTGAAATGAGACAAATGCAGAGCCAGATGATTAATCTCGGAGGTCCATGTTTATCTGCGATTCTGTATGGCGTGAGAAGAGTCGGAAAGTGTATTGGATGGCTCGGAGACAAGGCTTACTGTTCAATTCACCGTGTTTCAAATAACAATAACTCCAGTACACCACGACGAGACACAACGGGAAACATGACGTTTTACCCAACATGTTTGTCTCCAGGCAGCATCTTCTTTTTATAGGACGGAAAACAAGCCAGTGTGCAGTGCTGCAAGTGTGTGGCTGAGACCGCTTGCGCTATGTATCAGCAGCCGCTCATTGACGTCAGTCCAACTGGCGGTAGTCTATCGGCATCAAATCAAGATAAGCTCAGTTTCTCCGGGAATGCCTTCTAGATGATGCTGGTATCTAAAGATTGAGTTCCTCAAAGCAAACTCAAAGTTGCAGGCGGCGATATCAATTCAAGCTCCGGATTTCCCAGGGTGGAGAATTGCCATCCGTCCCATCCGCTGATCGATGACTGTATAACCATGTGGGTATTCTAGCGTGTCTATCCGAGATCATGATATATACTAGAGTCATACTGAATAATCACATAACGTTACACCCAATTCCGTACATAGCGCGTTCCACGTCGCGTTTCACCTGGAACCAGTCCGCTCGTCGTTCGGCGAACTCGTAGACTTCCTCCACCCTCCATATTCCATAGAACCGATCCGCATCAGCAATGATAGTTGCCAATTCCTTAGCGTCAGATGGATCGATCAGATAGATCTGCGCTAGTTCCCGGAAGGCTTTGAAGTAGAGGAGAAGATCGTTGTTCTTTAAGCTTTGGATGAATTTAAAGTAGTGGTTCATATCGCTAGTATAGTCAGTAAAGATCGATCACAACCTATGAATAAACTGGGTAGTCCCACCTTATGAGCTTCAAGGACCCCTCGATGCTGATCCTCTGACGCTTCAAATGCTTACACAAAGCTGTGAAAAGTCTTAATCCGACCTCCTGGTTGAAGACATCTAGTGTGCTCTTGTCCGTGCTTCCTACCAGCATCTGCGTATGTGACGAGACGACGTCAACAACGGCCGCCGCCGTCTCACTGACAGCTACATCCATGGTCTTTCGGTATGGATCCGTAGAGACATCGGGATTGAAGTCAGTAGCCTGCTGTCTGGTCGCGAGGATATAATCCACTTCCTCCATCAGGACATCAATACCCTTGTTCAATCCAGCAGCGACACGTTCGTCCAAGATCTGCTCGAATTTCTTCTTTTCCTTCACGGCGGGATCGAGAAAATCATTCCGATCGGTGATCTTGGCCCCAACAAGCTCTTGCTCATAAAAGACATCCATCATTTGCAATATAAGGTCACCAACGTTCACAAGCTCCAAGAAGGTAACTAGAGGCTCAACCCCTGCCTGATCACGCTCGCCTTGTTCACGAGGTCTATAGTTGGATAGATGGTCGACCGCTTTGTTGAAACCGACAATAAGGTGTTGATGTCCCAAAATACGTAAGAGCGACACAAATATTGCCTCACATTGCTGTTTGGCCGCCGCTCCTGTCTCGCCTCCTATCCTCACAAATTGGGCGGCACGGTCGAGGCTGGACTTGGCCGAATGAACTAGGCTGAGAGCGATTTCGATACTAAACAGAGACCGGATGCCCTCCAACTTTGACTTCATGACGGCAGCCTTAGCTGCAAGCTCTGTGGTGGGAGGGGGCTCAACCGTAGGGGTAAGAGCAGGGGACGCAATAGTGGAAAACCTGTTCGGGCTCTTGAGGGACGAAGAGGGTTCGCTGCCGACGGACTCTTGATCGGATTTTGTTTCGCTTGACTTGGAGCTCGAAAAGCTGGGGAGAATGTTGACGGGTGCCATAATCACCTTTTTGAACGAAGTCAAAAAGTCGCGCTTGTCAGCCTGTCGATTGACATTTGACATCAGAAAAGATTCTGTCGAAGCGGCCTGCTCTGACAGTTGCCTATCCCACTCATCCACTACAGCCGCAGAGTTCTTCCGGAAGTGGTCGAGCTCTTCTGCAAGGTACAAGTCAATGTGAGGCTCGTATACTTTCGCCACAATGTGGTGCAGAAATTCGTCAAGCGTGTCAGTTGTGTTCTGGATCGGTAAGAGTGCTTCTGACAAGTTCAGGCACTGCGCGAATGTCCCTGAGACGGCTATTAGATATGGCTCAAGATTGGAACGATGTAACTCGTCGAATATCGCGGTCAAGAATGGATATAGCACGTCTTGTGCAACCTTTTCAACGAATGCGGGTCCAACGTTCATGCTCGGGGGAAAGGCGCGGTTGATTATCGAGACTTCCTCATTGTAAGCAACACTCAGCCTGGTAAAGAACGCCTGGGTATGTTCGAGCTTGACCCGTTGGTTCAGCCCGTCAATACAGTCCGCTACCCTGCCCAAATCAGACTTGCGAGTTATCAAGTGGTTATGGTTGATGAAGAATTCGATAGCGGAATCTCCGCCATTCAAAGTGAACAGAACATGAGCGTATTTGCGCATCGCGCCGTCAATATCTTCAGTCTCGTAACCTTGTCGAAATTCTTTCATAGCAGCTGTTTCGAACATCGATATGGCAGATTGTAGGCGCGCGTTTCTTTCCCGCCAACCTTCGGTTGTATCGCATTTGGCGAATAAACGCAATTGAGATAGTATTTGCGCTTGATGCTCAGGATCTGCATATTCTTTAAATAGCAAGTTATCCGGTGATGGCCCAGATGTGATGATGTCGTCGTAGAATGGCGCCAATGCAGCGTGGACCTTTCCATACTCAATGCGTGCTTCTCCGCGCACCGATCTTACTTGCTTCAACGCGCCCAACACAGGGTCTCTCTCTAGCTCGTGAACCTCTTCGGGAGGAACAGAGGTGGAGAGTTTAATCTGATCAAATCCATCCGATAGTGTATTCAAACTGATCGCCGGGGCTTGTTCACTGATTGGCTGTTCGGTTTGCTCCGCGGCCTGCTGCTGCTCGACAGACTCCACGTTCGCGATCGTCCCAAAAGTCTCTTCAATATGTTTTCGAGCTTCGAACTCATTCCAGCATCTCATGCGTTTCAGCTTTTGCACCCATCTTGTATCATCGTAGGCCATTTCGCGCAGGAGCTTCGAAGACCGTGCCGCACGGATGAGATCGACGGGCGAGAGGTAATCGAGAATAGACGACATGATCTCTGGTGGTGGTCAGTTTCGTTAACTTAACTAGATACACTGCCGGCAATATGAGCCACTTGATCCTGTTGAGCATACCTGCTGGAAGGGCAGCCCTGGAGATCTCCTCCATTGAGGCCATCTTGAGTGAAGCCAGTACGTCTCTGCGCGGTTTCCCGCCAGCTTTCGGCCCATTCCTCACATTCGCCATCTTGCTAGTTCGTGCTCAACATCGGGAGAAAAGATTTTAGACGCCCCGATGATAGCTTTGAAAGCTCGGGACCGCGGAGTCACCCAGTGCTGCTGAGCTACTGGGGAAGTACTGCGGGGCAGGATGGATATGAGAGAACCAATGTTGAGCAGAGAGGCTACCTGTTCAAACGACACATGTAGGCATTATTAATTATATTCCCCAAGGTCCAACAGAATGGACCTGGTGCTGGTCGATAATTGTATTTGCGGCTGAAGGTCGGCAAAGTGCCCCAAGGACCCTTAAACCTTGGCCGAAATAACTAAGTTCGCCTGTTGAGTTCCCCGGAAAATCCACACGAAAGATCGGTGGCCCGATCTCCGGCACCAACCAACAAGTTAACAATACCCAGGAAGTTAGCAGCATAGTGCCTAGGCCGTACATGATCTCCTCTAACAATGAGTATCTCCAGTTAGGGACAGAAAATTTAGGCGATATGGCAATCCAGCGACCAGTTTTTTTACTGAGACGATTGAAGTAGATGGAAATAGGGCTCATGCTGGCTTTACAGGATGAAGATATATTCTACGGCATCAGATCCATTTCAGCACTTGGCTAGTCACATAATCAAGCACCTAGGCAAGTACGACGAAGCAGCTCTAAAACTCGGCAAGATCATATGTATGCATGAATATCTTGCATCGATCAGAAAGACTCCGCCTGTATTTAAAAAGCAAATATTGAATGAATATCAATGTATTTCGTAGACGTGATAAATACACTCGGCAAGCAAATGTACTATGAGCTGTGTTGGGACGGTCTGTACTGCACCTGGCTCTTGGGGGTCGTACGCAGTCCTGCTTAGCACTAGCTATTCCACGCCGTCACCCACGTCCGTCTTTTCTTCAAAAGGCAGACAGCTATTCTGGCTTCGGTCTTCATTTAGAAGTTACAGATTAATACTTCATATCTTCTTCCACTAAGGAATGTGCACTCCTGTTTGTGCTCCATAGTCCATCCTCGATGGAAGTCCTTCAGCTGCCTGTTCTCCATGTGGAAGCCCGCGTCAAGAGCAACAGAGAGGGAATCATTGTCCGCACAGATCTGGTACTGCACTTTCTGTACTTCTCATCAACTTGTCGAAATTCTAAGTCAGAGTAATCCCAGATTAGGGATGAGATCACACAGTGGTTGATTGACAATTTTGTTGTCCTATCTCTGGGACAGGTGATAAAATCTTTCGGTATGTCTAAAACAAGGAAAAGCTAAAGAACAGCGTCTGATACCAGCCTAGAGGGTCTGAAGGAGCCACATGCACGGGCTCTAGAGTTGATACTCGTCACCGAGTGTACTGGCGGTGATCTCGAGTCCGGCGCATACCGTCTTCAAACCGTCGAACTAGATGTCCAAGCTTATCAACTTCGCACACAGCTTGATCAAGAGAGAAACCAACATACTTTGCACGAGGAGGAAATAGTAGATAATGTGGAGGATTCCGGAAAGACCAAAGTCTTGATATTACCAAGCACGGAATTGGATGGGCTTTGGGAGTCGTATGGCGATCCTGTTTTTTATGAAGCAGTGGTGACGAACTGACGACTATGAGCAGTCTGCAGTACGACCAGCCTCTACAGTCAACACTACTCCGCGCCATAACTCGAATGGGTGGGTAATCTTCGTTGATACTGCATCTTTAGGAACGCCGTTTAACGGTCTCAGTGTCCTTCTCTGCTCGGAAGCTTGATAAATGGACGATCAATTGGAATAGATTAATCCTCCTTTGGGGTCCTCCGGGAACAGGGAAAACGAGCCTATGGTGGGTTAATCAAAGTATCAAGTTAAGATCGTCGACTGACAGCATCAGCCGCGGCCTGTCCCAGAAGCTTGCCATACGCCTCGGAAAGCATTACCCACAGAGTAAGCTGGTTGAGATCAACGCCCACTCCCTCGGAAGCAAGTTTTTCGGTGAAAGTGGCAAGTTGGTCAGCAAAGCGTTCGAGAGTATTGAGCTACTGCTTGAGGAGGAAGAAGATACTTTTGTCTGCGTGTTTGTAGACGAAATTGAGACCCTGGCAGCCCGAAGGGAACGCGCTCTGAGTAGCAAAGAGCCGTTTGATGCTGTTCGAGCAGTTAATGCATTGCTCACAGGACTTGACCGGCTGAAGCAGCTTCACAATGTTGTCGTGATCTGTACGAGCAATTTGGTCACAGCTTTGGTAAGTGGTCATCACCCAGAGCCTTGTCGAGGAGATTTACTGAAGTTCGTTTAGGACCAGGCCTTCCTCGATCGCGTCGATATCAAGCAGTTCGTACCTCATTTATCAAACAGAACCATTTATGGGATCTATAAAGAGTGTCTGGAAGAACTAAGCCGGCGAGGCATTATCAAGGGTGCCTCGTTTGACGTTGTTCAAGTCAATCCCGAAGATCCACACACGGACTTGCAATATGTGGAGCAGCCTGCAGAGTGTTTGATGCTACCATTGTTTGAAGAAATGCTTCTCAACTTTCAGATCTTCCCGAACGCCATACCCAAGCAGCTTGCGGATGCCGCTTCCGCCAGTGTGGTGAGCGACACATTCCCAGTTGAATGAAATAGTGACAGACGCCTAATAACACATGTCATAGGGACTTAGCGGTCGTACTATAAGAAGATTGCCCATTCTGTCTTTGGTGCTGCATTGCAGTAGCAGCAGGTGTCATATTCGAGCCGCGCTTCAAGCATTGCAAAAGTGCATAGCGTCGGAGATCCAGGCCAAGACTGAGGCCATGTGACGAACCGCACACTTTCATACTACTACTCCGTACGGCAAACTACGGGACCGGAGGAGGATCGGATAACCTTGAGTGCCACAAAGTCACTGCGATTCGACGTGAAACGTATTCTCCAGATACTGTAATTGTATTATTGTAGAATATTTCTGCTAGAAAAGAGTTGACTGTGTTTGTTTCTAAATGGCTATGGTATTGCTCTATTGATCACTGAAATTTGTTGTTCCGAAAATTCGCGGTTTTCACCGAAGGCAGCTAGAGCCGGGGCGGCAGCCAATCAGCGCGAGGGTTTAGCCAATTCCAAACCCAAGAGAAACTTGACGGTTCGACAACCTCAACTTCACCTCCAAAAGCACATCTTCCTGTGCGCTGAGCCTATTCCCACCCCCCTCCCCTCCCCTCTCCACCGTCTGTGGCTATTGTGCCTTCCTCTTAGCCTATTGTTTGGAGGGTTCCAATTACCGTCAGTATGCTGGCACGTACTGTTTTGCGCAGCGTGCCCTCCCGGGGTATCGCCCGCCAGTCGTTGAGCAAGACCACCACGGTACGCATTATCCCGACACCTCACGCCCATTAAGCGGAGTCAATGAGGCCAATCGCTTGAGAAACGAACTTGGAGGCCTCGAGACGCATTGTTTGCTAACAGCCTACCCAGCGTGCGTCTTCCTCGACAGCCGGTGCCGAAGCCGCCAGTTCCCCCTTCCACCTCACACTCACTGCGTCCGTCGCAACCGCTGCCGCCATCGGTTCCGCCGCTTGGTACTACAGCCTCTATGGAAAGGAAGCTTTTGCTATGACACCCGCTGAGGAGGGGTGAGTGAACCGATTGCGATCAATTGGACGAATGGTCATTCGATTGGCCGTTTCCGTTGCTCCGATACCGAGTGTCAATCTTCGAGGCTGACGCATAAGATTATAGATTGCATCCTACCCAGTACCCCTGGGAGCACGCCAAGTGGAACAAGACCTTCGATCACGCCGCGTGAGTTTGCCCTGACTTGGAACCACTTTCGCTTCTAGCTCAAGACGAGAACGGTTTGCTCATCATATATTCTCCAGTCTCCGCCGTGGTTTCCAGGTCTACCGTGAGGTCTGCGCCAGCTGTCACTCTCTTACCCGTGTGCCCTGGCGTTCGTTCGTTGGTGTCATGCACACTGTCGACGAGATGAAGGCCTTCGCCGAAGAGAACGAATACGACACTGAGCCCAACGACCAAGGCGAGATCGAGAAGCGCCCTGGAAAGCTCTCTGACTACATCCCCCCTCCCTACAAGAACGAGGAGGCCGCTCGTGCCGCCAACGGTGGTGCTCTGCCCCCTGATCTCAGCTTGATCGTCAAGGGTCGTCACGGTGGCTGCAACTACATCTTCAGCCTTCTGACCGGTTACCCCGATGAGCCCCCTGCTGGTGCTCAGGTCGCCGAGGGCATGAACTTCAACCCTTACTTCCCCGGCACCGGTACGTTTCATGACCATACTTGATCTCACTCTCGACTAATCCGCATCTTAGGTATTGCCATGGCCCGTGTCCTGTTCGATGGTGTCGTTGAGTACGAGGATGGCACCCCTGCCACCACCTCCCAGATGGCCAAGGATGTCACTGAGTTCCTCAACTGGGCTGCGGAGCCTGAGATGGATGACCGTAAGAAGATGGGTGCCAAGGCCCTCGTCATCCTGACCGGTCTGTTTGCCCTGACCGTCTGGGTCAAGCGTTACAAGTGGGCCCCCATCAAGACGAGAAAGATCGTGTACAGCCCTCCTGTTCCCCGGCGCTAGAATGCTGCAGTGGACATGTATGAAATACCAAAAGTGAAGGCATAGACCGCGAATGGCGAGCCTAGAAAATCGTCCGGTTCGGGTCGTCGGCAGTCCTTCATACGTCGGTTTTTTGTCTATGCTTCTACTGCATGTTTGTTTGTTACAAGTTACTCAGGACTCCTGTATCTGTACCCTAGATATTTCTTCTCCTTTTGAAAATCTCGTTTGAAGATCCAAAGATGTCAATTCATTTTTCCTTTGTCATGTTAGAGCCTTCTTTCGTGCGCTTTGCGAGATTCAATTCTGCAAGATATAACATGCGCAGTATCCGAGTTTAGATCTACCTTGTTGGCACGGATGGCTTCGTGAACGGGTTAAGATGCATGTACTAGTCAATGAATTTACTCTCGTCTATCAATTGCTATGTATGAAAGTCGAACCTAATGACCAACCTGATGGACGGCGTAATCACGTCGTCTATGAGCGCGTATCTTCCATAGTTCGTTCCCCATCACCGAATATGGGCGCGAAAAAAAGGTCGTATGTACTCCACATTATATAGAACAATAGATTCGACCCCCACACGAGCCATGGCGGACTGCGACCATCGGGACCGGCCAGCAGTTTCGAGAGCGACAGAATAATAATGAGAGGGGGTATCCATGATGCAACGAATATGGCTTTGCCGATCGTCTGACGCACAGTTGTGATACGGTACGGCTGGAACTGGGAGAGGTACCTCCGATAGGCAAGCGGGAGGTTATGTTCGGCTGCACCGGTATTGATCAGATCGAGGTAGCGAGCGGACGGCTGGGCGTAGCAAGATTTAGGACGTCTGTATGGAGAGGGGAGCTTGTGATCTTTTGCAGTTAGGTGAGAAGGATCTGGGTCCTCATTCGGAGACAGAAGAGTGTGAGCTTTGAAGGGCTTGGTTTCAGGATGTTCGGGTATTGGGTCGGTCGGGCTGTGGGGTTTCGGAAAGGGATAGCAATCTACGACGATGTCCTTGTAACCGCCCCCGCCACCCTCCGTTGCTATTATTTTGGCATAATCGGTGATAGTCACTTCGTACACAACTCCGACGAGAGGCATAGATGTGGAGTCTTCCGATAGGAGGGTGGATTGCTCAAACGTATCCGCGTCCGCCGGGCTTTGGTTGTTTCCAACTTCTCCTGTCTCTGTCTCCTTTGATGGGTGCGCATGGCGCCGGGTTGCTGCAAAACATGGCTCCAAGTACGGAATCCCGGGCATGTCGAAGGTCAGTTGCAAGCTGGGAACGACGACATTGATCTGAGACAGAGGCCTGATCCCTCGCTTGCCTAGGAAGGTCTTCGCACACAAGTTCGAGCCATAGGCGAGGTACAGGACGGTCTTCTCGGGAGGTACAGTATCCTCGATCTGGTGACTTGTGACCTTCTCGGCGAGGTGTTCGTCTCTGTCAAGTGACTGATCCGCGATGGATTGTCGGCGTCTCCGAACGGGGGTCTTGGGAGGATGGCAATCGGTCTCCCGGTAAGAGATATCCTCGAGGCGAGCTGGACTGACAAGTTCCCATAGTCGCCGGAACGTTTGAAGGGCATTGAACTTGGAGGGTGACGTAGCCCCAGGGTCTGCTTCCCCGTCCGAAGTAGGAAGTTGTATGGTCATTTTCGCCAACAGATAATGCGCTAAGGCAGCCTCGCCTCTGTGGTCAGTTAGCTTCCTAATTGCGTCAGTTCATTCCACGATTGCGACAGCGAGTAAGGCTTCTTAAATGTCTTAGTTAGTTTACGTATGCTTACGATGCCTAGGCCAATCTCTGCTGAGCAATCAAGCGATGGGCTGCAGAATTGCAAAGAACCATCGGCATCCGGAGGAACCGGAAAGACCGTGCTCGGGACGGAGTGGCCAAACCTCCGTCGGAGGATTTAGCCTTCCATCAACCACTAGAATTAAAGCAACAGGAGCACGAAGCTGACGCAGGAATTCTTGACACGTTTGAGTTGGCGATGGCACCTCGCTAAGCTTTCTATGACACAGTACAGATAATCTTTCCCTTGGTCTGATTGCTTTCCATCAATTTATGCGCATCGATAATTTGCTCCATCGGAAAGACCTTCTCCACAAACACCTTGAAGCTTCCATCCTTGAACCTGGGTAGAGCATGCTCCACAAGGGTTCCGCGTAGCTTCTTCTGGTATCGCTCATCTCTGCTCCTCAGAGTGCTGCCCTCAAATCGAAGCCTCTTGCGAAGAAATGGGGCAATGTTTACACCTTCAGGTAGCTTCACACCGCCCATAACAGCAAGATTGACAATGCGACCGTCTTTTGCAGCAGCATCCAGATTTCCTTGGAAGTAACTGGCGCCAATGAAATCGACAATGATGTTTACGCCCTCTCCATTGGTGGCTTTCTGGATTTCAGCGGACCAGTCCTGGGTGTGATAATTGAATCCAGCAGTCGCACCGAGCTTCTTGACGCAGAAGTCTATCTTTTCATCGGAGCCAGCGGTTACATAGATTGCCTTGGCTCCGTCTGCCTTTGCGAGCTGGATACCAGCAATAGAGACTGACGATGCGCCTGCATGCCACAGGACAGACTGACCCGGCTTGTACTCACCAACGAGATAGAGTGCCTGAGTCGCTGTGATCCATGTCTATTAATAGCGTAGAAGTTAGATGGACTCACTCAAAAGGGCGGGGATCGTGTAGAAGTCACCTCTGGAATGCCCGCAGCTTCCTCCCAAGATAATTCCGCAGGCTTGTGAATAAGCATATTAGTAGACACTGCAATGTACTGAGCATAAGCCCCTGTGCATCGAATCGTCAGCTGTGGTAAGACGAATAGCAGGCTTCGTGAGCTGACCTCCATAAGCCAGGCCGAAGACCTCATCTCCAACTTTGAAGTCCCCGCTGGCGTCTGGTCCCAGGTCCTCGATAGTCCCTGAGAATTCCACTCCCATGGTCTCTGGCGCCTGAGGCGGAAGCGGATACTGGCCCTCACGCTGAAGAAGATCCATCCGATTCAATCCGAATGCTTTGATCTTCACCAGCGCCTGGTTGCCATTGATAGGCGGAACCGGGATGTCATCGACGTAGAGGGCATCAGCAGAACCTTTGCCGCCTTTTACAGCTAATATTCTGTCAATAACAACTTCTAGACCAGATTCAAAAGCAGACAAGACTAAGACTGACCGACTGCTTTCATTGTCCTTGTTCCCGCCATTTCTCGAAACAGTGGTACCGAGCGAGCGTATCTTTCGCCGAAATCTGGATGTTGAAAGTTCAAATAAGCCTTCTTGACCAACTGATCTCGAAACTAGGGTCGAGCTGCAATATAGGTACAAAGTGACGTCTTAAAATCTAACTCTACGAGGCACGACCTCATCAAGCTCCGCATGCAACGTGATTGATAAGCATACACCGCAACCACCCCACTGTCGTCATTGGTCGGTGCGTCGTCCGAAATAACCAGAGGGTGTGGCCTTACTGCGAGTCCCAAGAAGAATGGAACCTATTGGTCGGATGGACGGTACCAAGGCGATTCACTCAAGCGACACAGCAATTCGTTAAAGTCACCGCTTATCGGACCTCAAATCAAGCATTTCGGCTGTCCAAAGGCCGAGGATGTTACCAATTTCGGCTCTGCCATCGACGTGAGGATAACTACGACAATATAACTCAACGGCACAGTCCACCCCACTTCATAAGCACTTGTCTGCGCTTGTCGGAAAGGTTGGACCATTCCAGATATCTGCTGTATGACTTCTCGAGTCTCAACAACCCTCTACCTCACTTCCGAGCCTCGGACACTGAGGGAAGCAGAAGACCATGCATCGCTTAGAGAAAGATATCAAATACGCGAGACATGACAACCTCTTTGTTTGCAAACCGTAGTTGTCAGCTGCATGGCTACTTCCTTCCAAGACATAAACAAACAAGGTTTGCTGATTCTCGCATTTGAGTTCGTTGGCCGCGCCCTTTCAGCGGCCACTGGGTGTTGAAGCAGATTTCTCGATACTTTTATTATTGAGAGCTTTCTCTCGTATGTTCGCATTTCATGAGTGTCCTCTTGCTTTGTAGAAGCTTGGTATATGAGATATCAGATCTTAAACCAGCAGGTCCAGCAGGTTCGCTCTCTTGTAAGTTTCTCGCCTATCCCAAAGCAAGACCACCTAGAGATGAAGACTCATGGAAATGTCATCTTTTTTTTGAAATAGTCAGCGCCATACATGTCTGGCACGACAGATAATCAACAGCAGATGTTCATTGAGGGTGAGTTGTGACTCGGACTTTCTGTACCTGAAGATCTTCTCGAGTCAACCTGTGCCGGGCAACTGCATACGTCTCCGTAGCTCCATTTACCTGGTAGTACGCAATAATCCGGATCCAAGGAAAACAAATATATATAATGGCCAAGAAAGGGAATCTCAAGCCATTCGATAAATAGGAAGCTCGGTTCAAAGAGCTGATTCTGGCCAAGCGTGTGCAGAAGACTGCTCAGAGTGAAGCCCCATCATGTGACGGGACACCTCCTTCTCTTCTCGTCCATTCAATTTTATTCTACCCTTAATGAACTGACATCGAGAACTGCATTTGGGCATCAAAGCCATGCCTAGAGCTGCGAAATGTCTTCTACATCGTCACAGGCAGTTCTCACAGACGAACAACTGGCTGGCTTTACCGAATTGGCGACAAGATTAGAGAGCATTTTCACCGGCGAGGCAAAAGGCGGAGAATTCGTGTCAGTCTTCGAGTCAACAGGGATGTATTTCTAATAAACTGACCTCGTGCAGTGTCCCTAGTTACTTGATCGACGGTTTTTTACGCATTGAAACGCCTATCCGCGCACAGCATCTTCAGAAGGTCATTGACGTTTTACACAGATACGAAGCTGATATAGTGCAATCGTTGAACACCACCTCTGTGCATTGTCTAGCATATTTACTTCTCAATTTGGACGTCGAGTCGGAGCAGGAAAATGGGCTGAACCTCTTGCTTGTCGGTTTGCCTGTACCTCTGAGTCGAGTCAGAGCACGACGAAGCTGATCTCTGCAGGACGAATCAATCTATGTCGTCAGGACAAAAAGGAAAAGGTCCGAAGTGGCACTGCTTCGTTTTCGAAATCAGCTGCAGCTCGTTCAACGCAAGCTGATTCAGACCCTATATGGCTTATTCATAGACGAAAAGCGAAACAAGCACATCCGACGACTGGTCCGTTATCACTGTCTGACTGCTTGAGCAAGTACTAAACCTTTTCAGGCGGGCAAATCCCTCGTGGAAATATGGCCTGGGACTAAGGATGTTAGGAATCTGCCTTTTGAAATCCAGGATGAGGATATAACTCAGTAAGCGAAAAGGTCGTCATGTACTCTTGGCCTTTCTAACTCCTAGGATTCCATAGACTTATCTCGATTATATTATACGAAAATGATGCCGTGACAAGATTCTTCGCGGGGGCCTTCATGCAGACACTTCACCTTTCCCAGAAAGACGTCGAGCGGCTCGGTCATGCGCGCGACTGTAAATTGCTGGATATGCTTTGCAGGAGCATGGTCGTTTTCCCAGAGGAACCGATCAAGTTCTTCCATCATTACGAGTGCGAAGTGCGACGTATACAGCCGGAACCTGATAAGCGCACTATACTTGTGCCATCTTGCGACCTTGTCCTGTCCGGCAATGGCGAGAACAGGCCATTAGCACAGGGATCCGAGGCACTCGGCGTAGTCAGCCCGGAGTCTTTGATATTCATACTCGCTGTAACTCGCCCATCTGGGGTGCTCTGTCAATTCATCGATGTCTCGATGCACTCTACTCTGGAGTCTCTGCGCACATCCAGGCAATCCACAGGTGGCGGAATGTCCCGCTTGATTTTACAATTTGATGTGGATGCTTCGCTATCAGTGAATGGGAAAAGACAAATCCCAGGAGAATCGACCCTTAGTTTATCATCGCGTTATGATTTGGCGGATTTGCATACGGTAATTGAGACGAATGGCAAGCTGATGAAAAGGCAAAGCACAGATTTGAGCACGCTGACCCGGATGTCATCATCCATTATAATATCGCTCGATACTGATGATGATGATGGCAGCGAATCATTTGACCATAGCCAGGCACTATTCGGAAATGAAGGCCCCGTGTATTGCCTTGGGTCGAATGGGAGTCAGCCTGAAAGTAAGTGCTGTGAATCACAAACGACGTCCGGCAGCCATGACCGTACCGTCTTGTCTCAACAATCTGAATCAGCGCGTGGAACCTCTGTCATGGGAGATAGCCTCCAGGCTTTGCGTCCGTTTAGATTCAACCATAATATTTCGAACCAGCACGGTCGCGAGAGGCCATCCGTCGCATTTGAACGGAAGTCACCAGGACGAAGTATGGTAGAAGAAGGTGGAAATCCTCTAGCCCTAAAGGAGCATTCTGATAACTCAGCCGAGAGCCCGCACAAAGGGCTCTCCGATTGCGCCATGGCAGAGACCGATACTGGCTCATGGAAGAAGAGCCCTCCACATGTCCACACCAGCCATTCTCATGCGCCTGAAGAAAATGATGCTGGCTGGCTACGCCCCCGAACAAGTAGACCGCGCTCCAGAAGGCACCAGCAGAAGAGAGAATTAACAAGTAGTAAAAGGGCTAGTGGCCTAATGCCTGACACCCAGGAATCCCTCATTTTTCCGATGCGGCATTCTACAAGGAAGGTCTACACTCATGTCAGAACTTCTGTTGACTGGGATGAAGACTTACGACCAAGCGATGAGCCTGAACAGCTCGAAAGCCGGAAAAGTATTGATGTCACATCCATTTCGTCTCCTTTTCCCGGAGAGAAATCTATTTTTGATCAGGCTTCCAGTAAAGGGACCAAAAGAAAGTCGAAGGGCAAGACATCGTCCAACAAGCGCAGAAAGACCTCCAGAAAGGTGGGTCTGGACAACAGAAAGGGCCAGCATGAGATTGAAGAAAGTAGTTTGGCGCAAGAATCAGAACTGGAAGGTACGGTGGATGCAACCCACATGCCTGAGGTGAACGCTAAAAGCGAAACTCCGAAAGGAAGTCGCACCAAGGCGGATAGAGCGTCTATGGACAACAGTGTTGAAGGGGGCCCTCCCCGACAGCTTGAAACTCTTACCGACGAGGCACCGGAGGCTGCACTGGTTGCCGTCACAGAGATATCGGGAGTCGAGCAAAGTATTGCATTCCTGATGGATCAGGCACAGGAGATAGGCTGCCCGCTCATTTCCGAGTCGTCCAGGGCTACAGGCGATCAACATGCAAGCCAAACCCCCAATTCGCAAATTCAGATGCCAAGTTCGGACCGTGAAGAGACACATATCATTTCCTATCCTGACTTCAAAGAGTTTGAGTTTGGAGGTAGAGGAACCGTCGTGGGTGGAAAGTTGGCTTTCGCCTTTCATCGTGGTTGCGCTTTTTACCTCCAGGGAGAGGAAAAGGAGGATGATTCCACTATCCGTGACGGAGTCACTGGATCAGTAGACAAAGAACACGATGAAAACCACGCAATGAGCGCTTCAGCATTACGGCATGAAGATTCCGAGACGCGTGTGGTCAAGGTGCAGCCCCAGGAGGCCATAGTGTCTCGGACGAACCGAACGACACATCTCTCTTCAAATGCCGAGCGAGCAGTAGTGGAGGGACAGACTAGCCAGGAATATCCTGGGAGTATACAGCAGATTTCATCAAAGAGGCTAACAAGCAGGAAAAGGAGGGCTGCCCAGACAGAGAAAGACAATGCATCGCGGAAGAAGAAAGCACAGACAAAGCTCTCAACGATGGCCAGAAGTGAAAAAAAAAGCCAGGCTGATGAGATTGAATGTCAATCCCAGGAAATTCGTGGTCTACGGCAAAGCGAGCCTGGCTTATATGCTTTGAAAAAGGCAGACTTCGGGAATGGCAGAGCGCAAGTTTCGACTGGAGAAAGGAAAAAGGTCAGGTCTGGTTATCACAGTCTCAAGTTGATCCGCCAGAGACAGAAACCCGAAGAGGGAGATTCGTCAGATTCAGGCAGCCCGAAGATAATCTCTCATGGTAAGACCATTCCGAGGCTGACTCCCAGGAAGACCATAGTTGACAACAATGGGAGTCCCCGGCTGGTCTCACGACACATTGCTGGATCCCAATGCTCTACCCACGCAAACCTCGACTTTACGCAAGGATCCGGAGAACTGATGCGGGCAGGAATGAATTTGATTTCACAAGGATTTAGTGAATCTGGATACGAAGCGGATTTTGATGAGCGAACAGAAGAAATTCCCCTTGAGACACCTGAGGTCGCTTCGTTTCGTACGAAGATGGATGCTCATCGCGACAAATATGTTCCCAGAAACTGCGAAACAGCAACCCACGAGGAAGTTTCTGAGAATCCTGTGACTGGTTGCAGAGAAGGGTTGATGGTGTCAAAACTCGTAACCGCATCAGGGAAGGAGTTTACGATGCGCTCTTCATCGAAGCCACCCAAAAAGTCCGCAAGCAGGTTGGGCAGGTCAAATGCAGAAGCCGATGGAAGGACGCAGCTTTCATCGAAGGAAGAAGGGTGCTTCATTGATTCCAGCTGTGATCCAAGTGAAACGAGTCCAAGCAGCGAGGAGTTGCCTGGCCAGGCTGACTTAGCATCATCATTGCAGTCACTGCATGAGAGTGCCCGCGATATGCTACTGATTACAAACGAGGTATGTCAATGCCGTTGCACAATGCACGATGACTGCGTTATTGCTAATGCAGCGCAAAGCACCTACTGCACGGACTTGACAAGGAAAGGGCGGCCATCAACACATTCCTGAACTCATACCGGCAGCAATACAACCGAGTGCTAGACCAACTTGTCAAGAGGCAGGAAGAGCGGATCAAGCTATGTAAACAGCATATGAAAGCGATCAAAAGCCATCACTCAGCTCTTTGTCAGGAGTTAATCCATCGACTTCAGGAACATGAGCGGCGTTTACTGAAAGATCTCAGTGTGGAAGATTGACGGTCTAACGTTGAAAGAGGTTATAAAAGATTCATGATCAATTGCACACGCAGCTTGCATAATGATGGCAACCTCACAGGGGCCAGGCTTGGATCAAAGCGATTGAAGGGTCATATCATTGACCGTAGTGGACGTCGATGGTTCGGGTCAACAATCCTCTTGGCACCATGTGCTACGTATATTAGCGGTGTTCTATGTGGCATGGTATTGCAGGAAGACAAAATATGTGATGTACAGTACGGAGTACTTGAAGGTCGTCCTTGAGTCGTACCCAATTACCTACCAGAAGCAGCGAATGTGAAAGAGAAGAATGCACCAATGTCCAAAACTGCAGGCATCCCTTGACTCACCGAAGTCACGTGCATGGCGATCGGTGGCCGAAGTCGCAGCAGAACAAGCAAGGAAGGGCACCAAAAGACGTGGAAATTTTTTGAGTCATAGTGAAATCGGGGATTAAGCTGGTCTTCAAAATTGAGGCGGGCTCTTGTTTCTTTCAATTCACGTCTCAAATAACCTACGGTCGATCCGGACTGCTCCATCCCTCTATCCCTTTCCCTTTACCCCTCTCTTACTCACCATTATCATTATCAGTGTGAGACGCTTACTTTACCCCGCCACCCGCCATGTCTGTGAGTCGAAGTCCCAACCAAGCTTGTTGTCTCCTATGTAACGAGGAAGCTCATTCAGGCTTTATAGTTCTTCATCGACAACCCTAACGTAGGGAACAATGACCACCTCGAAGATTCGCGGAGTATGTTCCTTTTTTCTCCAATCTCCACGATGACCTTCATTGACGAGCTTTCTCGCGATGAATAGTTCGAGGATACAACCCCCTCACCCCTCCTAACCTCCTGCAACATGAAATCGCCATGACAGATAAGTCCAGGCAAACAGTACTGCAAGCTCGCCGAGATGCTGTTTCGATTGTCCATGGCACAGATACCGACAAGCAGCGTTTGCTGGTCGTTATCGGGCCATGCTCGATTCACGACCCCGACATGGCGCTCGAGTACTGCGATCGACTTCTGAAAATGAAGGAGAAATACAATGACGAATTGCTGATTGTGATGCGCGCCTACCTCGAGAAGCCCCGCACAACAGTTGGATGGAAGGGTCTCATCAACGATCCCGATATCGACAACAGCTTCAAGATCAACAAGGGTCTGCGCACCTCGCGCCAGCTCTTTGTCGATTTGACCAACAAGGGCATGCCCATTGCCAGTGAGATGCTGGATACCATTTCTCCTCAGTTCCTTGCCGATTGTCTCTCCGTCGGTGCGGTTGGCGCGCGGACAACCGAGTCGCAGGTCCACCGTGAATTGGCCTCCGGTCTTTCTTTCCCTGTCGGTTTCAAGAACGGTACCGATGGCTCGTTAGACGTTGCCGTGGACGCCATTGGCTCTGTCAAGCACCCTCACCACTTCCTTTCTGTCACAAAGCCTGGTGTTGCCGCCATTGTTGGCACCGTGGGCAATCCCGACTGCTTCGTCATCCTCCGTGGTGGAAAGAAGGGCCCCAACTACGACGCTCAGAGCATCGCCGAAGCCAAGGCTAAGTTGTCCTCTCAAGGTCTGCCTGCTCGTCTCATGGTCGACTGCAGCCATGGCAACTCGCAGAAGAATCACAAGAATCAGCCCAAGGTGGCTGCCGTTTTGGCCGAGCAGATTGCCGCGGGAGAGACCGCCATTATGGGTGTCATGATCGAAAGCAATATTAATGAGGGTAAGCTGCCGTTCACATAGTGTGAGACTTGGAACTTCCGTTCACTAACTCGTAACTTAGGTAACCAAAAGGTTCCTCCCGAGGGAAAGGCTGGTCTCAAGTACGGCGTCAGTATCACAGATGCTTGCATCAATTGGGAGGACTCGGAAGCTGTCCTCGAAACCCTCGCACAGGCCGTGCGTACCCGGAGAGAAAAGCTCGCTGTCAATGGCGCTTCTCACTAAATTTATGACCTTCTGCCTGTTTTCTTTTCTCATTGGCCCTCATTGGCCCTTTCTACAAAAGCATTAGATATATCGATGCGGGCGATGCTTGATGAAAATAGCGGTGTCCACAAAGTCTGTTTCGGGTTTACATACTGGAGATATTTAATTCAATTGGCGCTTTAAGGCCTTTTTCGTTATCCCTTCTGAAATACGATGAACGCTAGCTACTCAAGAGAGCTGCCATTCAATTCACAACTTGACAGCCTGCATTAGACCACAGAGGCTCCTTTGATCATTCACCTTCAAATCCTCTACTGGCTAGAGTACAGGAATGACATTTTTCTTGACTTTCTATCCACTATCGCTGCTATCACTTCACAGAGGTCATCCGTACAAAATGAGCACCCAAGCCCAATATTGAGGATCGACTGACGCTATCCGCTGAATATCAGGAAAGCCAGCATGCTCATCTAGCCGGGACGTTATGCCGTAGTCTAGCAGTCAAAAGGACATTGGGACCAGCGCATGAAAAGCCGCCCTCTATTTCATGGCCCCTTTGGACCGGTTTGGAAGACTTCGGCCTCCGATCGAATCGCTTCCCTCCATTCGGATGCCGATTATAGCCCGCCATCTAATTGGCGTCAGGAGGATGCCGACGCAGCAAACCCCAGGCCTTGAGATTATTAGACATATTCCACCACATTGCCGTAGGATCTACTTTACGGGGCAAGAAAAGTAGGACTAGCAACAGAGACGACATGGATTGAGATGAACTCTAGGAGCATTTTGTTGTTTGAGTTACGAGGGCCTTCGTTGGTGACATACTCTTGGACTTTAACAGGTAATCCAAAGTATTATTGCTAACTAAGCCTGAAGTCGAGTGATATAGACGGGTATAGATAATAGACCAAATGCATGCGCCGCGCTATGTTGTTTCCACAAAACATAAAATCAATCCACCGCTGAACGCTCTTCTATGCCAACATCTCAAGCACAAGCACCGTCCACCCAGGTACCCTCGCGCTGGCCCAACTCAGGGATCTTGAAATCCACGATGCACGCAGCAAAGGACGGGCGGCGTGCAGCATGGCTGGGAAACGCTGGGGGTAGGGCATTGTTCGTAGGAACGTATCCCTCATGTAAGAACCGTGGTAACCGACAAATGGCAGACTGCTGACCACCAAATTCCTCCAGAGAATCAGATGATTTGCGTTTGCGCGAGGATTCTGAAGTCAACAACCTGGAGTCGGTCCTGCCCACCCATTGAGCCGAGGCGATATTGCCATCAGCATCAATGGTTAATGACTTACAAGGAATGCTGGAACTCTGCTGATTGCTTGAGCTAAGGGTGTCGATGTCGATGATGTTCGTTTCACCATTAGCACCAAAGGCCCAGACTCGCGCACCCCCAGAAGCAGACTGAAGAGCCAGTTCAACCACGTTTTCCATACGCGCAATCTCCTTGCCATAGATCTTGAACGGCCACATCATCACTGTTGGTCGCCAGCTGACACTGAGAAGGAACTCCCAGTCACCGCTCTGGTCTTGCACAAGACTGTCCCGTCGCTTTGCTGACCGCGAATTGTCGAGGAAAAAGTCCCTTGCTAGATCACTGTCTCCCATGACACCGTCACCTTGTCTCTCGCGCTCTTTCCGGATGACGTTGTACACATCTACCGGTACCGAATATAGTACGATCCTATCGCCATACGCAGCGACCACGCGCAATCCCCAGTCCAGATTCCATCCTGAAGCGAAGACTGTAGGAGCCAAATCATTCTTAGAAACATTCAAGGAATCCTTCTCAAACGGTGGCACACAGACAAGTGCTTGTGTTAAGCTTGTCGGTCCACCGATAGGCGCGTCAGAGCCGATACAGAGTAGACCTGTGCGGGGCTCAATGAACAGGATATGCAATCCATCGTTGATTGGGATAGCTCGATAATGGTGACAATGGGTTGCCCTCACAACACTCAGACCGTTGTTGTTTGAAGGAGTCCATCGAGTAAGTGATTGTACGTCAGTCAGAAGGTGAAACTGACAAGGGGCACGCCTTTCCCCGTACGACACTTTGTGGCACTCGCAACCTGGCATCCCTGGTCCAGCCAGTGACGAGATGAGCCGCATTTCCATGGGTGTTTCCGGCCGATGGGGAAGGAAGTGTAGTATCTCCGATGGTTGCGACATGGGAAACAGCTTTCGCTGGTTCTCTTTTGTCTTCTCGTCAACCCAATGTAGCTCGATGCCAGCACCGGAGCCAAAAGCAACGCATCGACGGCCCGGACAGATCGAGACGCTCCGGGGAGGATCTTCTGGGGAGCAGATATCGCGGAAATAGTGGATAAATGATGGATCCAAAGACTGCATAACTTCTGGTCGCGTAGAGGAACGCTCATCCGATGCATTCAAGTCACAAATAAATCCCAGACGGTCACGTAGCAATGCCGCTATCACAATCTTCGGAGTACTGGTGTCGACGCTAGCCGATATTACCTCAATAGGACAGATGATGCTGGTAATTGGAGCAATATCCAAATCCGTCAAGATGTCCATTGTTGTAGACACATCGCTCCCAGATTTCCGCGCGAGTAGCTGATACACGTATATCATGCGGCCGGAGGTAACAAGTAGATAGTTGGCACACTTGCTGACATGGAATCTCGACGTGACCAGAGTTCTCGAATCAGGGTTCATGACACTGCCAGCAACCGCATGGGATGCAGAAACCCGGTGTTTCAGGAGAGACTGCCCCTGAGAAAGTTGAGAGAAATCGACGACCCCCGTCGTCAAAAAGCCAGCTCTTTCCACATTAGACTTGCGACCAGACAAGATACATTCAGTGGCAAATCTCCTGCTCATTCTCCACACCAGACTCTGCTCGCTTGCAGAAGGATCAACGCGGTAATTGTGGCAGTCCCGTTTCCAGGCATCCCACCATCCTGCCCGCTTCAGCATGCTCTCCAGCAAGTTCCTGTCGAGACTGGCACGCATCCATTGAGAACACGTTCGTCGAGCATTGTCGAAATCTCGCGGATTAAGCAAATAAAAGATTTGCAGCAGAATCTCTGGCGGCGTAATGTTTGCTGCAGGTCGGGAGAGCATTGTTGACGCCATTCTGCCCTAGATTCAGATACGGCTCCTGCAGCGGCTACGCTTGGAGGCGCGATAGACCGTTCTCTCTTGATTCTGACCCGAGCAGGGACGAGCGATTAAAGCGGTGGGGTGCTAGAGCCCCGGCCTGACTTCTCACGACTCCTGAGCTGGAGTCGTCAGCAGCGTTTTGGCTGATCGCAATTCAATTGCTGATATAAGATTTGTCAAGCGAGGCTTCACAGCTGTCGCATCCGAGAGGCAATTAGCACAAGTGCCCTACGAGTGCAAAAGGGCTGCTTCATAAAAGGCTGGACGTAGGAAGCTCGGTACCCTTTCCACTTAGGCTAACCTGCCACAGCCGCCCTATCTCAGAATGTTCAGCAAACGTTGGCCTTCCAGCAGGTGGCGACAGGACGAAGTTGTTAACGCAACCGGAGACCTGCAGAACTTGAATAGGCAGGCCAATGCTCTATACAATTGCGAACAGGCTGGTTGTCGAGCAGAAGAAGTTCAGATAAGAGCTGAGTATAAGAGGCAAATCCAAAATATCTGCATAAACGCGCTAGATAATTTCTATTGTTCGCCCCCAAGGACCATGGATGGGCATAAATATTTCCCGAGGGAACCATTCTGACGTCGGCGCTAGGTCTCCAGAACACCCACAAGCAATGGACTTATTGCGTGTCTAGATAGTCATCATCGTAGAGAGCCAACCTTGTTTGAAATGCTGGAGAAGTGGAGTACCGAGTGTGAGATAACCCGGATAGTGGAGCCAGTCAAGTCAGTCCATGATTACCCTCCATTGGCGAGAACGGGAACTAAAATTCTGCGTAATCGGGTCATGGACTTGGGTGGCATCCGCTCATCCCAGGAAAGCATTGGATGAATCATGGAAGAGCTCTCTGGGGCGAATTCAGTACCGCACTCGGCAAACGTCAAAACTCAGATAGATGGTAAGGCCAACTGGAAGGCTAGGACGACCCAAGGGCGGGTCTCCTAGAAGGCAAAAATAGGGCAGCTTAGTTCACCTCTTACTAATAATCCGCATCGCCGTACCTGCACGCATCTAATTCAATTCCTGAAATCTCATCTAATCAGCTTACCTGACCGGCAAAACTAATTGATGGAAAGTACTCCGTGCCATCTTGGATGAGTCGGCAACGGCGACGATTCGCTGCTGTGCTTCCGATGAGCCAATAACTGGTTCAGGGACCAAGAATTAATCTCAAGATGGCAAATCGATGCCTGACCACCTCAGAATGCGATCAAACTGCGGGAATTAGCCGAGGAATACGCAGCGTAGAGTTGAACGGACGCATGCGCGTCGGGAAGGTATGAGGCTTGTCGAAGTGAAGACAACAATAATCCAGAACGAGTTCGTCTAGACACTATCCCGAGACCCCGGCGCCATTGTTGATCACTTGATCACATTTGGCATATTCTAGAACATAGTCAATATATTCCATTCCCATAGCACACTCACACTCACACTTATCAGCAGAAGGTCGGAAACAATATTGCTGCTATAATGGTCCTATATTATGCATGCTGCAGCGATGATTCTGGAATCTCATGCGGCTTGTCCACGTGCTCTCCCTCAGCTGCGTAGCCTGGGACTTCAGGTTACAACATCGGCCAAGTAGGTACATACTCCGTAGAGATGTGAGCAATGCGAGACTGAAACTCAATTCCACTCATTCAGCCATGCATAAGCCAATAGCTACGTTCTTCTGTATTATCAAATTGAATTATGCTCTCCTCGGTTATCTCGACCCTCTCAGGCTAGACGATATGTACTCTAGCAAACGTAGGCCCCGCGGCTGATACCGGAATATTGCAAGAACATACTGGCGTCTAGACTCCCTCCTCATCGTGTAGCATAACGATATCAGAAACTCGGACCATCCTATTCCTACCTGTTCCACTCGCTGCGCAGGAAGGCATCTTCGCTCAATGGAAGTTGGAATAGTAGAAGCCAAAGGAATGCGATGATTGACCATAGTTCACTACCTGCATTGCCTAAGATTCTCCTTAAGATAGTCAGAAGCCATGTCTCAACTCGAAGAGAGTAGGTGCATGTGGCAGTGCCGAATCCTCCTACAAGCCTTTACACTGCATACCTAGCTCTTGACATGGGTCCGAGTGGTAATGTTACATCTAGCCTAAATGGCTATTCTGGAAACTTCTGATGGAAGAGTAACAGACAGCGTGATGGGACTCAACTGAAATGGTCTAAGAACCATCATATATGTAAAGATAAGAGTAGGTGATAGGAGCATGTGGTCAACATGAACGAACAATGACTAGTACAGTACAGTTGTCTAGATAATGTGCATAAAGAGTGAATCGCTGCAGTCCGAACAGCTGGATTGAAAACCAGGAAACGCAATATTGAAGCATGGGTCTTGCATAAAGAGTGAAATCCAAAGAGCCACCAGAAATCATTAGAGAGTCCATAATCTCACAGAAAGGTATCGCGGTCATTCATCATGAATTCATGAAGGTTGCAACAAAACCAGGAATGTGCTGGGTTAATAAGGCGAGCATTACATATGGTATGGTATGGCATCTATAAGTGCAAGAAAAGAAACGAAGCTGGGCAGTTTGGCTGCTTAGATGATTCGATGAAAGTTCTAGTCGAGCTCGAAGGCTAGACTTTGTTGACTGGGTTAGACCGCGGAGCCATTGCCGTTCCGTGTCTCATGCACGTCAAAAGCCCCCTGATATTCACGAGCTGCGGGATGTCCTGGGAGCCACGCATCATCTAGAGGTAAAATGAGACTCGGATTGACATACTTCTTCAATCTCAGGCCGAGCTGTTGTCCGCCGATCTGTATAGGAAGAGCGTCACGTTCAAGTCCAGAAGGAGGCGAGAAGGTTGACGACGGGGAAGGCGAGATTTCTCCGCCCCCGGGACGATTACGGTCGATGCTCTTCAATGCAATGAACTTCATCAGGGGCTCGTAGTGCTGCGCAAAAAAGTAGCTGAACCAGAGCGTCGCCCCAAGAAGGGGTACGAGCAGCAACGACCGAGTTATCGCTCTGCGCAGAGCGAGTACGCCGATCACGGCCAGCTGGAAGACGATCAAGCCCAAAAACACTCGACTGCAGATCATCGGCCAAGCTCGTCCGGTAGAGTGTTGCTGGTGATCCATAGCGTACAGCAGCTGGTATTTGTAAATGAATTTGCCAATAGTAAAGTAGACCAGCCCGAAAAGGCAGATCAGCCACGAGCTCGGGAAAACACTATACACCACGCAAATAATCAAAATGAGGATTGTCTGCGGAATGGAGTACCCATAGCTGAACGTTGGGGGCGTTTGCAGCTCAGCATAATCGCGCGGTGTTTTGGCACTGAGGAAGAAGAAGGGATATAATGCAACACTTCCAAACTCTAGGAGCCGGAAAGGAAAAAGTCCCAGACCTTGTAGAATGATTAAGTTGATGTAAAAAGGTGCGAAAGACTCAAGAGACCTGGCCAAAGCAAATGCGATGGCGGTTGCATCTTTGAAAGCGTCTCGAAGCGTTTCCCAAAACTGGTAGAATGTTGTCGCCGTACCGAAAACAGTGAAAATTAGGAAGAGGTTGAAGAATGAGAAGAAGAAGTTCTTCGATATGACAGAGAGCTCGATATCGCCCCGCGACATCATACCCTGCTGGTTCGAGAGCCCTGTAAAATGGTCAGTTAATCAGGTACTCAGCGGCCAAGGAAAGAGTAAACATACAATTGTATAGGTAAGGGACAGCAACCGTCAACAGCGAGAGGACCAAGGTTGGAAGACCTGTCTGCACCAGCGAACTCAAAATAGGGTTTCGAGCCAGGACCTCAGCAAGCTGAGGAAAAACCTTATCCAATGTCTCGAGTTCCAGCAGATAAGCGACGGGAATCAAAAGCACCGACCAGAAAACAGTTAGAAAACTAATGACCCCTGTAACGAACCACGACTGCATCATCCGTCTGGAGCGAGAAACATAGGTGTTCTTCCACACAACGTCCGCTGGGGCTGGTGCCAGTCTTGCGAACAATTGCATGGGATGCGGATCGAGAATCGCTTGAACGACCATCTGAGATGAAGCGATAGATTCCATGGTCACGAAGGCCATTTCCGTGGGCGGGTATTCCTTTTCACGAGCAGCCTGGATCTTCTCGTCTATCCTTCGAAGTTTCTCCTCGTAGTAATCAATCGCGTCGACGTTCCTGTACCTCAACTTCAGTGGCCCGTACCGAAGTCGGATTGTTGGCCGCTTCTGGACATGTTCAGAGATATGGGCCCTCCCACTTTCCGAAAGAAGCTGCGTGTGCTCGCTATCTCCATCTGACAACAGACTGGAACCTCGAGGTTGCTGACGCGTCAAAGAAATCGAGTTCTCGGAGTGTTTCGGCCGTTTGTACCCCAAATGTTTAGTCCAGGCCCATTCTAAATTTCGCAAGATCTTTAAGCGTTCATCGATCAATTGATCAAGCTCGCGCCAGTCACGGCACAAAGTGACACTCTCCACGTTCCCAACTCGCAACCCTTCCATGAATTCCTTGATCTTCTCTTCAGCTGCCAGTTCCTTGGGTATGCCTGAAAGACGGATAGTGCGATCCGTTGTACTGGTCTGACTGCCAAGATAGTTTTGTCGGATGCTGATGATCTTGGTCGTCTCCCGCAGGAGCATGTATATCGCCAGACCGCTGAAGACATACGTGAAGACCACATACATCCACAAATAGTTCGGGTCCGATATCAACTTCTTTTTTCCGTCCTTCCCGTCATCGACATCGTCGTGATCCCAATCGGGCATGCCATATTTGCCGGTATACTTGAAATGCACTGGGCCGATAATAAGGACAGCGAACACGAAGACAACACTAAGGAACCGGATTGCGAATTTGAAGAACGAGAGGAACTATCTCGGCGGTCCTCCGTTAGCCATAAACACATGTACTCAAAACCAGTAGCGCACTTACGACGAACGCATCCAGTCCCGCAGAATTGAGTACTTGTTCGTCCGTTATCCGAAACAGAACCGGCATCCAGCCAAAGAAGGTGTCAGGGAGTTCGGGTAAGTAAGAAGCAGCGCACCGCTGTCGTCTCCGTGCAGCATACAGCTCCCTCCACTTCGGCCGTAAGATCTGTTCGCAATGCTCTGTTAGTAAGTAATTTGGACGTAAAGAAGAATTCAACATACACAAAATGACATGAACGCGCTGAGCCCTAGCACCAGACTTATCACAAGCTGAGTGTATGTATCCCGCTGGTTCTTCGTCTGATCTGTCCATTTCCGCCCATGGTCCCCGGTGTCAACAGCTGCTGCTGCCGCGACCGTTCCCAGAGCCGTCACAGCGGACTCTGTGAGAGACATGGCTCTCAAAATGCACCAAGCGTGTGCTGAATTTATGTGTCGATCGTGGCGTTCACGTATACATACGGCACGCGGTTGTGTCCCAGCGGAAGTGGTTCGGGCAAAAAGGCTGACGTCAGGGGTGGAGTTTCGTATAGAGCACGATGTTGCGGTTTCGCTAGGGATGCAATCGCTCTGCAGAGAATCAATGAAGGTCAAGAAATGCTGAGGAATAGTCGCCCGTGTCTTAGCTGCCGGGTCGAGGATTCTTTGAGAGTTTGGACCGTGTTGGGCTTCTTTCTCTAAGCTCAAACAAAGCCATCGCTAAAGTTGTACTAGTGGGGATGATGAGTTGTGTAGACTACTTAGTCAGCAGATGGTCTTTGTAACTTAGCAAGTACTAACTCCGTATGCACATAAATAATGCCTAACTTTAGTCCAATGAGATAAGTCGCGTAGATTTGAGACTACTTTATAAATGGAGTAGCGGAGTATACGGATATCATAGGTTTGGTCTACTTCTAATATGCAAACGTTATATCCAATTCTCTTCAACAATCATCGAAGTTGAAAGCTTCCTTCACGAAATGTCTCAAGAATGTCTGGAGGCGTCATAATATAGGTCAAGTAAGCATCCTGCCGACCATGACTGAGTGGGAGACTATAGCAGAATTGTATTAGCTTTCATGTATAAAAATGCAGAAGATAGGGTAATCGTCTTACAGAGTCTGCACAGTAAGCTCCATTCTTGTTTGTAAGCTCTGTGAGGCCCTTCCATGGACTCTCTCTTAGCGCGCGCTTGCAACCCTCTAGGCGGCGAGTCACTTGTTGATACGCCTCGGTCCGTTCCTCTGCTGTCTTCCGGCGCTCAAGGTCAAAGTGCAGGAAAGCACGAAGGAAGAAACCCCGCTGCCAGACCCATTCGGGTCCCTGGTGGTAGTTCCTACCCTTGGCGGTCGCAAAATTGTCAGAGTCTTCTGAGTTGTTGTAATTGGGATTGTAGTTGAGGTCGGATGGATCCAGAGTAGCGACACCAATGGGGCCGACAATGACCGAGTCTGCTAGAGCCAGAGCGCCCAATGCTTTTGACGGTGTGAATAGGTCTGGGGACACGGTCATGGCAATGGGGAAATTGGCGCGGAGCTGATAGTCTTCATACGGCTTGCCGGATTTGTAAAGGTCCTTATAGATACCCCGGCGATTGACAATGCTGGGGTCAACGTCATACTGACCATCTTCCTCGGGGCTTTCTGGGACATAATAGCAGCGTTCGAAGTTCCGCTTGATCTTCGCCGCCCATTCCTTGAAAGTGATCGACCTCCCTTCCGCAATGTCAACCTTGTCGTGTGGGTAGAGCCCGCGCTCATGCAAGCTGGCAACCCAAGTCAAAGCGCTATAAAGCAGCCCCGTGATCTCGATGGCGGCGCCATCGCGAGGTGTACCAGGCACGCCCTTGTTTCCCGCCTTTCCGCTTTCTCCCATCTTGTCTTGCCACGTACCGCAGTTGTGTTGACTACCACCGAAAATTATTCCCGTCTCCCAGTCGACTTTGACATCGATCTGGAATCCTTCCGGCTTCATTTGCATATCGAGATCAGGCCCGGCGTTATGCTCTCGGAATGACAATCCATGCGCGTGTCGCTGGAAGACTTCTTGAATAACCTCCAAGATAGTCGAATGCGTCGAATATGCCCTGGGGTCGTCGTGCGCAAACCAGGTATCGTCATAAGGCAAAAAGCGCCTGGCGACCTTCTCGTTCAGGATTTCGATGCCGTTGGGTGCCATCTTTGTGTAGTCCTGAATGGCCTGGAGGAAGAACCACACGGAGTCTCGAGAATTGTACCGGGGCAGCTTGCCAGTACTTAGGAGGTTGGGGATCATGCCATGTTTGAGCACACTAGCAAATGCTAGGATATGCTCCTTGGCGTCATCAAAACGGCCAGTACAAAGAAAGAGGCCACGAAGGGATATGAAGATGTCACGGCCCCAGCATCTCGCCCAATCCACTGCAAAGTGGGGAAGACCAGCTGCAAGACTGGGAACGGTCTTTGTAGGCCAAAGAGATGCAGATTTCACAATGCCAGTTACCTGCACACTGACCATGCCCAGTTGATGGATGAATTCCTGTCCCTGTCGTACATCGGGTCCCAGCAGCTGAATGCCACGCTTCCAAGCAGCATTATACGCCACCTGGATAATGATACCGAAGTATCTCGGCAACAGAAAGCTTGGTAAATCGCGGACCGCCTGAAACTTCTCTTGCAACCATTTAGCAGGCTTCTCCAGTGCAGTGTATCCTTCCCTCTTTGCCGCTTTTTCCATGCGCCCGACGATGAAATCGAGAGCCCACTGGCCTTGACGGAGATGATCACAAAGTGGATGGCCTAGTGCGTTGTACTTGATGATATCTTCCAAGATGCTCCACCATCCCTGAAGACCAGCATAGACCAACGGCCCGTGGTTGGGGACGTTGTAGACTCCGTCCTGGCCTCCGCTCAAATCCCTTTCTTCCGCCTCACAGCGGTAAAGGACGAAATTGAGATCGATCAGACTAAGCTCTGCAAAAGCTTCATCTGCTCCCTCAGTGATGTGGTTTTCCAACCCTGCTGCATGTTCGGCCTTGGCGATGGACGTCTCAAAGAGTGCAATAGATCCCGGAGCGAACGTATCGAGGACTGAAATAATGGTATCATCGCCTTGCTGTTCGGCCTTTGTGCCTTCGAATTTTCGAATCCGGCTAGGCAGTCCCCGCAGGTGATCCTTGTCCGCTAGGATTTCTGTTCTCATGCTATCGCTCGAGTCTACTTCCAAGCTCCACGTTCCGATGTGCTTGGCCTGCGTTCCAACAAGATGAGTGGGCGCAAGAACCGCATTAGTACTATGCCCCGGGAAAGCAGTGTGAGCGATCAGGAAAATCCCTTTGCGTGTTTTGGGGTGCACTCTGTGAACGGTGATGTATTCTCCGTCATGGTGGATATGTGTTTCATCATATCCCTCCACTCCCATCATCGTGTGAAGTTCGTTCAACAGCTTCTTGACACCCCCAATTCCGCCGCTTTCACAGTCATGATGAACCTCGGCCGATTCCGAGAACTCCGAAAAGTATAGCCGCTTTTCGTGAACTAGGTCCACAAGTTTGGGATATATCTCGTCATAGCCCATGACGCTCCCGACGGCAGAGGCGCACATTGAAACTAGAGCAGCATTGGGTAATGTGTCTCTTGCGTCACGTTTCTGTGCTGGTGTTTCGTTATCATGTGTACAATCCATGAAAAGTGCTTGAACAGGACAGGGACGGATATGAGAGATCTTTTCTTGGTTCTGGTTGACCCCGGCGGAGGCAATCGCATGACTGCTTCCCGCTGACGGCAGCTCAACATCGAAACTGCCTATGGGACGGCCGCCATGACGATGGACCAACCGACTTAGCTCGCCGGTACTCCAGGCTTGCATAGCCTCGCGAATCAGAGCATTTATACCAAGTCGCTTAACAAAGATGTAGTCCGCTTCTTCGGACCCCGTAAAGAGCTCGGCAAAGACTGTAAGATTTGGTCGGACTTTACGTGCCTCATCCAACAGATATTCTGCAACTGCCAGGGGCGTTGAGTGGCAGTTATCGATCCGGAAGCCGGAGAAGTATTTAGCCATAAGGCGGGTGTACTTGGTCATATAGTCCCAAAGGAAAGGATTGTCCTCGGGAGATGAGCCATATCTGAGCTTGACACAATCGCCCCAAACAATGACTTCACGACGCAAATAGGCTTTTGAATCAGGACCAGCATTATCCCGCATAGCATCTGCATTCCAGATCCAGCCGTTGTTCACAAGGGCTAGTGCTTTGGGGCTATGCTTCTTTGTGATATCATTAAGAGGTAGCCTGGTGAAGTAAGTTTCAATCAAAGGATTTTCGTCCGTGACAGGCCCAAGTTTCGGACCATGATCGTCAATCCTGATGTACTTGATTCGGTTAAATAGCTGGTTCATAATTTCAGAGACGTCTGCATTGCACTCCTCGTAGAATGGCAGATTGACCTCATCCAGTATAGTTGCCAGCGCCTTCTCAATCGAGGCAATATCGGAGTTTGAAGAGTCATACTTCCCGAACATAGTAGTCAGGATCAGAGACCCGAATTCAGGGTCAACCGCTCTGCTGAACCGTCCCAAAACCTGCTTGATCGTTGGAATGGCATGTTGGCGTATGAAATCTGCCTGCTGCTTCAAAGGCCAATCTTTGAATCCGCCGATATCCACTTCCGCATATTTCTCGGACGCGGAGTCTTTCAACCCAGTAGCTTTCCAGTTTTCTAGGATATGCCCAGCGCTGGCTTTGACATCAACGACATAGTACTCCCAGAGACGGATGCCATTGACTACCTTCTCTCGTAGTGCGGTCATGACAGCCAACAAGTCATCCACGGTCTTGAATTCAGTGGGCAAACCTAGTTTCTCAAGGTCCTGGCCGAACTTCAATAGAGCAGTGTCCAATTCTAAAGCTGCCTCAAGCCATGGTGCAGTCTCCACGCTATAACCAGCCTCTGGATGCTCCTCGAGCCACTTGCTATTATGAGCAGTGTGATTCCACACAACATCGGTCAATGACAAAAGCCCGTATTCCTTCTCCATTTTCGAGATCATTTGCGCCACATCTGCCTCACCATTGGGGAATGCGCCGTCGTCGAACTGCAACTGGTCAAAGATACTATATGGAGAATTTGAAGCTCCGCGCTTCATCAACGGTGTAAAGTGCACCATGTTGTAATTGCGCTGGCTGATACCATTCAAGTGTCTGTCCCAATCCGTGGGATATTTGCCCATGAACTTAGACAACACGGAGAATATAGAGAGTGCATTGAGAGGCAAATCTTTACCACGCAGGGTCAACCTCGGTGCGACATCGACGTAGTAATCAGGTGTTCTCGCCGGTTCAGGGGTCGGCACGGGGTCGACAGAGAATTGAGGTAGGGGTGTGAATGTGGTGTAGAACAAAAAGGATCCAGGACAGGTAACAGAAATATCGATCTGAATATTCTTGTTGAAATCTGGCTCCAATCTGCGACACAATTAGGCATATGACGGGCTTCTTTTCAGGTCGGGACTTCTTCTGACCTGAAGCTCCGAAATACCGAGCGATCGAATGGCTTGCCGCTCTCGGGAATGTTCACCCATAGTGTTCCCTCCCTGCAAATCGAACTGCTGCCCTCAATCACGAAACGCAATATATATGCAGGGTCACTGGGCGGTGGCAGATATATGTATCCCCCAGGCACATCTGGAGAGCCATCATCTTTCAAAGGGAGCAAATAAACCTGCTGTGGGGAGGCCATTGCTTCTGACGGTCACTTCGAGACCGTTTTTCCTGGTCCCGAATAGCCTAACAGAAAAGTCGCTCCGTGGAGAGGCCCCCGATGTCGGCCTGTGGAGGGATCGCCGGCGTACCGACTTGTGTTGATGACTCGAGAGAAGTCACCGAGAAACACAGCAAACAGATAGTAGGAACGAGCAAATCGAAAGAAATACAAGTGGAAAGTCAATTGGAGGAGAAAGGATGGGTGCAGCTTATCAACGATTCCACGGATGTGCCTGAAATCTGAAAAGTCACCCAAGCCCCGCGGGGGCCGTGTGACATCATGCATCTAGCCATTCCCTGGCAGCGGGGAAAAACATTCAAGCCACAGGGTCTGGAACACAACAACTCGATCCACGGACCTCCTCGACGCAGATCTCACCCCTAAGATACTTGTTTGGGACTGTTAATGAACCAGGGGTTTATGCAGTTCTATGTCATGATAATAGTAATATAAAGCAATCGATAGAGATTTCCAGTTTCAAAGTAGAGACGCGGAATCGAACGTGACTAAAATTGAACTGTATTGCTTTCTATGCTCAACTTCCATCTGTTCTATGCGCTGAATTAGACCGACACAAATTATTTACCAAATGAAACAATGCCACCCAAGGAAACGATATTACTATTTCCCATGCCCCCAAAGTAGGCTATCATAACCTGGCCATGACAGCCTGACTGGCGCCACCTCCGTTGACCCCATCCGCTCCGTTAGGTACTGAACTCGGTTTGCTGTCACAAGGAAGAGAAACATGAGCACAAAAGAAAAAGCATAACATCAGGTCCTAGGTATTTACCGCTCAATATAAGATGGAATAGACTCAACAGACATGGAGCCCTCAAGAATGCCTACCACCGGGTTAGTAATTGCGAACAAATAAAGCGGCGCACAGTACAAGGGGCTCTTACGATAAACTGCAGTGAACAAAGGAAATTCGTCCTCCAGACCTTGCTTCTTCAGAAACTTGTTCACCTCAACAGCGGTCAAAGTACCCTGAAGCTTCTGGCCATTGAGCTCCGTCTCCTCGACTTTGTCGATGGGCTGCTTCCTCTCAATGCTAAGTTTGGCGCAGCGGAAATTACGCCCACCGCTGCAGCTTGTGATTAAATCGGCAACCCCTGCGCTCTCCTCGGTGAAAGTCCTCGTGTCGACAGTGGCACCAAAGAATTTTTCACCGAACTTGACCATTTCAAGAAGGCCGACTCGCATGATTGCAGCTTTGGCGTTGTCGCCCCAGCCCATGCCATCGACCCATCCCGCAGCGAGAGCGACAACGTTCTTCAGAGCACCCCCCAGGGAGACTCCTGCAACGTCACTCACTACCCTAATGTGGAAATAGGGGCGGTGGAAGAGGGTCTTCAGGACGGTGTGGTCAACGGGAGGGTATTCGGACGGCAGTGGCTGCAGTTTAACCTGCGAAAGCTGGCCAGAAACATCCTTGTGCTCAAAGTGAACTACATCCACAGTGGATGCGGAGGGGGATCGATTCGGAGACGGGGCCTTAGAATCCAGGTGTGGCGGGTCATAAGCGATGCTCGACTCGCACCACTTCTCCTGGGCAACCTCATTGGCGATGTTCGCACCAGAAAGGGCGCCGCAGTAGATGCCTAGGGTCTTGCCAATAGTTTCAGAAAACAGACTGACGCCCTCCTCGGTCACGTCGACGCCCTTGATGCAGGAAATACCACGGGCATATGGTAAAATTTTGCCCTTAATTTGTTCGCAGGTTTTGTTAATAAATTGGTGAGGAAGATTGAAGATCAGGATGGTGCTGTCTTTCACAGCATCTACCACAGAGGGGTTGGCGTGGATGTTCTCAGGAAGGGCAATTCCGGGTAGATACTTGACATTTTCATGTGTCTTGTTGATTATCTCGGTCAAATTCTGGGGTCCCTGGCACAAGGGCGAAGATGGGTCGTAGTGCCGGGAATTCTTGGGGATCTCAACCTTCTCCTCGAATACCCACATTTGAACATCTCTCTCGAAGATGGAGTCGTGGGTGGCTGTATTCTCGGCGACAATCTTAGCGATAGCAGTGCCCCTATTCAAGAAAATGGAGTCAGCTTCCCATTTCGCATTCAACCGCACCCAGTATATCATAAGCATACCAGTTCCCTGAGCCAACTACGGTGACCTTGTGCTTCCGGGGGTGCGGCGATAGAGAGCCCATCTTGGATGCTTCGATCGTATTGTTGAAGGTAGATCTGATACTGCTACCAGACATGAACCGAACAGGACTGAGAGCTAGCGGTTTAAAAGCCCTCGAACTGATCGACAGAGGCGAAATTTTTCTTATGATTCGAGTGGTTAGGAACTGAGAAGCCGGGTACCGAGGCAGGATGGCAGTGGCACGAGATTCAGGAACGCAGGTCCGTCGAGATAAAAGGCGCACTGAAGACAGCATCCACGGAGTTCTGCAAGGCGAATGGCAAATCTTTCAGAGACCTTGCGGTGGCCCTCTGATGTAAGAGCGAAATAGACAAGGCGGGTTTGGTACCCGTGAATGTGGATCTTCCTGTTCCGATTCCGACCCGGCGGCTAGGGAGCTAAGGAAAATCGAAATTTCACAAGTTGATAGTGTTCAATTTTTCGGTCGGCATGGAAAGTACCTACTATCTATGCGGCCGTACGTCTCGTTGGTTGGCTAAGCCAGTAGTGATTATCTGTTAGGGTCACACCAAGGACGCCGGAGGTGGTTTAGCAGGACTACTAGACTGGGGTCCACTTGAGGTCTCACTCAAGGGGGGAAAATCACGCATTGTTGTAATCATGTGGGCGGTGAATGAGGGGCTTATCGAGAACATGGGGTTTATCTACACTAGTCCACAACAGGATTAGCAGGGAGAAAAGAATTCCAGCTACCATAATCATAGCCATAGTTTGCTTGATACTTTTGGATACATATCTATCTTGCTTTTCAACATGGTAAGGCTCTTGTTGCCCCAATTTGTGTGTAAATCTAACCTGTATGCTATCTCAAGGCTCCGATCCGCCCGAACAAGAAGTCAGCTAACACCACCAACAAGCCTTCTGGTGGGAAAGGTGCCGTTCCATCCACCAAGTCGGCTTACTTCGAAGACGACTTTCGAACAACAAAAAGAGATAAGCGTATAATCAAACATGCCAGCTTCGTATCAAAGATTGAGAAGAGCTCCCAGAAGACCCCTAAGCGGCGTCGCGCATCAAAGAAGCTCGTTGCCAATCTCGAGTCGCTTGCCGATGCCTTGCCTGAAACAGAAACGGAAATGAATGATCCCAGCAGTCAAGTGAACATCATCAAGCAGAAAACTTTGCAACATAAGCCAGGTGCGATGAAACGCAGACAGAAGCTAGAGAAAGTGGAACGGGATCGTTTCGCGAAGAACATGGCACAGATGGCGACCATTCAAACGAATGTGCAACCCGTCGCAGAGACTCAAAATGAGCCCAGCTCCACTTCGAATCGGTGGGCGGCATTGCGAAACTTTATCTCACAGACAATGGAGCAGCAGCCCGCTTTTAAGACGAAGCCATGAGCGCACTTTAAGTACGTTGATATTCTACGGAAGGTTGTTTGGCCAATCACACCTGTCGTGTTCTGTACGGATGAAAACCTCGATCGACCTCCACCCGAAACTGTGACCTATTCCGGCCATATCGTCCATGCCCTATAAGACCGGGATCGAGCTGTGCGAGGACGCCTTTTCATCGCACCAGTCGGTGGAAGTGCTGCTTTGCCGAAGCGGGCGCCGCTCAGGTTCCATAGGATGCGCTCATAAAGCTCATATCTACATTAGAAGCAGCTGAGGGGGATGTCTCTTAGTCTCGAATCACCGAAGCCTCACCCTTGAGACTCAAGACTCGACAGACCCCTCGGATTTGGCTAGATCTTGAATCAGTGCGTCGGCTGCATTTCTAGCCAACCTTGAACATAATAGTCATTACACACAATGACAGAATGTCAGCACGAGATAGTGTCGAGAATACTTCTGAAAATATTAGAAATGATTCGTCTGGCTACTGGCGTTCTTTTCCTTCTGACACGATTTAAATATGTGGCTTCACCTTCGCTTTAACCACCTAATCACGTGTAGGAATCTTTCCTTTTCCTTCTTGGACTCATATGTGCTGCCATTTCACTGCCATTTCAGACTTGCATGGAGCCGTCTTCTTGGGCAGAGTGCTCACAGCGCGACGGCCCGTCGGATACCGTCGGCCGATATATCGCTCACGTGCTGCGGGGAAAGCTATCAATCCCCATCATCTTATCAGCGTCATCCTCGCAGCTTCGCCAGATCTCATAGACTTAACTTGCGATACACTTATCTACCTTGGAATTCTTCCTGAGATCTTTCCCGATAATCTGGTGCCTGGTGATGCTGCGACTACCGGTTCGCGCCCATGGCCTTAAATGTGCCTCAAGAGCACATCGCAGTTCCCTGCTCCGTTATCGGCATGTAGCTATCTGCCAGACTTGTCGGGCAAATCGCGGTTTTACATCTTCTGCTCAATCCTTTCCCACATCCTCCGAGTTTAATAGATCGGATTTTACAAACCAGCCCTGGTCTGGCATCTATGAAGCTGGGTTACCAACGGCTGGCCCTCTGGGGTCTACTCCGGCGTTTGGGGCTCCTCGCATAACACCCAAGACATTGAAACAATATCTAGATCAATTTGTGGTTGGGCAAGATCGAGCAAAGAAGATTCTCAGTGTCGCTGTATTCAACCATTACCAGCGGGTGCAAGAGCTTCAACGAAGGGAGGAAGAGAACGCGGAGTTGATAGCAAGGCGAGCCCGGAGAGAAGCATTGGAGCATCATCCTGCAGAGGGTAAGCCTTATATCCCTTGATATCCTTCTCAAACTACGCTAAACATTGAAAAGACGAGTTTCCGGGACAGCAACGCACCGTTCATTTACCCACCAGTCCCAAGTCAACGACGTCCAATCCCGATGAAGCACTTCTTAGCGATTCATCTCCACTTCAATTGGAGAAATCCAACATCCTCTTACTAGGACCATCGGGGGTGGGCAAGACACTGATGGCCAAAACACTTGCAAGAGTCCTCTCTGTTCCATTCAGCATATCTGACTGTACGCCGTTCACGCAGGCAGGCTATATCGGAGAGGACGCCGAGGTATGTGTTCACCGACTTCTCGCGGCTGCGAACTACGACGTGGAGCAAGCCGAGCGGGGGATTATCGTGCTGGATGAAGTGGACAAAATAGCGGCCGCCAAAGTCAGTCATGGGAAAGATGTCAGTGGGGAAGGAGTGCAGCAGGCACTGCTTAAAATAATCGAGGGCACAACAGTCCAAGTTCAAGCGAAGCAGGAGAGGAATGCTCACCGAACAAGTGGTACCCCGAGCTCATATCTATCAAACAACCCTTTAGGAAACCCTCCGTTCTCGCAATCTCCCACAGGCAACACCCCCCAGAAAGGGGAAATATACAACGTGCGCACAGATAACATTCTGTTTATATTCTCAGGCGCATTCGTGGGACTACATAAGGTCATCATGGACCGGATATCGCACGGGTCGATGGGATTCGGCCAGCCTGTCCGCTCACAGTCGAGTCCAACTCATCGACCCGGAGATCCGCTCGCCACTACATCCAGCCAGCCTGTTCCCATCCTACCGGGGTCCGAAGAAGAAGCCTTGTACAAGAAACACCTGCCATTCTTCACAGCGGCTTCACCCACATCACCAGACGGCGAACCACCCTATTTCAACGCCCTGGACCTCCTCAACCCAACAGATTTGCAAAACTACGGCTTCATTCCAGAATTAGTGGGCCGTATCCCGGTCACCGCTGCACTCTCAGCACTGTCTCAACCCTTACTTGTCCGAATTCTAACAGAACCCCGCAACTCACTGCTGGCGCAATACACCACCCTCTTCTCCCTCTCGGGCATCGAGCTCCGCTTCACAACCCCGGCCCTGCACAAGGTCGCTGCCAATGCATTCACAATGGGAACTGGGGCACGCGCCCTCCGCACTGAGATGGAAAATATTCTAAGCGATGCCATGTTCGAGACACCCGGGTCAAGCGTCAAGTTTGTGCTCATTACAGAGGCCGTAGCAGATCGTAAGGAGAAACCGATATACCTTTCCCGCGGCCAGGGCGGCCGCTTTCATTCCTTGATTGCAGCCGAGGAGAGCAAGTGGGAGGAGAAAATGCGGAGGGAGAAGGGCGAGAAAGAGAAGAAAACAAAGGGTCAAGGGACTGAAAATCAACCTAGTATCGCCAATTTCCGAGAGTACCGGACTCGTGCAGCGGGATTTTAGGCGGGATATGCTGTGTGACCTCATGGTCATCTAAGAGAGTTTTGATTATATATATGATGCCGGCACGCGATACCTATACATACTCATGGATCTGACCAGGCAAACTTCAAGCAGCGAGCGATTGGGTTTTATATGCTTAAGTCATACGGCGTTTGGGGAATTTGGAATCCAGCGAAGGATAGGACTCTTGTCTCTTCTCACTGTCTTTCTGATTACTGGTCATTCTTCTCTTGAAGTTTGTGTAAAACCTTACTACTACATGGGTATCTGATGTGAAAATCGTCCTTTGAACCGAAGAGCATGAAAACGAGATCATGAAACCAGCCCTCCTAGTCATAGAGCAAAAGAAAAGTATTCTCAGTTCACTGGTATGGTTGAGGGTATTTCAGCCTCGAAGGGCCGTGAGAAAACCCGCCGACCCTCGAGACATCCAACCCATCGGCTGAAGGACCATTCGCTCCAGGCGTCCGCGGTGTATAGGCAGGATTGTGGTTCTGGGACTTCGCCTCCGATGACAGACCTGGTCTCCCTAGCCTAGGCTTCACTCTGTCCCAGTACGTCTTGTACTCGACCTTGAAGGCCTTCATAAAGTCTTTTGCGCCATATCTGATCTCAATATGTTGCCAGGCTTCCCATCTCGGTAGAGGTTTCACTGCCGTGAGCATGACGAACCGTCTGAATCTGTGGTTGTTGACTATTGCCCAACCGGCAAAGAATTCCCCAAGGTGGTCGGTGTTCCTTTGCTCCTGCGTGAGGCCTTTCGGTATATTCACATCATCATCTTCGGTGCGCGACCCATAGAGTGGGATGGCGTCGAGTGAAATGACAGGATCTTCGTTCGGCTCACCGCTGGCGCCGCTGAGAATATTTCCACTAGTCCGTTCTGAGCCTGCCACACGACTGTTTAATTGAAGGATCAGAGCATACATGCTCAACCATCTGAGGTACCGGGTTAGAAGGGAGAAAGCGACAAGGCTACATGAGGGACTTACATTCCCTGCCTGAATGGATCCTTCGATTCGGATTGCTTCAGGAGCCAGTCCAGGATATTTGGACGGAACATGATCTTCCAACTCCCCGGGAATTTCTGCTTTATCCAATCCTTTAGCCACGCCAGGATGATGAGTGTGGCGTCTGGGTCCCTAAGCATGAAGTCTTCTGTGATGAGGATGACACCACCATGAGGGAATACGCGTTGGAAATACGTGGGGTGGTCAGCGTACTGTAGCGGCTTTCTTAAAGAAAGACTCCAGAAGCTGACGTTCCGATGGATCAGGTCCCTGATGAAAGGTAGGGCATGGTAATTCATAAAGCTTTCATGAGCCTTCATTGAGTCAGCGCAGCTGCTGGATTATGAGGGAATGGTGCTTCCTGACTGACCAAGACAACCCCCTTATGTATTGTGCGTGCAAATCTCTCCCAATCTTCCGGAAGGCGGTTTGAATAAGTCACAGCATTGTGCCTTCTCAGAAACTCGTGCATAACTTCGTACTCTTCCTGCACTACTTCGGACCCGGCAGGAAACATCAAGTAAAATACTTGAGCCTTCGTAGGCTTCTCAGCATCGTTCACAGTCGCCAGGAGATCATAGGTGACACCAAATTGTTCTTTGAAGACCGCATCTAGATCAAGAGCATTCTCAGACGGCTGCGGCGGCGATTTAACATCACCTGCAATAGACTGAGCCATATCCGCGTCGTGTTTGAGGCGGGATGGAAATTCAGCGCCTGCCTCCGGCGCTGTTCGAGCCTCAGAGCTCATAGGCGGGGTCTCGGCTGCTGGTTGCGTTCTGTGTTTCGGCAATGGGGCCTGCGATGTTGATAATAGTGCGCCGCTTTCTTGTGCGGGATTCTGTACAGCTACATTCAAATGCTCTAATTCTCGCGGAGTGTTCTGGGGTGTCGCTTGCAGATTGTCTGCGCCAGAGTGTTGAGTAGACATTTTTGGGGTTACACTAGTTGTGTTTGTTGAGCCTGAGTCATTTGCTGCATCGGACGGTTTTGTCACGTTTGACGTCTCAAATGCTTTTGGTGGCAAGACCTTGCTGTCCCTCGGGATTTGAATGCGAAGGTTGGACATGTCATTGACAGGTCTCACGGCTTCCGGCGCCGAAACACCAGCAACGCCCACAGAACGAGGCCGAGTAGCCACAGCTCCGGTGGGGGGAGCGTGGCCTGGAGCATCCGGGGCATTTATGAGTGCGAGGGGTACTGGCTTGTGCGACTCAACATGAAGCCGTTTCCTTTCACGCCGAGCAGTGATGGTGTCAAACCCTCGCAAGTGGCTTCGGACTGCGACATTTAGGAAAACGTCCTCAGGGATTTTAAAATGGGCAGAATCTGCATTGAGAAACGCAAAGTCTGAGGACTTCGGGGAATAGGCAAGTAATACGTTCGACATCCTGCTGTCTGGAGCCGGATATGATATGGCCACAAGCTCATTGCGACGAAGTTCTTCCCCAATTCTGTAGATGCTCGGCTCTGTATCATCGAACCCTTCTATCCAAGCATCGGAGTACTTCTTATTGTTTTTCTGCTCCCGGTCAGCAACAAGCGCTTTTATGGGAGTAAACAAAACCAGACCGCAATGCAGAAGAAGCAAACTATGACCGAGTCTTCAGAGCAGCGAATGGCAAGAAAAGTCGGAAAAGTTGTCTTACCGTGTTCCCACATAGCACATTATACTCTTCCAGGTTACATGTGTGTTGAAACCAGAGATTGATGCGGCTGCCCCTTTTGGTAGACATGAGCCTGCTTCGACTCTCGGGACTCAGACCACATAGCCTGGCCGAACCGACTTCCTTCTTCTCGGGGCCGTAATAAAGATAGACAAGGAGCTCACCCTGATTCCAGAAATGCAGTTGGCGGTTCTTGACGACGTAGGCCCCCGGTTTTGGTTCCCTTGTTGGAAGCTTGGGTATCGGATAGTCTTCGAGTTCATGGCGATGGATTGGGCGGCTGGTATTGGGTCTCACACTGTCACCGAGGGGTTGGCTTGCACTCCAGCTATCTGGCAGTAAACAGTCTGGTCTCCACGTATCCGCACCGCACGCTGGTCTATATGTGTCTGGGACGCTGTCATTCGGCTTGTATAACCCATGCTGTGCGCGTTTCGGTGGACTCAGGGCCCAATTCTCCCGAGTTTGGCCAATTTGGCCTTGAGTCTCATTATCCGAATCAACGTCCATTGGCGAACCGACATCATGCGATTGTGAATCCAATACACTGTCATTGAGTCCATTTGACCCGCTGACATTATGCGTGCCTAGTCTCCCCGAAGTAACCGACTTAGGAGAACTCACATTATGTGAGTCCAGTTTCACCTGGCTCGCATTGAATTGCTTCGACGAATTAACGTTGTGTGATCCAATCTTTACGCTACTCAAGTCACCCTGCTTCGGCGAGCTAACATCATGAGGACCTAGCTTCGCCGAGCTTGAGTCATACTGCGTGGGTGAGCTCACATTATGAGATCCGAGCCTAGCGGTACTGGCGTCATTCTTCGCGCTCGGTGAGCTGACGCTGTGCAGCCCTGTCTTTGCCGCGGCGAGCCCAGCCCTGGCTGGCCAGTCGGATGGTCGAATGAGTTGCAGCTTGTTAACATCAGGAGGTGGCTCATAAGCTTTCGCCTTCTCGTACTTCCATCTCGTCGACAAATTGAACAGCTTTGGCGTCTCAGAACTGTTCATCTTTTTCGGGCGCGTGGGAGCCGGAGCAGTTCCAAATAAGATAGGTAGAGGTGGTCTTTTTGGAAGATGCTGAGTTTGGACTTGCGCACTTCCTGTGCTGGCATCCGTTCGGGGAGTTTGTCCGGATGAAGCCTTTGATCTGTCGACTTCGATGTCATTGGAGCCAATATCATCAGGAATTCTTGGGTCAGGCACGTTATTACTCGGCGGATTCTCCGCAGTAGGATGACTTTGCTGGGGTCCGTCAAGCCCCAGACGCCTCCTCTTAGCGGCTCTTCTTTGCTTCCTGTCATGTTTTGCCCTCTCAAGGGCAGCTAGATGATTTTCAAACCTGATAAGATCGAATGCCGGACGCTTCCCTTCTGCAATTGCCCTTTTCTTCTTATTCCAGTCGATCAAAGTCTGTTCATTGCAAAAGGATTCGGGGGGTTCCCATGTACATCTTTCAATAGGGTAATTGGCCCACTTCACCAAATATTTGATGCCATCGTCAAATTCAAGCTCAGCCAAGATAGTTTCCACTTCGTACTCAGACTCCTGCTCACTGGGTGCAGTCGATGTAATCGAGATATCATCATCGTCGCTCATGTCGACATCAAGCTGGAATGGTCTTTCCCATCAGAGCATGCAGAAGCGAGATATCGAAATCTAGAGTGATGGCAATGAGACCGGAAGGGCCCAAAAGAATCGATATTAAAATGATTTGGTGAAGGATGGACGTAGTTCAATCGGGATGATAAGATGTCAAGGAGAAGTGGCAGAGCCTAGCATGACGTTTTGAAGCCTCATGGGCTGTAAAGTATTTGGTTTTCCTTATTGGGTGTTTAGACCGTTAAGTAGAGGATCGAACGGGAAAGAGAAATTCGACTAAGAATACAACAGAAGATGCCAACACGCACAACAGGGAAGAACCCTTCTTCTGAGACGCTTCTTAAAGGACTTATCTTTCTCTTCAACAGGTGAGAAACCTTCAACCTCGTTGCATCTTCTAATACAGATCACGACAAACAACCTTTCTAGCCAAGGCAGAGGGGACGATCACGTGCTCTGTCACTAGTCCCGAATAGGCAGCGTCAACTCGGCACCGCAACAAGCACGGGAAGCAGTAGGGAGACAAGGACGCTTCATCCCCAGAGGCATCAGGATAACTCCTATCTTTCCTCCCACTTTGCTCTTTTTTCCCCTGTGAGTGTTGCTTTTCCTCTGCAATCCATTTTGCCTCTAGGCTGTTCATCGATCCTGGAACTGACCGTCTTACGTCCCCAGGGCTTAGTTTGGTCCCACTGTCCCATTGTCCCTTAGAGTTCCTACGACCTCCAGTCGGCCACGTCGAATCTCCTCAGAAACTCTCTGTAGAGCGTACTAGCTCACATACTACCTACCCACCATGGCTAACGATGAATATGATGTGAGTGACTCGTCTATCACCCGCTATCTACGCCAAGCTTTCCATGTCACTAATCTGAGCATCCGGGATAGTTTCTCTTCAAGGGTAATGTTGCCACTTTCCCCGCGCAGTCGCCGCAAGTTTCACGTTTTCGGCATCCCACTCCTCTCAACAGAGCCCGTAACTAATCTGCGACGACCGTTTGAATAGTCGTGCTTATTGGTGATTCCGGTGTTGGCAAGTCCAACCTTCTGAGTCGATTCACCCGCAACGAGTTCAACCTAGACTCCAAGTCTACCATTGGTGTCGAGTTCGCAACCCGCTCAATCCAGGTGGATTCCAAGACAATCAAGGCGCAGATCTGGGATACTGCCGGTCAGGAGCGCTACCGTGCCATTACATCTGCCTATTACCGTGGCGCCGTCGGTGCCCTTCTTGTGTACGATATCAGCAAGCACCAGACCTACGACAATGTCAACCGCTGGTTGAAGGAACTCCGTGACCACGCCGATTCCAACATCGTCATCATGCTCGTCGGGAACAAGAGTGATTTGAGACACCTTCGCGCCGTGCCAACAGATGAGGCTAAGCAATTTGCGAGTACGTTCATTGTCCAGGCAGCCACTCAGGGATTGATTTGCTCACATCTGCTCGGAACACAATAGGCGAGAACAACCTCTCTTTCATCGAAACATCTGCGCTCGATGCAAGCAATGTTGAGCTTGCTTTCCAAAACATCCTCACAGGTTCGCTCCCTCTATTCATGGCTCCTTGGCCCACTGGACTCACATGTTACTAGAAATCTACCGCATCGTCTCCAGCAAGGCTTTGGATAATGGTGACTCCGGACAGGCCCCCCTCAGCAGTGGCCGCACGATTGAAGTCAGCAAGGCTCCGGATACTGAGTCGAAGCAAGGCTGCTGTTAGAAGTCGCCCCAATTTGCTGCTGTAAGGGAAGGCACGCCTGTCGGAACGACTTTTTACTCTGCAATGTGATAATTGAATGGTCTTGGTCTTTCTTTTTGTCTGTTACTTAGCCTCCACGGATATGATACACAAGAGGAACGTTGGGAACGGCAATTCAGGGACATGGGCACTGTAGGCGATCATTACTCCCAGGACATTATGTTGTCGACTTCTTCTATCCTTTTTTTTGTCCTTATTGGCCCTAACTACGAAATTGACTCTTCTTTCTTCTGGACACTTTCCTTTTTCTGCCCTTGTCTTTCACAGCTTTGTTTCGTTAGGTTTCTTATCCCTTCCCGTTCACTTGTCCTTGGCATGACAATGATGGTCGTTTGAAGGTTGTTCTGGTCACAGGCGTCGAGGATGGGTGGGTTGTATTGCAATCATTGGTCAGGCGATATGGGTTCAGATGATAATTGCAACGTTACTTCGCAATTCTCAATCATTGTTCTAACCAATATCAATTATCGGGGCATTTTGAACCGCAATTACAACTTGACTTTCGTTGCGACTCGCGAGCCTCATCTGTAGGCTAGACTAAACTGTAAATTAGCATCGACATGTCAGTGGACCTAGGCTCCACCTTCCTAAACAGTGGAGCGACCCACGCGACGCCTGTAAGCTATGCACAACACTGAAATTCCCCGATGACAGCTTCTGTCCTCGCCTTCCATTTTGCGAATACACTACCTCAAGTAGTCTATTGCCATGGCAATCATAGCAGTCCACAATCACCACTGAAGCTTATTATCATCTGCCACAAAAATGAATTTCACTTCAACCTTCAACCCAGATCCCGATACCAAGCCCTTGCCTAAGACAGGAATCTAGTCCGTAGCTGACCCCCCACCGACGCAGTCCTGATTCGTGCGCGCAAGTGTCGCTAGTTAGCTCGAGTTTCATGACCCTTCTGGCTTATCTACAGTGAGGTTGGCGCGTTCGTTTCGCTTCTCAGGGGTGGTGGTGTAAGTGAGTCGGTCAGAGGCTGGGAAAGTCCAGATTCGGATGCTCGTCTCCAGATGCGGATAGCCTCGGTGTCAAGTGTCAACTCACCATGTCATATTGGGCAAACATACACTAGATATATCTTGCGAAGCTATGATATTATTATTACGAGATATGACTTGATGGGAAGATCTCACATGTCTACGAGGATCTGCGATTGTTTAGGTTTACCCGCCGTACCAAGCAAGCCCAACTCAGCGGAGAATACGGAGTACCTGAGGCAGACCTTTCGGAAAAACGGAGGACACCGCTTGAACGCTCTGAGCAGTTGGCTCCATTGGACGTCGCTCGACCACAAGAGATTGAGCAGACTCCGAACATGAACAATGAAACTGAAGATGTGCTATCGACGAAGCAGGGAAAAGAGGGCAACTCCCGGCTGACCCAAACATACGTATCGCCTCGTGCATTGACACCTCGAATAAAGCGCCTGATGTATGGAGTACCTCAAACTGCGTCAACTCTGTAATCTCTAGAATGCTATACATGACATAGTCTAACTAGAACTAAGACCACACGATTCCCAGTTCCCGATCTGCTATCGCAGCCCGAAACTCCCCAATGTCATCGCCGCGCTCATTCATCACCCACTCAAGAGTATCGCCAAATGTCTCCCCATTGTCACGAAACCATTCGCCCAATGATCGTATGAAGACTTCAACTTGCTCTTTCATGGGCGCATGTTCCCGCAACCAGAGGACCTGTCCAGGATCAAGCTTCATCATATCCTGGACTACGTAGTAATGAGGAATTTCATCTCCCCATCCTTCGAAGCCGGGGTCGTGAAAGAAGTCATTGCGGAATCTCGATCTATACTTTGCGGGTGATTCGGTCATATTTGTGGGGTGAGCGGAGTAGAAGTACTGATTGACTGTGTGGTCAGCCTTGTCAGGCCATTCGGGCACCCCTACAGGGGTACGCGTTGTCGGGTAGTTGAGATGAATATTAAATGATAGTTGGTGATTGCTCTCGGGATATCGCTTGCGGAACTTCCGCTGGATAGTCCCGTTGCTGGGACAGATGTGATTTTGCACGATATCGGTGATGATCAGCCGAATGTCCTCAACCTCTGCCAATTCGACGGTGGACCAGTTGTGCAGAAGTTGTGCACGCTCAGAAATGACATGCCGAAGTTTACGCGAGAAACGGTCGAAGTTGGAAGTATGGAAAGCCCGATGATATAGCCAAAGGCGATAAATAGCACGGCGCAACCGAAACCGTTCATCGTCAGTCAAGGAGCGCCGATTCTCGAAGTCAACCTTCCATTTCTTGACCGGGTAGATCGACTCCCATTTCCGTGCGACGAGTCCAACCTGCACTACCTGTCGGAGAAGCGACTCGGACATGGGAACTCGGCGGATGATGTGTGCTGGTTGGCTTGCATTGTGTGTTACGAGCTGGATGATCTCGTCTAGAGGTCCAAACTCGTACTCCGCGACATCAATAAGAATTTGCAGCTTGTGGGATTGGTTAAAGACACGGCGAAGCCTTCGGCAGGTCGAGGCAAGGTTGAGAACATCGGAAACGCTCTCGCAAGAGCAGAATATATGGAGCAAAAGCTCCGTTGCCAGACGATCCATCGATAGGGTGATATATTCTGTTACCAAGTAATATGTCAGCACAGCAAATGGAACAGCAGCGTGTAAGTTCAGATGTACCTACTAGGAAACTTCGTAAATGACCTAGAGGCCTGTATGCTTGAAGACCGGACAAGCGCCAACCTCGACGGCGTCTTGATATCAATGAGTCAACGCCGCCGCCGTCGCAAACAAGGGTATGTATTTAGGTGCAAACCCCGCCGTTGGGGCTGACAGAAACGGACACAATCTGGTTTAGAGTAAGCATACTGAGGAACATCATAGGTGATGCAAAACGAGTATCCCGCAGCCGCGAACGACTGGATGGCAAATGCGCCGCCATGATGGTGGACGGAGAAAGTTGGAGTCGAGGTATCTCTCTACAGGACGTCCAACCCCGGTTAATAACTATACATCCCGCTTATCTAATCCGCGCCCCTTGCTTCACCAAAATTCCCCTCACTGTTGGGTCGAAATGTTGTCAAATATTTAGAGTAACCATTATGACCTCAGCTGATTCCTGTTTCCATACAGATATCCTTTCTAGATGAATAGATGGGTACATCACTCTGTCGGGCAAAAAAAACAAGTCATGTAGCATGCTATGTCCCATATGTCTACGGGACTTTGGAAATGCGGCCACAAATCTAAGGAGGAAGAGCATATGAAACTTTTGAATTATCTCACACCTAGACGCCTTAGAACGGACCGAAACAATGTACCCCTCGCATCACATGTACATCCCCTCAGGATATCAAGTCTAATGCTCATGGGAAAAAAGAGACAAACGACAAGTGGACCGAATCGGAATCATGATGGCCATAAGAGGTTTTAAGAAAAGAGGCTCTTGGTGTCGAGAGGACCTGGCTTTCTCTCGCCTTCCGCCAAGCCCAACGTAGAGCGTTTTGAGATCAAGTTGGTTTGGACATCCCGACGCTTGGCGTAACGCGCTGCCTTGCTCAAACGAATCTCACTGCGGACCTGGTTGGGGCTCACATACTCCTTGTTCTCGTAGATGACAGGGCCACCGAAACTGCCCTCAAGAATGACGATTGGCGTAAGGACGAAGCGAGGTCCAATCTCAACGAGGGAGATCTCAGGTTGAGCATTCTTGCCCTTGGGCGCGGGCTTGCTGTTCTCGTCGTCTTTCTTGGCTCCACCTTCGGACTCTCTAATCTCATAGACGCGAATCCAAATCTTGCCATCCACGCCGAAGACACCGATGACGCGGTCAATAAAAGGCTTCATGCCCTTGACACCACGCTTGGGTACACAGAAAACTCCACGCAGCATTTCTCTGATCAATCCGCGGTACTCGTTTCCGGGGCTGCTCATAACCGGACCCTGGTCGTCAAATGACCGATCGAAAACGACAATACCACGACCACCCTTCAAACAGTTACCGCTGAATCCAGTGTTCAATTCCCCCATTGTGTGCAGGTTGGTGAGGTGAAACTTGATCGTAGGTCCATTGGGAGGACGAGCCAGCCACAGATACAAATCTTGACCGCGCTTGCGGGCTTCGAGGAAGAAAATGACATTGCATGAGTGGAGGTCTGCGAGGGAGTTCAAGAGTAGATTGTATCCGGCCGTCTTCTTTTTCGTATCTAATTTGCTTTCTTTGTGCGTGTGAGGGAGCAAAGAGCAGAGATCGGCGAGCAGGTGTCGATGGCTAGAATCGCTCGTCAGTACCTGAAAAGGTCAAGTCCCAATCCGCTAGAAAATCCTGAACATACCGATATGTCACACCTCTTGAAGTCAGCATAAGAACGCGAGTCTTGGGCATGAATCCAGCGGCGAGCTGCTTCTTAGCCGCTTCCGCAGTGTGCTCATCTTCGTCTTCGTCGCTGTCGCTTGTATCGTCGGCTGCAGCGAGGAGATCTTCCATCTCCATGTCTACCTCATCTTGATCTTCGGCAATTTGCCGAGACTGCTTCTTAGACACTGCCTTGTAAACGGCAGCCATTATGATTGTACTAGGATATTTTCGTTGAGCTTTTTTGATTCCTGATCGTCGCAGAGAAAAGCTCCACGAGGATACCGAAAAGATGCAGGCAGAATATTTTTTTATAGTTCACCGCCTTTGGAGTAGAAGGTCACGTGTATTACCCACCTATAAAAATTCTTGGCATCCCCATACCGAGAGGCCTTGAATGCTCGATTAGCACTATTTCTCTCTTTCTGACGGCGGTTGGAACGATTCCTGCTACCAATCGCCAAGTTTGTTTTCCTTGACTACAGCACGGATTCCCAACTTCAAGCGCGGGATCATTGATGAGACATACACGCTCGTAAAAGCAGATATTGCCCGTTCTCTGAATGTTTCGTTCTCAAAATGACTCCAGTGCCTTGTCCAGACCAGAAAAGCCTTCCTGTCCCACTTTCATGCCTGCAACCCGGTTTGCGAAGTGTATCTTCTTCTCGAGATTCCAATTTTCCTGGCAGAGCCAAGCATACAACATTCCGGCTATGAATGTATCACCAGCTCCGATGGTACTTGCATTGATCAGTATTTCTGTCAAAAATTTTCAGTAGATCGACTTACTCAACGACCTGAAAGTCTGGTGCTGTGTACGCAGGACTGTGCAATAGTTGACCAGTTTGAGTATCTAGAGCAACAGCTCCGCCCTCTCCCCATGTACAACACAGGAAAGACCTGATGGAAGTATATCAGTCAACCACTGCACCCATGGATAATGTTAAGGTCTCTCTTACGCATTGCGTGTCAGGCGGGACTGCCTTCGGAGGCATTCCTCGGCCGACGCGTAGGCTTGCCCCTGGACAAGGTTTAGCAGACTGTGACCCTGGGAGACTATATGACAGGTGTAGGAAGCACTCGTACCTGAGCCCAGCTCTTCGAGTAGAAAACAACGTCCGCCTCATTCGCAAGCTCCTGGAGACCGGGCCGTGCTGGTTTCTCTGCTTCGACGCTGATCTTGATTGAAGGATAGCATTGACGTAGATAACGCATACATGCCAATGATACTTCTGGTATCCGACCCTACAATTAAACATGAGTATCCTGAATGCTTCACAGAGAATGGAAGTCGCAGACCTCGAAGTGAAACCAAGTGGCAGTGGAGCCAATCTTATCTGCAATTGCCGTAAATTCCTCGACAGTCATTTCCGGGAGCTCATTGTAGTTAACAATTGTCCTGCTTCCAGACGCTTGACTTTTAATGATATAACTCGATGCCGGTTCGCTGAATGGTTCACGATAGGTGCAATGTTCGAGTTCAACTCCGGGCCCAAAGCCTGCCAGGATCTGCTGCGATGCAACGGATGCCTTCGCGGGCAGAACTGCGACCAGGTTCAGCGAGACCTTTGAGGTTGTCTTGCTGTGTGCTATCAACTGCTGCAGTACCTCCAAGGTATTCGGACAGTTTCCTCCGCGGCGATGAGAGATACTTGAAGCACGCAACTTCTCATCTTCTCCTGGGTAGTGAGGAGTTCTGCATTGAGGGTAAGCTAGTGTTGGTCTGTCAGGAAGATGCAGGGGACTAGTTTCCAACCAACGTCAAGATTGTGTCAACATAGCATGCACCTACTGCAACCAACGACATTTTCCCAGACTTTGATGGGTTAACGACGCTATGTTTCAAGTCTCTCATATGGCAGAAAGAAAACTACAGTGACCGACGTGTGCGAAGAATTTGAGAGATTGAGGAGAGGTTGTCGATTCGCATATTAGTCATGCCCCGCAGGCGACATCGACAAGGACATTACGGCAGCTGCTGCAATGAAAATGGTACACGATGGTTTCCAAGTATTTCCTACTTGCGAACGTAACATTTCAGATACGTTCTGATGCAGCCTCATGACCATGGTGGTACATAAAAATGACGAAGTAAACAACGGACTTGAATTAACGGCCACGGACATCAAGATACAAAGCCAAGAACTAGGAATTGCGCAAGATATTCGTCTCTTCCATAACTATCCCCAACCCATCATCTTGGATGGCCCTTTCCTGTTCGTAAAACACTATGCAACGAGGGAAACGGCGATGACCAAGCTGCTCACAGAGTATCCTTAACGTGATGACGAGAGTGTTTGCCTGGCCATTACATGTCAGGGGAGGGTTAGATGCGCCGTCAGATCGAGATGTACTTACCAATCGCAGGGTGTTACTGCCTCGGGCTCTTAGTCTTCGTCCTTCGATATTTGAGCTTGCTGATCGTATCGGCCGCTCGGTGCGGGCGTAGTATTGGGAAAATGTTCTCTTTTGAGACGGCCGACCTCCAAGCTTTCAATCTGTCAGCAATTCCAGGCCACGAACGATGATCACAGAGAGTGTACAATCTTTCCACAGGAGCGAAGATGAACTCTCAGAAGGGGGAACGAGTCAGGTGATGTGTTTCACCCAATGTAGAAAACAAGACTTACCGTGCGCCATTCCAAGAAATGTTAGGCTTCATTGGTCTGAGGGTTTCAGCAACCTGGTGCCAGGTCTTCTCCGAGATTGTTTGATCGAGTTCCTTCAGAACGGCGACAAGCAAGGCGATCCTAAGTTCGCTGGTCCAGAATTTGGAAGGCTGAGGGGTGGGGGTCTCTGGGGTCTGCAACTCCTGAATACTGGACGCTACAGATGTGTGGGTTTGGGCCAACACAGAGCCATGTGTAGCAGGTGAGGTAGTTTGGGCGGGGACAGATGAATGAGTCTTTGGCTTTTTTGCACCGCGGTTTCTGCCAGGAACCTTTCCCTGCTGATGACTGGGGCTATCATCTTCGCCTTCTAGGCCCTTTCTCTTAGCAGATACCATTGTTTGTATTGATGGTTCAATCAATCAAATGACTTGTTGTGAACGGTCAAAGATCTGCTATGATATGGATAGCTGAGTATTTGGAAGAGAGAAGCAGAAGACGCCCAGCTCGGTTTAAATAACCAGCGCCGAGAGAAAGGCGTGAAAAGTTTTCATCGTGGGCTGCATAGTATGGCACTTCACCAGCCCTATTCCCATGCGCAGCTGCATTGCTGGCATCAGGAATATCTTTTGGCCTGAGTTAATTACTGGCCCATGACCATGCTGGGATTCACTGAGACCAGTCAGCTCCCTTTAACCACTGCGTTCCCTTATTCTTCCCCTCCTTGCTCAGGCAGGAATAATGGTATAGAGAGATAGTATAGCATATCATAGACCATCTCTTACGGAGCTCTTCCCCCTGTTTTACTAATCCATGTCTCTCCTCAGATCAGGTTAGCATCTCATGGCCCTAGGAAGTGGTGTCAACTGTTGTCATCTGGAACAAATTCATTAAGGGAAAACGCGTAATATCCTACTTACAGTTCCAAGTTCCTATCCTTTTGACCGGACATCCCTCTCTTCAAAAAATCTTGTGCTGGGGCTTTGCATGTCAACTGGACTAGAACCACTCATCTAACGAGGTATCCAGACAACCATTTCTAGCTAGTAGAAATAGCACTGCAGTGCATGTTCAATATTGCATCAATGCAATAAAGTAGAAGTAGTGATAAGATATAAGCTTTAGTGATCATGAATACTGCTCATACTTATTAAGTCGGAATATATTTCCGCCGTCTAACCCTAACATCATGAGGAAGTGTATTCACTCCAGTGATTCCCGAGTGCTATCTGAAAATGATCTCTTACACTCTTAATATAGACAATTCATCATTGTCATGTTCCAACAGCACGGCCTGCAAGAAACTGCCAAATTTGCCCGTTCGTGCTCTCCAAAAGCAGGTCTAGGAGGTGATGATATAGACAGGTGAATGGCTGACTCGCATCAAACATAAATCCAGTCAATGTAAGCCAGAAAATAATGAACATCGAAATATATACAAAAAGAGTACCAATATTCGCAACAAATGCATCGCTAACATTCTATACACGAATCAAGACACAAATGCTTCACTTTTAAAATTTGGTGTGTACAGGTCCATGATTAATTTCGACTCGGGTCATCTGGGGAATATTGCGCTGACGGTTGTTTTTATTTCGCAGCTTGAAAGGCCTTCCAGCAGTATTCTTGGCCCTGAGAGTCTGATCCCAACCCCGCTCTTGCTGTCCGCGAGGAAAACCACGTCCGCCTGACCCTATTTGAGGAGAGCTGCGAGGGTGGTTGTACGGGCGAGCCGGGGAGGTTGCTTCGTGGGAGCACTGGGGACGGCGTGCAGGATGCACACTTGGCTCGTAGTTCAAACTCGACTGCTGCTGGTGTTGTACACCGCTGCTCTGGGTGTGGTGATCAACGCTGGAAAGCTGAGAGTTCTGTGAGATAACTTCTGGCATGGCTCTCTGCGTTTGTGGCGGACAGCGCCTCGATTGCATACTAGGGGAGGGTTCGCTCAGAGGGGCGGTGAGCTCGCTTCGTAAGGCAACTTCTCGGATAACGGCGACATCGTTTTCGTCCGGACTGTTCACAGCTCCCGACATCATGGGAAGGGACTCGTCGGTCATTTCTCGTGATTCGGCATGGCGCTGGCGATCACGCAAGATAGCTGCAGCCTCTTTGTTGAGTGCCCTGAAGCGGTTTCTGTTGGTTCGGTAGCACCTATTAGCATTCTTCGCTCGTGGACGTCCATTGAGTGATGGTCATACTTCAGAGCGTCCGCACTGTAATCTCCACACATCACTTTGGAGAGACGTTTGAAGTCCGGAGAGGTCATGTTCATTTGCTCGAACACTGCCATTAGCATCACCTTGTCCTTCCAGTCGTCCCATCTTATGCGAGATGTAGGCATTGTATAATGTTGCCGATGAAACCTCAACAAAGCCTCAAGTACAGCGGGCTAAAGAGGCAGGAAGTCGATTGGAGATCGGTATAACTGAATGGAGGAACTTGAGGTTTCAAAGGAACGATGGAAGGAATCGCCAGTTCAAGTACTTATACCCGGTTTGAAAAGAGGGTAATGGCCATCACGCGCCTTAAGACGCGCACGCGTGCCAATACCACGGTCGAAGATGCTGTAACAAAAAGCAATTCAAGATACATGATTAGCTCGAGACTGATACAAAATAGTGGAGCGAAGCTGCAGGAACCGTGTATGGTCGCTGCCGTAGCCTGCAGCTCCTGGAGGACTAGAATAGATCGCGACTGTCCTGACGGGGAGGTAGATTGTGTGCTACCGACTGGAAACTAAGCCGTAGTCAGCGAGGCTATTTGCCTGAGATAACTATGTTAGCATGTACAATGGACAATTTTCCTGTAGTAGGATTTTGAAGAGATTCCCAACTAACCTACACAATCTGATCTGTCACATTGATAAGCATTGTGGGGATCAAGCTGGCATGACAGGTCTACCTGTCTTCCTTGCAGCACATTCACCAGCCACCATCATCCTTCATTGTGCCTGAAGCCACTGAGGACGGTAAGATGACTACTAGAAAAGTCCTGTGGATTCCGTAGGTATGGCTGCGCATCCATCTTTGTCTTGGAAATATTATGCCGCGATCACAAAGAAGGCTGTCTTGTTTGGACATACCGACTCTTTTGAATGCAATTCAGATGAATTAGAATGTTCCGTACCAGTAGCATGAGACACGACTGGAATGTTGAATACATTCAGAATGGAAGAAGTATGCTCTCCGATGTTTATGCAGAGAAATATACTTAGAAGCCAAGCGGTTGACTTCATCCACGAGAAACCAGATACATGACTGGGAGTTTTATTTGCGGGAAGATTCTCGTTTGGACGACAACAAGACTTAGCTACAGTCGTCAACCAGTCTCTAGGTATCCAATTCAACAGAATCCCAAAGGTCAACTCCACCTGCTTTGTTTATTGCTTCGTCCTCTCGTGCCTGATCGGCTTCTTTGTTGCTGCAAGAAGCCGTTGCGGCGGACAACAACAACATTTTCTCCTGTGGGCTAAATCCAATATTAGAGACTTATATATTCAGCGTCTGTGCAAGAGAGTGCATCTTCCTCCATCAATCTCAATATCCCAAATTCCCAAGCACAACTGGACCCTCTACTGCAGGCTTTCTGCTTGATACCTCTATCATCAGTAATCCATTCGCTCCAAAATCAACCATGACGACCGTCAGACGCAGCAAGGCGATGCCAACTGACGGCCCTACTGCCAAGTTTCTCTACACAATTATCAAGCAATTAGACTTGAAATCTGTGAGTCGGCCCTTCCTCCTCTTGCACTCCCAAGAGTGTGGACTGCAGCTAACAATGCGCCTCTACAGATTGACTGGAACCTAGTTGCGTCGCAGCTCGAAATTTCCAACGGCCACGCTGCTCGGATGCGTTACTCTCGCTTTCGACAGCAAATGGAAGGGATCACATCTACACCGCGCTCCTCTCGGCCCAAAAAGTCTCCCGCCAAGACTGGCAAAGGAACTGCCAGCAAAGCCGATCTGCTGAAGGACAAGGGCTCCCCTCATCCGCCAGTGAAGCAAGAAAATGCAGGCCCGGCGTACGAGCCAAACCCTTACATCAAGGTTGACCCATACGGTCATGAAGTCCAGAACCTAGCAGACATTCCTCATGTTTCGACTCAAGTGATGCATCCGCAACCTGTCCAGCCGCAGATAGTTCCGTACACTCCACTCACCGCGGCTCCGGGAACTTTGACCATGTATGCGCCTGTTCCTGCTTTCACACCCTCGCCGCCTGTGGCCTTTCATCAGCAGGCGGGTCCAAGCATATGGGCCCCTATTAAAACCGAGCCTGAGTCTGAGCGTGAACCCGAGCCGGAAACGGGAGGCAAGGTCAATAATGTACTGGTGAAAGTTGAACCGCCCCAGGAGGAACAGTAGGAGAGGATTTGACAAGGCTGGGGGCGATTAGATGGGCGGATTCGTGATGAAGGTGAAACTTCTGTTGCATGACTTACGGTGAGGCGCTAAGGTACTTGGCTTATGTTCGTTTGATTCTTGATGCGTGAAGTTGAGATATGATCTGACATGATTCTGTGGGTTGTAATTGTATGCTTTGGCCCGATTTTTCCAATGAAGCTTTACTAGCTAATTAACTATACTATCCCTTGATGTTTGGAGCCATGCATCCTGACTGTCCTGTCATCAGGCCTCTTTAACATTGTGTTTTGGCTCCGGAGTCATATCAGAACCGTTTCTTAAGTCTCTTCCAACAGGACATAGACTGGAATGAAGGATACAGACAGTCCAGTTTCATACGATTGACTTGATGTAGTATCAATTGATTGAGTCCGTGGACCTCACTTTACCTGTGGTCTTGTCCATCCCTCAGCGTCATCGATATCTCAATTCAATCACAGTTGGACTCAGTCCTGTGTTGCCGTAACGACATCACCTACCTCTCGGCGTGCTAATATAAATAATGTGTTGTGTACGTGTTTCCTTTTCTTTCTCTTCTTCTTTCTAGCTATCACCCTCTATCACATTCTTCTACACCTGTGATCTTGGTCTCATCCTCATACCTCCCGTATAAACCGTATCACACCTTCCCTTGTCTCTATGTCAACTCGTTCAACTTTCCCTTCAGGCACTCTCACTACCTGGAGATTCTGTTGCCTTCCCCAAACACGTGTGTAAAAGTTATTAGTACTTTTACTTCACTGAAAATGTCCACCAACCCCGAGACCAACGGTGAGGACATCAGTAGTGCCGATGCCCATTTCATCATTGAATGCCTCAAGAATCTCAACGAATCTAAGCAGGTCAGTCAACGGAGGTTTTCACGTTCTGATCCTCTACAGAGATGCAATACCTCTAACAACGCGTCAGGTCGACATCGGTAAAGTTGCCACTGCCTTTAAGTACAGCAATGTGCTCTCAGCCCGCAACCGTCTTCGCACCCTGAGCAAGCGCTATGGATTCCCCAACCTGGAGTGCAAGTTCTCCTCTACCCCTACAAAGGCCAACAAAGCTGGTGCTATTGCCGACGCTGCCAAAGATGGTACTGCGGGCGATGAGGAAGCGTCTTCTTCCGGCGAGACTGTCCAGCCCTCTCCTTCCAAGCGGGCTCGCAAGCCTGCTGGACGCAAGGGAGCCAAGGTCAACTCAAAGCCGATTCCCGCCACTGGTCCGGTGAGCACCGATGGCTCTACCTCTCCTTCGACGAAGCCTGCCGGAAAGCGCGGTCCAAGAGGCAAGGGCAAGCTGGCCGTCGCCCAGGAGGCCGCCGTCATGGAGTCCGTCGAGGTTCCAGTCAAGAAGGACAACGGAGACGTGAAGATGGAGGGTGGTGAAACTGTCAAAGCGGAAGCTTAAAGACCTGCAGGGAGCTTTGCTATTGTAAGTTTTCACGCCGTCTTCTTATATAAAGCAACACCATGACTGATAGCGTAGGTATGAGACTGGCACAATCTTCCACCTTTCGAATCTCCGTAACGAACACCTTAGGGCGTAGGATGGAGACAGTCATTGCTTCAACGGGTAAAATTTGGGATCCTGGAGGATATGAGCAATAAGCTGAGAAAATGATGATTTGTTTTGAGCCTTGATGTTTTCTTCTGTGACACTATCTCCCTACCGAGAAGTTCTGAGCATTGAATTTGTTTGGAACTCGTCCTTAGGTCTAGAATAGGTACCACCATGTTAGAAAACAATGACAGCTCATTGATGACTGTTCTATAGCATATGAAGAATCTGTAAAGAGCTCATCCAAGACCTATTGCTAATCAATACACGCTCGATTGAGGCACCACACAGACGCGAGCCCAACCTGAAAACAATAGACTCTTCCGAATTGTTCATCCCCTACTCCAATACTTATTTAGCATAGCCTAACATCACTTGGGAAGCAAGTCGCCTTGTCTCCTGACTGTTTCAGAAGCTCAGAATAAGTGACCTGACCTACTGCACCTATTCACTCATCTCCGGCATCACGCGCCCTTGACCATCTCGTTATTCTTTCGGTCCCTGTGTTGATCTGCCTCTCATAACACCTCTCACTCACCTCTGTCTTCCAATCCTTGAGGTCACTCCCTCTAGCTCCTCGCTCTATTTATTCTCTCTACAGACTCCACCCCCGACAACTTCCCCACCTCTTTCCATATACAATCCGAACTACAACACCTTACCCACACCTACCATCCAAAACACCAATCCACCAAGCCAAACAATCAAGATGGCTCCCACAATCCCCGATGAAACAGTTCAGTTCCTCTTAAGCTGCATCCGCTACTCAAACAGCGGCAAGGTGAGCCCCATCTCCTCTCCTCCCTCCCTCCCTCCCCAATCTCCTTTAAACCAGTCGGACTAACTAGATACCAGGTCGACTTCAACGAAGTCGCCAAACAATGCAACATCGTCAGCAGAGGAGCCGCGTACGTCACAATTATTTCCCAAACAGATTTCTCCACCGAGAACTAACACTTCCACCCAGCGCAAAACGCTACAAACGCTTGCTCAAAGCCTACATTGCCGCGGCGAAAGAGACCACGACCACGACCGAATCCGAACCAGACACAGCAGCAGCTTCCCCAGACTCTTCCCCCAAGGAACTCAATTCTGCCGAGGCTGGTCTTCCAAAGAAGACCAAAGTCAAGGAGACGGGCGAGAGTTCGAGTTCGAGTTCACCCGCAAAGCGCAAGCCTGCAGGGGAGAGTAGCAAGGTCAGAGCCAAGAAAGCCCGGGTGTTGAAGGAGACTGTCCTCGAGAGCGCACATAGAATGGTTGAGCAGAGGTTGAGCCCTGTAAAGGAGGAAGAGGTGTCTGATGCTGAAGAGGAGAAGGGTCTGGGCGTCGACGCTGATGCGACTGCTGTCGACGGTGAGACGCTGTTTGACCAGCTCTGGAACTCCGAGGGCGACGGTCATGTTGCGGTCAAGGAGAGTGAGGAGGCAGCTTGATTCTCTGGTTTTCGCCACGGGCTGCTGTTGCAGAATGATTTCTTGTTACGCGATTTGGAGGCTGGACATTGATTTCTTCTATTGACCTTTTGATTCAGTTGTGACTTCCAAGTTGGTGTTTCGCATTAAGTCATATTTCATCGCGCAAGTTGTTCAGATCACCGAATACAAAGCCCTAATTATGCTTTCATATGTTCTACGCCGAGGTGAAAAGTTTCCTGTCTAATCTTAAGCATTTCATTTGCACAAGGGGTATCTATAACACAAATCGAACTTCAAAACCCAGCGCCACAAGATCGCGACTACTGCAGATGACATAATAACATGTCAAAGTATCGACTTGGAAACAAACGCCAGGTGGCATCAAAAAGTAAAACCAAGGGTATCATTAAGTATTCAGATAATATATGCAGACGAATTAACATCGCGCTGGCGCAAGCCGACTCAGGATCGGGCAAGCTAATTGGCGTATTTATATGTCTGCCATCACAGACTCGAGAATCTTGCGTTTGTATTGGGACAGCGACCGCTCCCGTTTCTGCATCTGTGCTCGCAATTTCATGTAACGCTGTTTCCACGTCATTTCAGACACGGTGCTTTCTGCACCATCGATTTCGTATTCCGCATCGGTCATACTGTCAAGTTCAATAACGCTGTTGTCCATATCCTCCGTCATTCGTGACGATCCCTCAGGTTTACCAACACCTATATTCGAGATGCCGGTATCGCTGTAGACGACCTTTGTGGAGAACTGAGAACCGTGTCTGTATTCATGGGAAATCGTATAGACGAAAGTGGACGACGTCCTATCGGCCGCCATCGTTGGACCTTCCCCAGCAGCTAAGGGCACTCTTTCAACATTCACCGTCATCGAGCTCGGGACGGGGTTGGTAAAGCCAAAATGCGCTCCAAGCCCAAGGTAAAGAGCTGACGCAAGAGCCGACAGCCCCGAGGGAAGTCGTATGTAATTAGCACTCAAACGCCTCAGGACGGAGAATGCCAAGGCACGAGCCTCTTCAGCGCTCAGAGGTACTGCTCTGCCTGTGAGCTTTGCGCGGAGTAGCTCGTCCGAGAGGACGCGGGCAACATCGTCAAGGCTAATGTCCAAGGTCGCGTTGTTATCAGACGAAGAATTGGGATTCGTATGCGGCATGACATTTTGTACAGTACTTCCGCCGAAAAAGTTACTTGGATGAGCGGTAGAGCCGTTCCGATGACTAGGTTCCACCTTAAGGGAGGCAGACGGAGTACTCATTCCATTGACCATTAGCGTCGGTGGTGTGGCAAGGCGGACAGGTCCGCCTAAGTGTTGTGGAACTTGTAACTGAAGCTTGTTTGGTCTGGCAGTCGCATGAGGGAAAGGAGTGGGCGACTGTTGATACTGGGAGTCTGCGCGAGCTGTGGAATTCTGCTCTACCACAATAGCAGGCGAAGATCTTGACCCCGGTCCCTGACTTTGCCTGGAATCAGTCCGACTAGGATTCACGGGAAACGTGGAGAATGGACCAGAGACAACGCCTCTCTGCGGAGGCCTACCCCGAGTCTTCCCAGTGATCGATGCATTGCTGTTAGGCCAGGCAGAAGAAACCGCTGGGCCATGCCGCCTCCGAGATCGCGACTTTTCACCAGAGGACGGATCGATCGCCGAGCGTGGCTCTGCCGTTGGCAGAAGAACTTCTGACGGATGATGCCCTCGTGGAATTATCGCTGACTGTGGATATCCAGCAGGCGATGCGTCTCGCTCTAGAGGCCTCCACCGAAGGTCTTGGCCTTGCTGGTTGTCTGTAGAGCCATCAGCTGGGAATGATGATGCAGCTGTCATCCATGGATCGTTGTCAGGGAAAGCACTGAATGGGATAGCGCTCTGCGGAAATGTTGCAGACTGATCTGCAAATGAACCCGCCTGCAATACCCCCACGGAAGTATCCAGCTGAGGTCGTTTCGCCGGCTTCTCGTTAGCTTGCTCCCTTTCGTCGGCCCGTTTGCGCCCACGTTTCGGTTTCCACTCAGGGACAAGCGCACGCAAGGCAAGGTCTTCTTCTAGCGGTACGCCGTCGCGAGTGTCACTGACCGCGGCGTTAGAGGCCGGAAGCTGGGTGTAGTACGGATGAGGATGGCCAAGGCAGTATTCGAAAAAGGCGTCCACGTGCATTGCGCGCATCCAACGCTATTAGATATTAGCATCTTCGCGACATCTTTGGCCGAGCGCAACTTTACGAACCTTGAGTCGCACCGCATATTGCTGAACCTTTTGCGTACTTTGCTTCTTCTCCGCTGAAGGGGGTTCCACGCCTAGCTCGATTGCCAACTGAATCCATGTTTTCAGCTCCTTATTGTCCAGCTTCCGAATAAGCTCCCAGAGGGTGAAGATGCTGAAGCTTTTGCCATCGCTTCTGGGCGGAGATCGGAAAGTCTTTCGAAGCTCGGTGGTGTCTGCGGACATTGGAACGTTTGGGTTACAATAAAGAATGAACGTCACGTAAGCGTCGTCGATAGTTTCATCTCTAATATCGCGAGAGGGCAAGCCCCGTGAGACTGCCTGATCCATTGTGTCCCTAGCCTGTCGCTGGCGAACGGTATCATAAACTGGAGGAGACATCGACGGTCCTGAGCGCGTAGCCGACGTCGCAGGCATAACTGGCCGTAGACCAGTAGGGGAAGATTGCAGACTGCGAGGAGTCGCTTTGCGATGTAGGGGAGGAGACTTTGACGCTCCTAACCGACTGCGCGCGCTCCCTAACGAAGAGCCACTCTGTAACCCTGGCTCCAACGTAGATGAGTATCTCGCATACTGCTGGATAACCACCGGTGTTCCTCCAATGTCATTCGGTTCCGACTGTGGTATCACACTGGTGAAAGAGCTTTCCATTGCTAGTAATCAACAAATCGAGACGAACGGAAACAAGGACTTGTTGGTTCCGAATTCTGAACGGTTAAAGTGGATCTGAGTATGGATAGACAGCCCGGAGTCATTTGCATTGGTAGTAGATCCACCCAAAATGCCAAAGCTCAAATGCGAATAATTCAGCGCTAAATGCTATGATGTCGAATTCTGTAGCTCAGGGACCAGCCCAGATCGAGCGCATAAATATGCTGCCTTATATGTCAAAAAGGAGCGAACAATTTACAGATATATACTCAGCATTGATATCGACGAGATGAAGATTTCAAGTCTGGACATATAAACGCCATCGTTCCGACCTGGAACGAGGGGGGGAAGAGGAGAGATGGAGTGGCTGGACGATTCGCGCCTTAAAAGAGAGGCCGCTGACTGTTTCTATTTCGGGATTCTGCTTGTTACCCGTCTGGGGCTAGCATGGTGGCCTTGGGGGCGGGGGAGTGGGTGCCTGGGCCCTTTGGCTGCTGTCACATGTGCCACTAGGCCACATTTGACCGATTATGGCCTCAGGCATGAAGAATGTACCGATTTTCTCTTATCGATAAACCTCTGCAAGGGCGATAATCGAACGGCAACACCGACTGACCTCATCGTTTCCTCTCTTCGTCTCAGCCCACTTGAGGCCTTCCTAGTCCATCTCATTCAATCATCGCTCATTCAATTATTTCCACTGTTGGCGTCCAGTCTAGTAACGCATGATGCTAGCCCCTGCGTCCTCAGTGGTATTTGAACTTCCGGTGTTGAGGACCTGACGGGCAGGTGGGCGATGTGTTATCTGCTGCCGTCCCGGCCTTCTATCTGAAGTTAGGGCGAATTACTACTCTACACTATCATGTCTTCCTCAATGCGCTCATCCCGTCAGAGGACATCTAGCTTGTCTCGTCCTATTCGTACTAGTCGTACCCGTGTGCAATCATATCTTGAGGATAGCAGTTCAGATGATCGGCTTGATGAAGACACCGACTCTGATCAGGAACGATCTAGACGAATGTCGCTTTCGCTGCGTCCACGCAGTGCAAACAGAGCCCCTGTCTCTTATCGCGAGGAATCTACAGATGATGACTTTGAGCGATCTTCTGACGAGGACCCTTCAGCCGTCGTGCCCGTTGAAGCTCCAACTCGATACACCTATCCGTTTCCCCAATCTACTAGCAATGGCACATCTTCCCGGCCTAGACGCAATCGCACGGTGAAAACCAGGTCCCAGACTAGAAGGTCCAAAAGGCCCCCTGCCAAGAACCGCCTGGAATTGGGTAGACCTCTAAACAAGCGTCCAAAAGTTCAGGCAGATGACATGTTCCCGGTCGGCTCTGGAGTCATACCACCCTGGCACTCCCTTCCGTACCACATATTGTTTGACATCTTCTTCCGTGCATCGTTTCCTCTGATGGATGAGAAGACGGCAACTAGAAACAGTTCGACGCAATGGCTTGTGAGCGTTGCCTTGTTGTGCCGCGCTTTTCATGAGCCAGCATTGTCAGCTCTCTACCATTCTCCGCCTCTGATACCTATCAAATGCCATGCTCTGCTCAGCCTGCTATGCCAGCCGCAGGAGACACTTTCAACCAACTATAGAAATAAGATCCAAGAGTTGCACGTCGACGTGGAGACCCTGTTGCTCCACAAAAGCGGACCAATGCTCGGTTATTTTGAACTCCCTAGGCTTATCGAAAAGACACCTCAAGTAAAGAAAGTGCGGCTGTATCACAAAGATGACTTCATTGTGGGTCTCGCTCCATGGCAGATACAACGGTCTAAATGGGTCTATCCCGAGAGTCTATTCGAATCGATGAATGCGAGCTTGATACACCTGCGCAGCTGGGATTGGAACAGCCGGTTTATGGAAGCGAAGCAACTGATTCCCTTCCTTCTCGGCAAACATTATGACCGCGCGTTCCGGGGCTTGCGCGAGTTACGATTGTTGCATGTCGCTTCAGAAGATATTGATCACGGTGGAAGTGCAGAGCCATCCAACGAGCGGGAGGTGATTCTCGCTACTGCGATTAAGGAGCTTCCATATCTGCGTCGGCTTGAATTTTCCGAGTGCTCGATTGTCAACGAGCATCTTCTCCTCAATATGCCCTCGGCACTTACGTCCCTCACCATCAACAACTGCGATGAAGTAACCACCTCAAATCTCAGTGCATTTCTCGCTGCTCATGGGCAGCATCTTCGGGAACTCAACCTTAGTCACAACAGGCATTTAAGTATGTCATTTGTTGTAGGACTAGCGGAGTATTGCCAAGTTCTTGAAAGGTTCAAGATGGACATATCTATGCATGACTGGTCCAGTTATCACGACGTGGAGCCACATTTTCGAGAGTTGCTTGGTCCCTCTGAGGTGCCAACCTGGCCCACCACATTGCAAGATATTGAGCTGATACAATTGCGAAAATGGGACGACACGACAGCTGAGGTATTCTTCACGTCTCTTATCGATTCCGCAAGGGAACTTCGAAGCTTACGCCGTTTAATCATCAGCGCCATCTTGAAGATCGGATGGCGTGACCGCGCATCTTTCAGAGAGAAATGGATTGGAAGAATGGAGAGGGTGTTCTTGCGAAGGAGTCCTCCTCCGAATCCTGATCTTCGCAGCCTCCGTAAGGGAACCCCCCAGCTTGACCAGAATGATGCTGCCACTCAGTCTGAAGCACATCATAGCGGCCTGTCGACGCCGTCCAAGCGCAAAAGCGCTCGCCTTGCGAAACGCAAGCATTCAGAAACTGAAGATAATATGGAATTGAGCGCACCAGACCGAGCGTCGAATGGTGGCGATGGAGACCTTTTTATCCAAGGCATGTGCGATATTGTCATGGTCAGAATTGACAATTTGCGCCCGACTGAACTGCAATTCAATGAACAAGATTTTCTTGATGACGAGCTTAGTGGCGACGAAGACTGGAATGGTAACGACTTCGACGCTAGTGCGGCAGGGCATGCATGGTAATATTACCGTCTTCGGGTTCTTTGCCTTTCGTCTCTACGTTATTTCCCCTTTGTTCTGGTGCTGGATGGTCTCTTTTTCGCGCAAGTTCTGATACAGGTGCTTGATTGGTTTGACGGTTGCGCCTTCATCGCGTTATTCTACGAGTTGGAGCGCCTTAAGGTGGCGTTCTTGGTAAGGTGTTGGGTTACAGGTTTAAAGATGGTTATTACAATGGTCAACGGTATGGGCGCATTAAGTGGCATACCCTGGTGCTTCATGATTCTGAATTTCTTCTCTCTAAAAATGACTGTTCACCAATACCTTGTGCTCTTACTGGAATATGGACATTCTCCAATGGGAAACTACGCTCGCCCCTTGCGGGAGCTATCTCCGAGGTGGTGGTTAGAAGCACCCTACAGCGTCACCTGGATAAACAATTGATAAACTCATATACAGTGCCTTGGACTCATCATCTTATTAACAATGTGCGCAGACTCCGCCGTGACTATTTCAAACCATGTTAGATCTGCGGAACCGGTCTGCCGAGCCATGCATGAACTCACTCTCAATCACTGGAATACGAATTGGCCATCGATATTTTCGATACGCTCAGACAGATTCACGTCAGCACTTTGGAACTCGCCGTCCGCATTTGCCAACCGAGCCCGGAGGACGGGAACCTCGCCGTCTCCTTCGATAGCGAAGTGAACATCCTCGGCAGAATGAGAGAAGCCGACACCGTCCCATTGAAAGCGACCTGCATCAATAAGTCATCTGGCATTCTGCATCTGGTTCATTTCATAGAAGGTGGAAGTACCGTCGTCGTTTCCGAGGCAGTTGTCTAGGTCAATCGAGGCGTCTTGCAATTCACCATCGGCTCTGCGGAGTCGAGCAACGAGTACATGGCCATCCTCGATACGGATGTCTACAGCGGAGAGGTGGAAGCTCATTTTGAATGTAAAGACAGTCAAGAAGGTCTCTTGGAGGGAATGGCACTGACTGATCTGAAAAGATAATTAGTATCTGCACTCCTTCGCGGGAAACAGCTTCACATTTATACCATCACCGTCCTGAAATGTGGGCCCTTGCCCATACAGTTTATAGCACGACGGATCAGCTAACCACCTGGCCTTGCCCTATTTGTTCCCATATCGCGCATTTTTGAACTCTAGTGGGTACCATTGTGGCAGCTGCGACATTGAGCAGCGAACAGCGTCCCTGGCTCTGTGCGGACATATCCTCTTTTCGCCTGAGCTGCGAAAATCTTAGGCAACAGTATTTTACACCAGCCACAATTGTACTGCAACATGTAGTCACCGCCATATTGCTGCTGAGAGTCGTCTCCACTTGTGCTGCTATCGAGGCGCTTGGCGCACTTGAGCGGTGGATCCTGAGGGGTATTCATTCTGTCTCATTCTGACCCCGCTGTTCTCAATTTTCCCTCAGAAAGTCAGTAGATGAGGCAGGAAGTGGTCCCATCATGGCAGAGTGCAGTATGCATGTCGTTTATGAGGTTATGTTGTTGTAGTTCGCTTTTTCGCCGTCGCATATTGTCGTGTGGACTGTTGCGCGCAGCAGACCACAACAGGATGAGGACCTGAATGTAGGCGACGTCTGTAGTGCCGATGGTGCTGCCGATTGTTACTTCGGTGGATAAGTATGGTGCGGTGGTAGAAGGAATGGCGATATGGCTCCTTCCATGTGCCACTGAAGCAAATGGTCAACTCCGAAACATGTCCAGAGAAATGAGGGGTACGGAGGGGTACGCGCGATAAGGGATGAACAATGCTCTCGACATGTCTTTGAGTACCACTGCATTAGATCTTCTGCATCGCTTTCTCAGTGCTGTGTAACAGTGTTGTTGGTTCGCTCAGGGGTTAGGGAACGGGTGAGATATCGCTACAAATCCAAATTATCGAGAGAGAGAACGAGAAAGAGAGAAGTGAAGACTAAAAACCCCCAACAACCCAGATATTTTTCGTAAAATGTTGTTGGTACTCGAGAAACCAGAGGTCTCAGAAGTTAATTCAAGACATATGAATCCAAAGCGCAGATTATTGCTAGACCTTATGCTGTGGTGAAGCTGACAAGGTATCACTACATGGTTTTCCAGTGAGCAGGTTAGGTCGAAGTCAGCCGATTATTCCCTTGAAGTCCTTCAAGCAAAACCCAGTCGACTCTAATGTTGCCTTTTCAACGCCTGATCAATGACTTCCAGAAAGTAGAAAGGGGCTGCATCTTTAAGAACCGATGACTAAGGGGAAACACGACGGAATATATATCCGTGATTCTGTAAGGTAGCTCGGGATGGACTGATAGTGATACTTGAGTCCTATGGCTGTTGGTCGACTTAATGAACATTCTTCGACAACCTTATGCAAGCTCATGCAATGTCCGTTTCCGTGCATGGTTCATGCTTGTAAGTTTGGATCTCAGTCCGGCGAAAGTCCAGCCTTCTACCGTGCCTTGGGCTAAGATAATCCCATGTTGACAGTTCCCGATAGCAACATCCATTGGGTCAGACGAGCAGCTTTGAATCCTTTCTTTTCGCGGAAAATGGTCTTCGAGATAGAAGACGTCGTGCAGGAAAAGGTCCAAAGTTGATAAATCGCATGCGATCAGCGTTCGAGTGTACCACATATATTGACCTGCTCTGTGGATTTCGGGCAGTTTCCCTTGACGTCCTCAACGACTATGCGTTCGATGATTGTTATGACTGGTTGAACGAGGAGAACTTTGGCGTTGAGATATTCAGGATGCTCCGTGACATAGGTCCCACATTGTGGTTCTTCCAGGAATTTCCTTCCATGCGAGATCTGGCTATCCAGACTCCATTCTGGCTCGCCAAGTTGGGGAGCAAGTCACTGTCAAGAATGATGATGTGTCTTGAGGCAAGAAACACTTGTTTATAACCCTGTTTGGTCGGTAATCAAGATTGATATGATTCTGTTCAGCGTTGCAAGCGCCAGATCCTGAAAGACAAGGAGGCCGTGGAAAAAGGTGATAAAGTCTGACGAAAGATAGTCTTCCACCAACTCCTTCGACCAGACGACACAGAAGGATACAAAGTGCCCACAGTCGAGCAACTCAGTGACGATGCCTATGTCCTCATTGCCGCCGCCGCTGATACAACAGGTAAACGCAACGACAATTGCAGCTTATAATGTCGTCACCAATCCACAGATATATGAACGCCTGACAGCAGAGCTTGTGGATGGTGCATCGAAATATTTCCGAACGCAGAGACAGTTGATCTGGCGCGCTGGCAGTACCCTGCCACACATAGTGCCCTCGAAAAGCACCTCTTTTCGTTTGGCAAGGGCCCGCGGCAATGTGTTGGGATGCAGTACGTATTGACTTGAATCATATTTGAATCACAACTTGTCACACTGACATGCGTAGACTCGCTGATGCAGAGCTCTATATCGCCCTCGGTCGAGTATTCCGGCAATTTGACGATCTGAAGATGCAGAAGAAAGCCAGAATAGAGTTATTATACAATGGCTACTTATCCTACCGTCTTGAAGCATACAACAAAACAAATTTAGATTCAAGTGTGCTAGATAGTGGTTGGGTCAGCTTTTGACATCTCAATATACCGAACTCTTCAAAAGTGCTTTAAATCTGAACAGAGGCATTGTCTCCATAGCTCTTCACAGTTGACCGTACTGCGAGTAGAACCAAAACACGCCAACCTCTAGCCTAAGGCTTATGTCCAGTTGTATCGCCTCTGGCTCGGCAGTGTGACCTCTCAGCACTCTCAATCAACCTTCAGCTTGGTAAAACGCAATCATTCTAAGTCCAGTGGTTGCCCCGTCTGCTTGAATAGGCCTTTGTGTTGCTGTTCTAGGTATAATAGCTACTCAGCCCCGGTTCCGCTTCAGGTCCTCGTTAGCCACAGCCCACAGCTATAGCAACACAGACAAACAACCCCAGCTCTTTCAATCTCCCCTCTTCTCTTCTTCTCATTACACCATCATTGTTTTACTCTACATCCACCTGTCGTCTCTCAAGGCCTCTTCTTACTCTACGTATCCAAGTCCATCGACCAGTCCTTCGACTAAGCTTTACTTTGATTTACCCTCAACCTCATCTTACACCGCAACCTATTCCCGTAAACCTCCAAAACAACTGTCATAATGCCTATGACTTGGGACCACGAGGCTGATGCCAAGGTGCGCCTCATTTTAACACATTCAAATAACACCAAGACTGACAAGAACAGCTTCTCCTCAGAATCTTCATGACCAGCAACATCAAGCTTGACTACGAAGACCTTGCCAAACACATGGGACCAGGTCGGTACCCACACAAATCATAGCTTAGCTACAGGCACTATTAAGAAGCAGAGTTCGTTGACACGAATGAACACAGATTGCACTACCATTGCTATCCAGCGTAGAATCCAACGTCTCAAAATGGATCCTAGGGCTGGAAGCGCTGTCAACGGGGACTCCTCTACTCCTGCTACTCCGGAGAAACGCAAGCGCGGCCGCCCAAAGAAGGACACTAACGGTTATGACGCAGAGGAGGACAAGGGCAGTCCCAAGAAAGCTAAGAAGGCTAAGAAAGAGGAGAACGGATCTGCTGTCGACAGCGCTTGAGCTTCTCTGATTCGCTTCTATGCATCAGTTCCCTGAGCATGAGGGTTTCTTTCTTGCCTGTGTTACTGCGTTGTGTTCTGGTTTTGTAGCTGGGGTTTATGGGTATGGTGGCCCACACAGACTTAGACTGTGCCTGCGGCACTGGCTTATTAGGACAGTCGTTCAGGAATACGGCTTGGGTTTAATTGAAATGCTATGCCGAGTTGATGCGCCTTCCTGTAGGTCCTGAGCGTAGGCAACACGGTATAGGCGTATCGTGCTGGTCTGTAAATGCAGCTGGATTATGCCCTTGTAGCTGGGTTCTGTAACAGGGTCCTTTGCATTTACTGGTGCAGTATTGTAGGAATGACTTGTTTGTGGTCTTTGGCAATAATATCACAGATTGCATTGCATGCTTGTCACAACCTTAGATACAGAAAGAATAAGTAGGCCGTGTTGCCTGCGCAATTTTCAAACCAGCAACTAACTCCCAGCTACAAGAACCAGAACCCCACGGAGCCCAGCAGCATCAAATCAAGCGAAGTTCATCATGTCCATATCTTCCATTTTGACACCCGCCTCGTCAGGAAGGAATTCCGAAGCAGAGCTCTCGGGATCATCTTCTCCCTGCTCGTCGCCGTCGTAACTGACCATACCCGCAGGAAGAACGCTCGCCTTGCGGGAACGCTTGGTAGGAGTGCTCAGAATATCAAAGACGGCTTGGTCAGATCCCTCGGTCTTCACAAAGCCGCTCTGGATCTGGGCTTGGTTTCCTGAAAGAGTGGGGTGCAGCGGCTTCTTCTTGGTAGGCGTGTCGATCTCGTCCTCAGCAGTTTCCATCTTGACAGGACTGATTGCATTCTCCTCGTTTTTAAGAGAAGTGGCATTCTCGTTGGCATCAGCAATGGTACCGGCTTTACCACCGCGCTTCCGCTTGGAACCAGGGGTCTTAATGGGAGTAGCGGTCTTTTTGGCCTTCTTGGGGGTGGAAGTCTCGCTGCCGCCAATGGTGAAGCCGTCGCTGCCAGAAGCCTTTACGATTTGGCGCATTTTGACGAGACGCTCTCTGATGGCACGTGGAGTCGGCTTCTCATTATCGTCAGTGCCAGCTGCTTAGTGTTAGTGATTGCCATATATAATGTTTAGACTAGAGGACTTGGAGAGGGGAGGGACATACGCCAGGCAGAGGCAACCTTGTTGGTGTCAACGGAGAGGTCGTGAGTTTCAAGTATTTTCAGCAAAAGCTTATGTTTGAGCCATGGTGTCAGTCTTGGTTTCCATAGTGAGGAGAGTGTACTCACCAGCTGATCATTTTCGGGAGTCCAGCGCATAGGCATCGTGCAGTTAAGAGTGATATGTAGGGAGTTGAAGTATGGTGTTTAACAGAGTGGAAGAAGAGGGTAAGTAAGTAGCTGGAGAGTATGATCAAGAAGTAGCTGAGATATGAAGAGTAGAGGCAAGTAAGGATAAAGCTGAGAACAGGTAGAGAAAGTAGCTATCAAGGCAGGTCAAGGTGAGAAGAGTACAGAAGATGAAGAGGTGATGGATGTGTTGCAGAGGAGTACCAAGAGGAGAAGAGGAGGAAGAAGCAGGTCTCAGGCTTTTCTCTTCTCTGTTAGTGTGACTCTATAGCTCTGGCAGTGAATATTCCACAGATCCAAGCACAAGATCACCCACATCTCACTGGCGTTGTTGTAATTCCCTCATCCAGAACTCTAGGAGGGTGACAGTCTGGAGGAGCATCTGACACCCCTCCCACCTATTTTGTATGCCAGAGTTGTCATCTTCCACAACCTGCTGTATCCCCACCATATCACTTATACAAAAGGTATAGCATCATCCATCTGTCACTTTACTTTCTTACGGCAGACAAGCGGTGTAGGGATACAATCCAGACCAATTCCTCGAGTCTACAAGTCATCGTCAAAATCCTTCCAACTTTACATCATCGCTGTCCAGGATGTTCCTGCATCTCTGTCTGTCTGATGGATCTATCAACTATCCAAGCATCTAGTATGAGTGATGGCGTTAGATTATCTGCATCGGATGTTTGATGCTTTCTTCCTGCTCGTATGTTTGGTCAATTGTCGGGGATCGCCATTGGTTTAAGTTCAAGGATGTGTTGCCAACGCGCAGTCACAAAGTCTCGAGAACTACAATATCCAACGCAGATTGTAGCAGTTTTGTCTTTTTTCTTGTGGGTTTAAAGATTGTATGTCTAAGTTTCTGCCTGTTGCTCTTTTTCCCTCCTTACTGCTCTGATCATTCACTTCAACTAGTACCTGTACTCAACCTTGACATTCACAGACTATCTCCAGTCTGCATCTTTGGTACAACCTGGAACTTTTGACAGAGATTCCCAGTGTTCTGTGTTGTAATTATGCCCTTCCCTCTAACCTCCCAATCAGTACACATATAAATCAGAGTGAAGGCTGTGGCTGACCACTCGAACTTTAGGTCTCTTCTGTGATTCCTACCACCACACATTGCCATCTCCAGAAACACACTTCCCTCACAATCCCTATAAATGTCCCTGGGCTACATCGATGTCATTTACTTTACCTAAATCCAAGCAGTCTGCACCGCTATTCCTTCCAACCACCCCTTGACTACAAGTACCACTACCAACCCCCGAATCTCTTCTAAAAATCCTCGCAAAATGGTCAATTGGAAAGCCAACGAGTCCACCGACCGTCTGATCGCCGTGCTCATCGCAGCTCATCCAGGCCTAAAGGTTCTTCCCTCCTCACCCCCAGCACAAAACACCACGCTCACTACACGCAGCTCGAATACCAAGCAATGGCCACCCTCTTCGGCCAGGGTGCCACCTACGACGCCATTGAGGGCCGCTTCCGCCGCTACCGCAAAATGGCCGACGAAGTCAAAGCCGACGCGCTCAGCAGAGGCATCACCGAGCTACCGCGCGGGCGGAACGGCACCACCGGCGGCGGCAGCAGCAGCAGCAGCGTCACGCCGCGAACCCCGCGCGGACCACGCGGCGGGATCACTAAGCCCTCTTCTTCTACCGGGAGAAGTAGAAAGAGCACCATCAGCCAGGTGCTCTCGACCCCGACTAAACGGGGCCAGGGAAGAGGTGGCAGCAGCAACAACGGCAGCGGCATGTCGTTCATGGAGGCGATCTTCCTCGATGACGGGCTCTCCGAGGAAGACAAGAAGGTGAAGAGTGAGGCTGCGGAAATACTCACTGGGCTGGTGGGTAATTCGGCGGTCGTGCATGATCTGACGGGTGCGAGTACGCCCACTGCGTCGTCTGCTTCAGTTGCCTCGATGAAGATGGAGGATGCTGCTGAGAGTTTCTCGTCTGCGTTTGGCGGCGATGTCAAGCAGGAAGGTCGGGCGATCGGTCATGTTGCTGGCGGTGATATCGATGTGCCTGCGTTCGAACATGATGAGTTCGATATGGCGGGTTTGTACTTTCACGGCCATGGCGGGTACGACATGGATGATATCTACGGTGGGGCTGCGTGAGTACTGGCTGGATAGCGGCTGGAGCGGCTGATCAGTGACCAAACTCAAGGAACTGGAAGAAAATGGAAAATACGAACTGGATTGACGGATGGACGGCTAGAGCTCTACTATGCGTGATGAGGGTACATTAGGTGGGCGGAAGCAGGGAAAGATGTGACATGTCACAACAAGAGGAGTCATCCAAGAAGAAGTTATGCCGGTACATCGTACTTTTGCCGTTATGTGCATGCATTAGTTCAAAGAAAAGTCCGTCCTCAGTATGATGTTTCAAGTCTGTTCTTGGTAGTACTTGTCTTTCATTAAAAGAATTGGCCCTAGCCCTAAGCCATATTGAATTCTCAATGAAGATCATGCCGGAAGGAGAGTACTATCGAGGAAAAATGTGCTAGACAACCTCAGAGCAGCCGGTTTGACGTCCGGATAACTAGAACGGTGGATTGGAGGAATTAGGACAGGGATGGCTTGTTCGTGCTGGATAACAGGCTCTTCCTGTAATTATATATATATAGCGTGGCAACTAGAAACAAAGGCAAAAGGTGAGACAAATCTGCATCCAAGCCAAAGAATTCCGGGCTACATCTTCGCCCCTTTTTGTGGACGTAGCTCTGAGATGTACAGGACATGATTGCTCAGAGCCAGGATATCGCCGTTCTCCGCCAGGATCTGAAGGTTTATATCATAGCGGCCATTGGACACCATGTGTGAGTTCGAGCGGATCATCACCCACTGTGTGGACGGATCGGGCCGTCGCTTGAACTCCACGGAAATACAGAGCGTGGACAGTGCGTAGCGGTTGTAAAAGCCTGGTTGATGGGTTGCGGCAGGCTGAAGGGGCTGTTCGAGTCAATTGGTCAGCTTTCAGAACGGGTGGTAGATTCCGTGTGGGCTCACCATATCTGACAGCAAGGCTAGATGCAGAAAGTCGGAGATCTTCGACCCATCGCGGAAGGATAACCAGACCTCGCGGTGATGTCCTCCCAATCGATGACCCCAGAGCCCGTTTGCCGACCTCGGCGCTACCCAGTGCAGTTTCCGTGTGACGGGAGTCGAATCAACTACTGGGTCATCGATTGTGACGCACTCTGTCTCACGCGGAGGAGTAGGGATCCTCAAAGCAGGGTCGCTTGTCTGTGACAGACCTCTTTCCTTGGATAGGTCACCGTATGTGAAGATGCCGACAGTAGCCGGAAGTTCCGGCTTCTTCCACAGTGTATTAGGAGAGCGTACCAGTTCCACGTTGACCACACACTGCCGTGTGGAAACACGCAAGAGGTTACAGGTGATCGAGACCGGACCAGGAGGAACAATGCTGAGGAACTGCACGAATGCATGCACTGGGTCGGGAAACCGTCCATCGCCCAGCTCCGCAACGATAAAATTCTTCGCGGCGGACAGCATCAACGCGTGCAGGAAACCTCCTAGCACGGAGCTAGTCTAGTCAGCGTCTGAGCTGCTGATATCGTTCATCACGGCACAAGTCCGCTAAACGTACTGCTGGGTAGTCCATTCCTGGGAGATACTGGCCAGAAACCGGTGGGGGTTCCCTTCGTCCTGAGAGACGGCAGTGGCCGCTTCCAGTAACGGGGAGTAAGAAGGTCGCGATTCCATAAGTACAAGCAAGACAACAACCGCCGAGAAGCGGGGGAGATTCAATGACCAGGGGTGTCTCCAGGTATGTATGGTCTCAGCAGGTGAGACTCCAGAGTAATCGAGTGTTGGTTATGTCAGTTATCCACCCCTCAAAATTCCTCCAGCATTTAATGACTAGGATGCAAAACCAAGTTTGACCGTCCTCCTTTTCTCAGTCTACCAATATTAGTACTCCGAGGAACTGTTGCGCCGGAAATAACGACATAGGTGTATAGACAGGGGTCTATTAGACACCAGTTCATCGAGGATGATGGACTTGGCTAATCAAAGAGACTCTGCTAGCGCCATGAACATCAAGTTTAATGCATAGGCAAAATAGCATTGAACCCCTCGATGTCCTTAAGATAGCAGTTGAGTCCTGCGGACGAACCAGATCTGCGCTCGGAAAGGGGAGTGCATGGAGCGGATCGCAGCCGAGGTAGTATTTTAGCCGTACCCCGTGACGGCTCCGTATCGATTGACGATCGTTGGGCCTAGACAAAGTCCTAGGAATGTTTTCAGGGGCATAAAAATTTGCGAAAGGGATAGATACCAATCCTCGGCGATTAAGTTGAGGAATTGTATCTATGCCAAAGACATTCCGATCCGGAGTGGATAGAGATCTGATAACCGTGAAAGATGGCGATGACGATATCAATGAGATAATGATGGGTCTTCGTCGTGCTGGTTACTGTTAGTCAACGGAACCAAAATTCGGTGACTGAGTCAAGGTATCAATCAATCAATCACCTCAAGGCGCATGGCTGTCGTACGATCGGATGCCCATTTCCAAGACCGAGAGTTCTCCCCATGGATCATAAGATCATCCCGCAGCTTTGCTTTTATGCAGCGAGTTGCCTTGTCCTGAACCTTGCTCATCTTTCCAGTTTGCCTAACAATTAATTGATAGAACCTCGAGGACATTCATTACATTTATTCTCTTTTGATTGTGTCAGCGTGTCTCACTCAAACGAGCATCACGTGTTTTCTGGTACGCGAAGACGCGGTGCCACGCGGAAATCCCGACCAGAAGTATTTTTTAATAATATGGGTATTGATATTATTATTAGATGCTTAGTCGGAAAATTTGCAGGAGGCAAATCCTACTAGTCTAGGTAGTGGTCCGTACTCTAAACGAGATACATGAGGTTACGGAGTATTCTACGGTTTACTCGCGAGAATTTTCCCAGTTTGCGGTGCCCCCGATCGGCTCTTCCGCCCGGACTCCGTGTATCCTCGCCTCTCGCCTTTATTATCCTCCTTTTCATTCCTTCTTTCCTCTTGTCTTTCTTTTCGTTCCTTTTTTTCTCTTGTACTTTGATCGGGCGGCTGGGCTGGAATCGACAGGAAGAAGTGTGGGTGAGGAAGAATAAATCACGGACAAAATGATGCTCAGCCCTGCCCTCCAGCATCGGTCGGGCCTCACACCGCAATCCCCGTTCCATCACCACCACCACAACCCCTCAGCTTCGACCGCCAAACCGCCCTCCATGGTCGTTCCCTCGACGCAAATGCAGGAACCTACTCAATTACCAACCCCCAATCAGTCGGGGCCGACCACAATGCCAACTGACGAAGATGGCAACGACGGCTCGCCACAGGACTTTTCCGGTCGGGGGAAACGCCTGACACTCGCGGAGCAAAAGTCTCTCTTCCGCCTCTGCGAGCAGTACATGAACCGCTACGACGCACACGAGTACCCCAAGAGCTTCTGGATGAAAATTTCAGAGTTACTCCTTAAATCCACCGGTCGGAAATACTCCTGGCAGTCGTGCCGGCGACGGATGCAGCAGTACGTCGAGAAGCGAAAGACCTATTGGGCAGCATTCGACGCCGACAAGACCCTCCCCGATCTAGGCGACATGGATGAGGACCTGGCCTCCGACATCGACGACTGGATGGGACGGTGCGAGCTGCGGCTCCAAAAGGAGGAGAAAGAGCGCAGGGACAAGGCGCAGCAGTCCGAGCTCGAGCAGGCGGAGCTCGCGCGCGCCCTCAAGCTGCAGCGGACGTTCGAGTGGGCGAAGAATCTGCCTCCCCCGGAGGAAATGGAGCGCCAGCCGACCCACTGGGGAATGCCTCCACACCGATTCGTCATCATGGACGGCCGATTGCTTCAGGGGTTGGATCTCGCGTTCCATCTGTCCAAGGTCCGGCCGGACGAGAGCCGGCAGTTGGCGCTCGACGCTGTCCTGCTCCACGGCGAGTTCGGCTACCCTTCAGCAGCAGCACCCGACCAGAAACTGAAACCGGAACCCTCGGGCCCTTGCCTTGGAATCTTTAACCCTCGAGACAGGAAGCGGCCGCTCGACGCCGTCGACGGCGCTGCCTCGGAGCGACCCGCGCGGCGTCCCCGGACGGATCTCGATCCGCACCCCCAGCCCCAGGCTCAGGCTCAGGCTCAGGCTCAGCCTGCGGCCGGCGACAAACCCTCTGAGAAGAGAGAATCGCCCGCTGCGATGCTGGCACGGAAGAATGTGGACCGTATCGTCAACCACCTCTGGCTGCAGTTTGCCAAGGGCATCGCGCCGTACTACGAGGAGCATCGGGACCAGCCACAGACGAACAAGCAGTTCGGACTGGTGCTGTACGATCTCTACCGGGATCTAGGCCGGGCTTTCACGAAGGCTGTCAACCGACTCGTGGATTTGGATTGGGATTCCGAGTACGAATCCACATCGGAGTATTGATTTCTGTCTTCTTTTCATATTCCCGCGGCATTTGATTTTGTGGATATGTTTATGTTATGTTGATCGGTTCTGATATTTTCTTCTCTGCATTTTCTGTCTGTTTTTCTCTCTCAGTGGTTCATCTATTTGCATCTTCCCATGCGCACCAGACTGGCTAGAGATACCCATTGCATGACTGTCCTGTTCAGCGTCTCTTACGATGGTTCATATCTGTTCTGTTTCACAGCGTTTCATTCTTGCATTACATCATACCTATAGACAGGCGGAGTTTGTGCAATCAATGACTAGGTATCTTTCTACATTTCTTTCCAGTCTTCCAGATGTGTGGAGAAGCAACGCTCTCGCTCTTCGTTTTTGTCCCATTATTATATTAAGTAGCGTATTTAATTGTATACTCGAACTACACGGATTACAGATTGGCGCAGCTCTGCGGCTTTGCCATTACATTGAACATAATGCACCACAAACGGACATGAAGACCCTCGACTCCGCCAAGCGCAAGCAGGCAAAGGCGGGTATATAGACAGCAAAGTCTAGACATCCGTCTCCGCGGCCTTGGGCTTTGCGACATTCTCCACATCTCAGTCTTGATACCAATATCCTTGACGTGCAGACCCTTCTCACGAGCCCTCTTCAATCAGGTGGTCCAGCTTCGAGTGACCGGGCTTGGTATGCCATGGCTTCGGTCTGTTCTTGTTGAACATCTCCTCCATTTCTTCGACGGTCTTGCCACGGGTTTCAGGGTAGCTTCAGGACATGGTTAGTGATGGTCCCGTGCTGGAATGGACCCGATAATGAGATGGACCCGATAATGAGAAGAAAGACTTACGTGAAGAACACCTGGATCGCAGCTCCGATGCAGAGTACGCCGAATACGATGAACAGTTTCCATGTGATGTTGGCGAAGCCGGGGGGCACAAAGAGGCCTAGGGAGAAGTTGAACAGCCAGTTGCCGACGGCGGCGATAGACTACGCAAGTAGATATATTAGTGGAGTCTCGAAATGAGTCGACGAGAAGAAGAAGCTCACCATTCCTGATGCACGAGTCTCCAAGGACCAGACTTCTGCTGCGTAGACCCAGGCAACGGGCGCCAGGGCCAGGGCATAGATGATGATAAGGAGGTAGGAGAATGCGATCACGGTGTGAGCCCTGGATCCTGTCACCTGGACTAGAACATCCAGGTTGCCGTCTCACCTTCTGGGACGTATGTTCCCGAAGACAAGACTCCGCTGACGACGAAGTGGCAGGCAGCCATTCCCAGAGCTCCCTAGATGAGCAGGCTACGCCTGCCGGTCTTATCGATGTAGAAGAAGATGGCAGAGGCGAAGATGATGAATAGCGCGTATTGGATACCGGACGAAAGTAGTAGGATGTTTCCAGACAAGCCGCCGCTCGGTTAGCCTTCACGCCGCGACGCCTCGAAAAGATGTGGAACTTACTTTGTCATTTGGAAGACGTAAACGACGTAGTATGTCATGACATTCGCTCCAGAGAGCTGCTGCCAGGCTTGGACAGTGAAACTGGCCATGGTACGGCGCCACATACCGTTCAAAACACGACCAGCCATCAGCGTGTCAAAGCCGGACACACCAGCCTGGATAGCAGTACCAACTAACCACAAGAGACAGGCAAACACGATCGAATCCCTGCGGCCGATCAAGTCGGAGATGGGACCAGCTATGATGGAGCCGAAAACCGACCCTGCGGCGAGAGCAGAGTTGATAGCACCTTGGCGAATTCCATGAGGATTGTCAAAGAATTCGATATACTGCTTGGTTCCAATGATCGCTGACATGCTAGAAATGTCGAAGCCAAAGAGCATGTCTCCGACAGTCGCAATCACGGCGACAAAGTAGACATTGTATATCTTGGGGAACGTTGGTAGCTTCATGATGGTTGTGGGGAGGGCGGCAGTGTCAATCCGGAGACAGCAGCGCCCCAGACCACGTAATGGAAGTCAATCCGTTAAAGGTATTTACCCATACACTGACCTCACTGGCTTGTCCATGTTCGGCAAACCCCTGCTCGAAACCACGGAATCAGGCCAGTCCATCAAGATAAGATCGTCCTAGAGGCGCCAGCTAGACAAGGCCGGCGTCACACTCCTAGGATAGAGCCATTCGAGTCACCATTGATTCACATCCCAGACCAGGCCGTTCTCTCGTTGGAAAAGGCTGCCCAGACACACACGAGAGGTAAGCACAACTCGCCCATCGGACTTTGCCCGTCTTTGGGGATATGCTTGGCGACGTCTCTTGGCCGAAACGTCTTTGCCTGGTCACATTGCTAGTGCGGATAGGTGTATGATGTATCGACGACCGCAACCTTGGCCATCCCTGAAACATTAGAGTAGAGACTGTAGTGCCAAGCCGCGGAGGTAGCAGACTAAGGCATGGGGTGGCTTGGGGCCCCCAGCCCTATCGTATCCGGTATCCCCGCGTTTCCACCCTGTTCCATAAGAGCATGCCACTGAACGGCGCATTCCTTTGTGGAGAGCCGAAACCTGCACCTTTTTGGGGCAAATCCGAGGTTAATGGCATTTGACTTTAGGATTAGCGCTGCTCTGCAGCTGGTGGAATTCCTCAGTCATCTTCCTTGGCCAAGGAGCTCGAGTACCATCCATCAGAGGTGTTGCTGGCGTAAACGTGATTTCGAGTGTCGAGAGATATTGCTGGCTTTTAGCAGGTGGAGGTGAAACCTGGAGTACAAAAGAATTATTAGTCTGTTCCCTCAGGTCGCGGATCGACAAGGTGGTCAAGCTTACACTCTTAAACCCTCTTCCTCTGAGAGACACAATTATGCCGCTGCCCAGGAGTAAGAGATCGCTGAATGGGCCGGTGTTGTACGGGGTCTTGGCCACCCAAGCGCTCCATGCTAGCCCAGCCACTTTATTCTGCTGGGTTTGTCGTGATGAAAGGCATGTGATTCTTCATCTCGACGTAGACAGTGATGAAGATTTTTGGCAGAATGCCATCAAGATGCTCAGAAACGGCCTACATACCATAGAAGATCCTCTCTAGGAATCTTGGAGTTATGGGTTTTTGCAGAGGAGATGGGGATGAAGGTGAGAAGGTTGGAGATGTATATATCACCACAAATTCCATACTCACCCCTGGCAGAGATGATTATTACCTTGTATCTCTGCAACCACTAGATCTTGAATTATAATATGGTATCAGTATTGAGTTACTATAGTATCAATATCGAATCACCGTCTAGTAGGCGTACCGAGTTGTCATCTAGTATCAACATCGAATCCTCATCTCGTATTGATACCGAATGCGATCTAGTAGGGATATCAATACCAATACTGGATGAGAATTCGATGTTGATACTAGATGACAATTTGCCATCCCTGCTATTTAAGGATTCTATACAGTTACTGACCAAATATATATAAAACGAGGGTATTCACAGGACCTTTAACTCCACCTTCTCCTCATCCAACATATGCATACAAATCATATACAGATAGGCCACAGTTATTCGCAATGGCATAATCTGATCCACTTGTCCACAATCTCCTCCATATCATGTGCGATTCCCCATTGAGAGATGAGGCAGCGGAACAGCTTTTGCATGGAGTTCATCTCATACAACAAATTCCGAACAGCACCCATACCTGCTGGAGAGTCGGTCAGACCTTGTTCCACGAAGCGTCGAGTCTCGGATGTACTGGACAGCCTGACACTGTCGCTTCCGAGGTTAAGATCAGAAAGCGAGAGAAGAGCGTCCTGCCATACAATTGAGCGTGGAAGGTGAACGGTTGCCACACCTGCTAGCGCAAAGACCACATAGATCGTTGCGGCTGCAAAGAGAGAGCTCGGCATGTGGATTACATGGGCCCGGCCCCTGGGCAGTTGCTCAACAATATCCTGAATGGCAACAGCGTGCAACAAGGCGCGGCGAGCGTCCTCTGTGTTCGCCCACTTCACCATGTCGAATCCGGGCCTCAGTGTCCGAGATCCTCCAGACACTGGCTGGGAGATGTTGTAGCGTGAGCAAACGTGCCTACAAAGCACAGTTGAATTGATCATGGTGTCGAGACAGATGGTATGCCAACGTAACAGGACCTCTAGTCGTTCCGGCGCGGACAGGTGGATGCTCATGTTGATAGTTTCGTGGACCTGGGCCAAAGCCCTTCGCACGTCAGAACGACCAGGCGCACCAACGGCTGCGACGTCGCTTTCATCCGAATCTGAGACAAGAGACTGCAGACCCTCTAAGACTACACGAAGCGCGAAGGCAGAAAACTGATAGTCGAGGGGGCGGAAGCTGCCAATTGGAGGAAATAGGGAGCGAAACACCAGTCGGAATGACGGCTGTTCGGTCTTCTGACAACGCATGTGGGCCAACCATTCGTCAGGGTTACTTGCGTCAAACGCAGCCTCACTGCTAGGGAAGACAAGTGGATTGGCCACATGTCGTGTAGAGGCCCCGTCGCCCGACATTTGCGCCACAAGGCCATCTAAGATGTGATATGCGAGCAAAGCACGCTGCTGTATCTCTCTCGCAGCCCATACTCGCCATTGGTGGTCCTTTTCAGCATGAGAAGCATTAGGCAAGGGGAGGTGCTCCACAGAGAAGGATTCGCTGTCTAACATGCCACAGTGCCTCGCCCAGAAAAAGCCAAGCGGACGGAAGACCTGACTTGTTGTACGTATCACTCGATTCTAGAAACAATGCCATGAAGTCAATAACCGAATTCACCTGGCAGAAGAATCACCCACCTTTGACAATGCACCATAGATCTGCCCCAGAAGAGCTGTGACGAGCAGCTGGACACCTTTGCAAGCATCGTAGGGTCCGCGGTGTGTGATCGATGACTGCCACTGGGAAGGATCAGTATTTCGGGCTGTGGATATGGCAAAGTATTGCATACTTACCGAAGTAGCAACAGCAGTATGAGCCAGTCGCCATAAGGCCTCGCCCTGTAAATAAGGATCAGCATTGTCTTAGAGATAAGGACGGGGCGCCATGCTACCTTTGCCACTGAATCCTTCGGCCCGAGATACAAGGAGCCAAGCGCCATGGCGTTCAGCAAAAGAGGGTGAGTGCACTCGCGAAACACAAAGGTCGCCCGGTGCAAGATCGGAAAGGTGGGAATAAACCTCACAAAGAACATATGCAGACATTCATCAAGAAAGACCGATGTGATTGAGGTTGCCTTGATGGCCGCTGTCACACTCGAGGACTGCAGAATCAGTTCTTCTGCGAGTAGGAGAAAACAACTGTCAGAGTACCTACTGAGCTGGTCACCATTTCCGTCACATCCCTCACAGCTTGGTGACTACCACCTGAGGGAATCGTGCCTATTGAGGAACTCCGATCGTCAAAGGAGTTGGGAGAACCGAAATTGATCGCGTTGATGTCCTGCACCACGGGAGGAAATGGAAGTGTTCCCAGAGGCATCTGCCAATGCTCCGACGTATCTGACGACATTATGCTGTGGAACAGATTCTCCGAGTCAGGCCATATCAAGGAGAAGTCGAGATCTGAGGCAGACTGCTGAAATCCAGGCTGCTGCGCAGACGGAGGGGTGTTCCATGTGTGACTAGGAGCAGAGTTTGGCGCCGCATCGTCTGTTATAGCTCTTGTGGAATCCCAAGGATGGGCGTCTGGGGCAGTAGCCTGGGGAGGAAGATGTATAGCATTGTCCCCTTGGGTCACTTTGATTGTGGGAGTTGAGCTTGTTGCCCGGGAATGAAGTTTTTCATGACGAGTGAGAGCATCTTGGCGGGCGAATGGTCGACGACATTCTTTGCACACGAACGGCTTGGATCCGGTATCTTTTACATCATACAGTCAGCGGTCAAGGCCTTCAAATACGCAGAGGACAATTTCAATCATGTAATCGAGTAAGCGTGACTGGGCAAGGCGGAGATGTTATCTTACGGCAACGTTCATGCCTCTATTTACTGATGCAATTAGCGGAGTCTCCACAAGGATGTGAGAATGGAGCGCAACTACCCTCAGATGCTCGGCCTTGGAGAAGGCCTTATGACAGACTCGACACACTAAGCTCTTCATGCCTGCTGCTGTGGTGGGCATGACTAAGGATGTGGGTGATAACGATGACCTTTAGTTTAAAAATGTTGATGATAAGACACATTATCGTGATCACCCGACACCGCTGTCTGGATGAATGGATGAAGATGGGGAATCGGGGGCAAAGCGAACTCGGACACTCGTGGGGAAGTGTACATTATAGCTGTGGGGATATGTGGCAATAGTGTGTCCGAGGGAGTGTATATAAGAGCAAACTTGAGGTCACGCTCTCTCACGCCTCAGGCAGCAATTTGGGTCCTGTAAAACTAGAATTACTAGATAAGCAGAAGCCCAACAATAAACTCTCCAAGCAAATGCTGCAACAACTCTCCATGGCTCTGGCCCCGATGACCTGCACGGCGATCACATCTACTAAAATTAATCATTTCATTTGTCGTCATCTCACATCATCGCAGTTGTCCACTCTACTCATTTTGTGTCTCTTGTGCTATACGAAGTTCGCTGGCATCATCCCACTTGTTGAACAATCTTGAAGTGATGACTTAATCATCGGCTCAGAATTCGGCAAGGGACCTTCGACTTCCAGGAGCTCAGGTACAGAGAAGTAGAGCCCAGGGAAAACTCAATCGCGCCGAGAAAGCCCTGGAGAGCCAAGATCCGCCTCACAAACTCAAAAGGGCATCGGCAAATATGCTAGTCAGCTGCCGTTTCTGGGGCCTCAGCAGCGAGCTAGCTAATGGTTCATTTTGTAAGCCTCATCTCATGCAGAGTATCCCGACAGTCATGATACAAGCTTGAGTTGATTGACTGATCGAGAGCATTGATTAGTATCTTGGGATGTGCGAACAGTGCGACGTGGAATTAGGTCCATCTTCAAACCCGTCGACTGAGTGACACCACAATACGACTGCTATGGGTCCTCCTAGCCGGGTCAAACGTCTGAGCACGGTTCGTCCAATCAGTGGACTCGGCTCTATCCAGCAAATTGCCGTCTCGACACCGGGACTGTCAATTATCGGCTTTCTTACTCGACTGTCTCGATGATGTGCCGTGGGGAGTCCTCCGCAATCCGCGTCGTTCACTCCATGGAGACTTCCCCAACCGAGCCGGTCTCTGGGAAAGAATGGAATTACCCCAGAGAGAAAGTCAGAATGCCAGATGATAGGTCGTTGTCACCGGTAGCACGACTCGTGGAGATTGCCACATTCTTTTTCGGCTAGAAATCATCACTCTATATGACATTAGCAGGATTCGCTATTATTCATCCTTGTGTTTCCCCATCCTTCCTCCTCTCCTAGTACCCTCCATTCTCCCAGTGTCTCAAGCTCAACAAGGCAGAGTCCCTGGCGAGACTATTCAACAACTGAAACACATCTATTAGTCTCGGTCTCAGAGTCTTTGCAGAGAAGCAAAGGCTCCCGTTCGAGCAATGAATGCGTCTATGGAACTACGGCCGCACCGAGCGGACGACGATATCGAGACCCCTGTGCCTGCAAAGGCTGATATCCATCTCGTGGAGAGCACAGAGACTGGCATCCCTTCCAAATATGCCGATATAGTGGCCTCTCGTCTCTCCAGATCCCATCGGGACTTCCTGATGGAGCATCACGGCACACTGGATCTCGATCCTATTCCAAGCATGGATCTTGCAGACCCTTATAATTGGCCCGCATGGAAGGTTTGTAACCTCGACAGTATTTTGACCATGATAAATGGAGGATGTACCACCTTTGACCTATACTAACCATCGACTATTACACTGGTAGAAAATGGCGAATCTGATCCTAGTCGCTTTCCACGCATGCATGGGTACCTTTGCCGCAAGCGGAATCATCCCAGGCTACAGCATGTACGCTCCTTGATAATACTCTTTGAAGCCGGGCAATGAAGGTCCAGTTGCTGATGAGGAATTCCAACAGCATCGCCGAGGATTTTGGCGTCTCCATCAACAAAGCGAGTTACCTTACCTCCCTTCAGATTGCGATTCTGGGCGGAGCGCCATTGTTCTGGAAGCCCTTGTCTCAACGTTACGGACGTCGCCCCATCTTCTTGCTATCATTGATTTGCAGCTGTATCTGCAACATAGGGTGTGCCAAAAGCTCCGATTATGCATCGGTCGCTGCCTGTCGAGCCTTGCAAGCCTTTTTCATTTCCCCGGCTTCCGGTAAGACTTGTGTAGACATGTGTGAAGAAGGTCCAGGCTGACTTCCCTGAAAAGCCATCGGAAGTGCTATTGTGATGGAAACAACTTTCAAGAAGGATCGCGCCAAATACATGGGAATCTGGACTCTAATGGTCACAGTTGGCATTCCTTGCGGTCCATTCATCTTCGGCTTCGTGGCGCACCGTGCTGGTTACGTGTGGATTTACTGGGTGCTGGCAATGGTTAGTTGGACGTATCTACCACACGGCTCACAAGCGGCTATTAACCTTCATCACAGATCAATGGCGGTCAGTTTATTCTGTACCTCTTCTTCGGGCCAGAAACTCGTTACATCGGCGGCGACGAAAACCCGAAAGAGCCCGCCTGGAAACGAGAATACCTTTCCCTGCGACGCATCGACCCAGCTCCCTTTATGTGGTATGAGTTTGTCAAGCCTTTGACGATGGTCATGCAACCATGCATTGCCATACCCGCAGCGGCCTATGCCATGGTCTTCTGCCTAAGTAATGTCTTGGCCACAGTTGAGGTACCAACGCTTTTGGAACGCAGGTGGGGGCTCAACCCAGAACAGCTGGGACTACAGTTCCTTGGTCCCATCATTGGATCGGTACTGGGAGAGCAACTTGGTGGCAGGATGTCCGATCTGTGGATGAGGCAGCGAGAGCGCAAGGCTCGTAAGAGGCCTGAGCCGGAACACCGCCTGTGGCTCAGCTACATTGGTTATATCCTCTCCATTGTCGGTCTCATTGTCTTCCTTGTATGTACTCAACTGTCCGGAAACCACTGGGAAGTTGCTCCTATCATCGGCATCGCCATTGGAGCCGCTGGCAACCAGGTAGTGACCACGGTGCTCATCACGTTCGCCGTCGACTGTTATCCCGAAGAAGCCGGTAGTGTTGGCGTTTTCATCACGTTCGTTCGGCAGATTTGGGGATTTCTTGGGCCGTTCTGGTAAGTTGCGTGTTCACTGAGTCGGTTGTGCAAGGACTGATGGCGATACAGGTTTCCTGCTATGTTTGAGAATGTTGGAGTCGCTGCCAGTGCTGGAGTCGGCTGTGCTCTGATTGTGGGAGCTAGTGTCTTCCCGACGATTATCGTTCACTGGCAAGGCGAGAAATGGCGTCCCAGCCAGAGATGAAGGACCTTCTCAGACTTTGTCGTCATAAACGGCATCTCTTTGAATAGTAGGTTGATTTAGTGCGGAACAGGTGATAGAGAGATGGGACACGGCGAATAGAGTAATTGGAGAAGTGGATGGGGGACAACAATCATCGAAGAAAATTACCAAAAAGGCGTAAAGAAACTCAAAGCCCACGTAGTCTTGTTACAAACATTTATATACTTTGAAAGGATTTCAGGCTAGCTGGTTCTCTTTCCCGAGTGACAGGCCGATATCAGACCATCGGGGAAGTCGAGTCAGACCATGTCTAGTCCTCTTTTACGGGTGCCCGACGCTGGTTCGGGAGGTCGGGATTATCACACTTATTCAACTCAACTTTATCTACAAAAAGACAAGAGTTTCTTAAAGCGACTATTATTTCTCGATGTTTGGAGGCCGGCGCGAATTCTCTGCCATAAATCGCGAAGCTTAACCAGCTCCCTCCACCAAACTATGAAAATATTATTGTTGACACCTCAGGGCTCAGGCACACAGAACTAACATGCCAACCATAAACAAAGTTACAATGTTTCCCCCGGGGTATCCACAAGGCGGACAAGCTTAACTCCGAGCGGGATAAACATATACCCACGTGGATGTCTGAGATCAGCAGAAATAAATTGCCGATGCGAATTCCCTCTCCTCAGGTGACTCATAGCAGTCTCATATAGTTAGAAACGATGTTGCTAAGATCTCAGATTGAGGGTATAATCGGTTCTATGTCTTCAACCTAGCCATGCATTGGCCTTTCTGATTCAGTCTGTTTTGTTTGTTGGCTAGCATGAGTACTCGGCTTTTAGTGGTGTGTGGGCCGTGGCATTAATGAGTGTCGGCGATAAATAGATGGACGCGTAGTGTGTGGAGAAAAGTAGTTCGGTGACGGTCTGGGCGCGTGGGGATTCGTGGGCGAGTTAACAAGCATTTTGCCGAAACAAGGTATCTTGATGTTATGCATTCTAAATACGCCCATCATGCACCTAGCATTATCCAATTTTCTGCAGGACTTCGATTGATGCTGTTGGCCATTGGCTCAGCTTCTTTCTCGTTTTGTGAGAACTATACGATGCGGGTAGTATATACAATCCTTCTGGTCATCGACGATTCTGCCGGACACATTCTCCGGATCATTCCTGGTGCTCGATCTTCGTGATCAGTGTTCCGACATGAGGGAGTAGTTCGACAGCGAACTCATCGCCTGCAGTCAAAAACTCCTTGGGGTTCTTGGCCGCTCCGACACCGGGAGGAGTACCTGTCAGGATAATGGTACCGGCAGGCAAAGTTGTTCCCTGCGACAAGAAGCTGACGAGTTGAGGAACGTTAAAGATCAAATCACTATTGGAGCACGAGTCAGCGCGGGAACAAGAAGTGGGTTCGTGGAATTGATGCTTCCATACGTCAGAGGGCAGTCCTGCATGACTCGGCCGTTCTTCAAGCCGCGGATTTGAAGCTTGCTGGCATCAGTGATAAGAGCCGAGGAGACTATGACAGGTCCTAATATCGGGAACGTCAGGTCAGCGCAATCGTTCCTGGTGTTCTGAATCGACGGGATAGCTTACCAATGGGGCATGAGGTATCGAAGCCCTTGGAGAAAGACCATTGGCTTTGGTTCATCTGTGATGTCCGGCTGGAAACATCATTGGCGGCGGTATAACCAAGAACGTAGTCCAGGGCCTCTGCCTCGCTGACATCCTTCGCATCACGGCCAATGACAATAACCATTTCAGACTCGTAATCCCCCGTGTTGTCGACCTGTGTGATCTTGGGAAGAATAGTGGGTGCCGGCCATGGGTCCGCAAGCGCGGTGGATGGCTTTAGAAAGAGAGTTGGTACATCAGGAATAGTCAACTTCATCTCAGCAGCGTGCGAGACATACTAATGGAGAAAGAATTCGCAAACGATCAGCACCCAGCTACACCCAACTAAGAGTTCTGCGACTTACATTCAATCCAATGCATCGGATGGATCCAACCTCGCTCTGCGTCAGAGGAGAAAGGATACGCTCGATTGTCTCTGTTGTCTCTGTCTTCTGGCCTGGGTTGAGAACAGATGTGCCGGTGAATGGTCGTACAGAGACATCCTTGCCCTGGTAGATAGCCAAACCAACATCCACCTGCGGATCTACTGGCTCACCGATCAAGATCTTAGCAGGATTAGATCTGGGAACAAAGCGCACAAGGCCTATATGCTGTTAATATGATTGCGCTGTAGAAAGCCCAAGGTGCGTGGATGGAACGTACGCGAAAATGTGGAGGCAATCTTAGACATGGTCTTCGAGGGTAGGAACGAGGTTAGATGGACTTAACGGGGTATCACAAGAATAATCTCAGGAAGAAGCTCAGCTCAGGGATCTTATGAAAGCCATACTCCTTTTGAAAACCCCTCGCGGGACATTTCTACCCCAACACCGGTGCAAATGCTTATTGCTCAGGACTCGGAGTCGTGCCCGATAACAGCGAAGGTGGGGATGTTGGAGGGGGCCACCTCCTGCAAAGTGGGAGATGGGACTCGGGAGCAGAGGAATTGCCGTTGAAGAACTCTTAAAATTAACTGCAATGGTCAAAAGTCCGGTTTATCGCATTGAATGGGTTTATATATCGCAATGCAATTGGATCATTTTCAGCACAGAGTCCACCAGGCCCCAGAGATCCCCACGATGTAGTGTGGGGATGTCGCCATTCCCGAGGGGCAATGCGGATAAGAATACTACTCCGCAGATAAACATCGTAGTTATCTCCGAATATTGAAGACTTGCCTGCGTTTAAAGAGCTGGGAAATCGCTGCTCGCGAAAAGACACCTGTTCCGTTATATTAAATCGAATTTCATCTCGCATCAACCGTCACAATGGCCACGCCCAAGGGACCCTTCCGTCTTGTTACTGTCAACACTGCTCCCGAGAGAGCCAAGCGTCTCATCGGACGTGTTGCCGATACCCTCAAGGACCAATATACCATCATTCATGTGGACAACTGCGAGAGTAAGAGCGTCTTGTTGCTGAGAGTACTCAGGGCACAGGAGTGCTGATTGTTTCATCAATGTAGAAATCGAGGAGGTTGCTCCTAAGGTGAAGGAGCATATGCCTGATGTTTTGGTATGTCGTCTATCATACATCTCATATGTTCCGCATTTCCCGGATCCTGCGATTACAGAGCTGACGTGCTTTGTTCGGCTATAGTTCAGCGCCTCCATGTGGACCGCCGAGGAAGCCCGTCAGATCCACGAGATTGCTAGAGAAATCAGGCCCGATATCAAGCTACATGCCATTCCTACCGGTCTCCAAGTCGAACGGGGCCCCGACGCCATTGTCGAATATCTGTGCGAGAAGGTGCCACCACTTCTGGATGCCTAAACCACGGATTCTGAGCCTCTCTTTCGACAGTCGACCATTTGAAACCAGCGCCATTGACAATGATTATGTCTGTTCTTGTATATATTTCCTATAACTAACCACAGCGAGCTGAGTGAGCGCTAGCCGGCTTGTATTTCTTGTAATGCTTAGCATTCTGAAGTTACGGTACCAATAGACAAAGGGAGTTTTCACGGTTTCTCAATGTCTTACGGAATCAATTAGAAATGCCTCCTTCTTGTGAAAGTCGAACGGAAGTGACTATTTCAGCAACTCAAAGTAAAAGCAAATCTAACCGAATCGAAAAGCTACTGATATATATTGATAATGCGCAGATATATGTCTCTCTGTCCGCTATTCGACCTACTTAGGCTGCTTAGCAGGTGCAGATCTTAGAGGTAGAACTCCGCGGCCCTAAGGAGCTCTGCAAATGCCTTAGGTTTCAGAGACTAAACGAAAGCTAAATAATGCCGCGCCATATGGTTCTCGCCAATCGCAATGATTCTTGCCGGGTGAGAACCACATCATGTTCGCCGGGCAAGTTCGGAGGACGGCCAACAAGTCGGCTGAATTGCAAAACAAGGGCAGGAGGCCCGTGATAAGTTGGCGCATTGGCTGAAAAATTCATCTCGACCTCGTCCTCCTCTTTCCTGGCCCAAAGTGTCGGGATAGCGCCACACGCGCCGGTACGTGTCCTGGTGGCAGGAGAGGGAGGTCTTCGCTAATGAACCCAAGTCTCGATCTTGATGGTCCTTCGACTGGGACAGATCCAGACAAGGATGGCGAGTTCAACGTCGCCATTGGAGTGGTTGATCCACCAGCTCGCATCTGCACGGAGTCGTTCTGAGGACTCTGACATGCCCCCCTCGACCACCCAGACGGGCCAAGATGCAACCTGAGATCTAACATTCAGGTTCTTGTACGCCGAGTCAGCCTCCTTAGATGAGCCCTCGCTTCCATAGAATGTGGTTGACTGAACAGGGACGACTTCGTCACCGTCAACCGCCATGTGCCCTCTCAGACGGAGAAAGATTTCATGGCCTATTATTGCGTGTGCCCTCTCATGGGCTTCAGAGTGTACTTTCACTATGAGAGTCTCGATATCGGCAAAATAGGTGAAGCGCACACGTTTCGCTCCAAGGGTGTCCCGGCGGCTGTCGATGTATTCGAAAAGTTGTGTTGTAACGCCACTGAATGATAGGTACGAGTCTTCGATGCTTCCGTCCTCGAGAGCCGTAAACCTGTTCTCTATCGCTGACTTGAAGTCTTCTGGTTCCCCTATTGGGGCGGGAGGGTAGATATCGGTGAGTGCAAGCTGCGCCGAGGAAGGAGACTCCATTTCCGGACCTTCTGGAGCTGGGGTTCTCCTCTCACAGTCCCATAGGCATCGGATTTGTCTCCCGTAGGGAGGAAATACATGACTAGCAGCAGGTAAGAAACAGTAAGAATGACGTCAGTCTTATAGAGTCCTTACCTGGGCACTGTTGATGCCAAAGTCTAATAAACTCATAGTAGAGATGCGGAGGTTCATTTTGGATTGTTGAAGAGCTTGGAGACTACTCACTAAATTAAGTAGAGGGGAAAATAAAGAGAAGAATGCTTTATATAATAGAGAGCTCAGCCAGGGTGAGTCATGCAGTCTCATTCACACTTTTCTAGCTTTTGAAAGTGAATATCTGTTAAGTGATCATATATTCCTAGGTACTACTCTTAGGGGACCCACCTAGTATTTTGTCTTTATCTTTACGATTGACTTTTAGCTACTCTTAAACCTTTAATCCAGCCAAGTTACTAATGGTATAATGTTAAGTGCAATCAATTCCAACTGGATATAGACATAATGAATTTACTAGAAGCATAATCTCTAAGTCCGCATATCCCTTCTGGCTAGTTATAATATACCAGCTTTTAGCCATTCGTTGCCTCCTAAGGATGATAGGCTCCTGTATACTACGTGGTCACTTATAGCATAGGCTCTGGAGTCACTTGTATAGCTCAGGCCATGCAATGACTTAAGCTGCATCATCTCTGCCTTCCGCTGGCATTTCCGAGAATGTTGGCGTTTGTTGGCATCTGGCCTATTCCTGATTGAGTCACTGCCTGGTTTAGCGACGTCTTTATTTCCCAGGCTAGTCTTTGATTTCTTTGATTTTCTTGTTGTAGCACAATTATGGAACTCATCACACAGCTAGTTTTATAGGAGATCCAACCAGAGCAGAGCAAAACTGATGCCCTTATTGCTAGGTAGAGGCCTTGTGACATTAAAGTAATAGGTAATTTATTGATTCTTGGGTATCTGCCGGGATGAATATGGGTGGCAGTTCTCATTGAAAAGGCCATGATGATGCCCACGCCTCAGCTGCTTCTTTGTTATCTGGGACGTATGGGGATTGACTTTGAACACACCATTTATTGGTGTATAATCTAGCAGAAGATGAGTTGCACTAAACTAATAAAAATTTACAAAATATCTGGTAAAAACATAGTCTGGACTCTGGAGTAATACATCACCGGCATCTTCGTTGTCTTTCCTTTTTTGGAACGATCCGAAGGTATCGGCTTAGTCATCGATTTCCTCGGACTCGGCGGCCCCGAAGACGGGCGTGTCTTTCTATACAACATTCCACGTTCATCGTCGTTTCGCAATGTCGTTCGCAAGGATACAAATGAGGGTTGCACCCAGCATCCGAGCGTTCTCGACGTCTCGTATGCTTGGGTCAGAGCTCTCGTATCAGGTTTTCGGCCCAGAAAAGGAACAAACCACCCGAAATCCGATTGTCTTCTTGCACGGTCTCTTCGGCTCGAAACAGAACAACAGAAGCATTAGCAAGTAGGTTAAACGCCCTGACGAGCAGACTCTAATCCTTTGGTGATCAGCTGACTGACTGACCTCACAGAGTTCTTGCACGTGACCTCAAACGGCAGGTCTTCACTCTCGTCTGTCTCTCATTGCATCTTAAGAATGCACGACGAAATTACTGATGATCTTCAGGATTTGCGGAATCATGGCCACTCATTCCATCACAACGAGCATAACTATTCCGTCATGGCTGAAGACGTGGAGAAATTCATCCACCAACACGATCTGGCCAAGTGTGTCCTGATTGGTCATTCCATGTATGTTTCTCTTCTCTAGAACTGTTAGCGAGGTCGGACCATACTCAACTCTTCCTTGCAACAGGGGAGCAAAAACTGCAATGACAGTTGCTTTGCAATCGTCTGATTTAGTCTCGGCTCTCATACCCGTTGACAATGCTCCTGTCAATGCTCCTCTCAAGAGTGACTTCGGAAAGTACGTGCAAGGCATGCAAGAGGTCGAGGCGCAAGGAGTCACCAAGCAGTCGGATGCCGACAAGATCCTAAAAGAATACGAGGAGGTAAATTTTTCCTTCTTGCGCTCCAACTGGTTCTTGGATCAAAACAGTAAACTCACACGAATTGCACAGTCCCTCCCCATCCGTCAATTTCTCTTGACCAACCTGGTCCGCGCGGAAGATAGTCAGAAGATGAAATTCCGTATCCCTCTGTCGGTGCTGGGACCGGCTATTCCTGCCATGGCTGACTTCCCCTTTCGCGAACCGGGCTCAGTCACTTATGATGGGCCGACGCTCTTCGTCAGGGGCACGAAGAGCAAGTATGTTAGCGATGACACGGTTCCCGTCATCAAGAAGTTCTTCCCCAATGCTGAGATAGCGGATGTTGAGGCAGGCCATTGGCTGACCTCGGAGAATCCCGAGGCTTTCAGGCAAGGTATGTGTAAAATTAATGCTACTGGGTTATTAAGTTGGTTGACTAAGGATATTCCAGCTGTTGTGAAATTCTTGCGAGATCTGCCGTAGAGTATGGAGTTTGCATATAGAGGTGGAAGGACGGCGTTTCTATGCTTATGTATATGTTTGTGCATTCTGTGCCACTTTCAGAGTGATTAACGAAGATCTACTCGTAGACACATGTATGAAAAGGAATAGACACAAGGAAGGAAAGAAGTGATACAAGTAATAGTGATGTGACTCCATACAGCAAGACATGGCAAAGAGGTATCTCGGTGATAATCCAACCTGTGCAAGGAAAAAAGTAATCGTGGGAATCGTGATCGCTCGGCCCAGTAAATGCTTGAAGACTGACGCTGAATTATAAAATGAGGAATCAAGACTAGTCTATGGTGATCGGTCCCTCCGTGATCAACCTGCGCTTTTTCTTCTTCTTGGACTTTCTCTTGCTCTCCGAAGGCGATGCATCTTCATTGTCCAATGCGTGAGCTGGTGAAGAGAGTGTCATGGGAGACTCATTCCTAGCACCAGACGACCTCTCATTTTCATCGTCGGATATGGTTGAAGGGCGTGGTCGTTTTTTCTTTTTCTTCTTCTCGCGCAATGCCAGCGCAGGATTGGCCTCTGCCATCTCAGCATAGTTTGATAGTGGGGCGGCATCTGATCCTGCAGGACTATGTTCCCGCTTGGGCGATTGCATCCCACTGGCTGTGGGAGAATCTAGCGCCTGGGATTCCAAAGAATCTTTGAGCGCATTGATTTGCTCTGACAAATCCCGATGATCGGCCGACACGGATTCCTCGAAGCGGCGGAACCGATCATCGAGGGATTGTAAATCCTTTTTATTTAAGGTGATTTCATTCATCACGACTTTCATCTGGTTGAGGCCACTGGATAAGTTTTGGACCTGGTCTTTCAATTCGCGGAAGGATTCATCCAATTCAATTCTGTTTTGACCGTCGGCCACCTCTTTGCCTTTAATATGGTCCTTAATTTCGGAGACGTGTTCTCGATATTGCTCAGTAAGAGAGTCGAAGTTGGCGTGCAATTGCTGAAGTTTGTCTGGCAGAGCGCGTACACCCTCTAGCTGTTCAGTGAGAGCAGAGACCTGATGAGCTACCTTTCCAAAGGACTCCCCGAGATGGGTTACTTCTGCTGAACGCTGGCCGACGTCGTCTTGAAGGCGGTTTAGCAAAGCCTTCTGACTATTTTGGGCCTGAACAAGCTGCTCAATCGTCTTTTTCAGAGATGATATTTCTTTCTCGGCTTGGTTTTTCAAGGTTGTGATCTGCTCTGTCAATTGGCCTGCAGAGGGGTACATCTCTTGCATGGCAACAACCATGTTCTTTACGACCATTTCAGTGGAAAGATGATTGTAACGTGTCTCCAGGGAATGGAGGCCGACGCGCACACTCTCGAGTAAGCGATTGGAATTTTTTAATGCCATGTCAACTGTATTGATTTTCACGTCCACCGTGTGAATTTGCTGAAGGGCAGCTGCGGGGTTCCACTGGCTGATTTTCTGCATATCTTCAGCGAGGCGGCTGGAGGTCTCTTTCAACGATTGTATCTCAGCTTTATCCACGGCTGCTGCACGGTCCAACTGGCTCATTTTCTGTATTTCTCCAGCGAGGCGGCTGTAGCTGTCTTTCAATGACTGTATCTCAGCTTGATCTACAGCTCCTGCACGGTCCAACTGGCTTATTCTCCGTGTTTCGTCGGCGAGGCGGTTGTAGCTGTCTTTCAATGATTGTATCTCGGCTTTATCAACGGTTGATTTCTTAATCTCCTCCATTTCTGCGAAATGAAAATCGTCTTTCATCGCCTGAAGGCTTTGTAATTGCTGGAGTTGTTCTGACAAACTCTGGACTGCCGACTGCAAGGATGAGACAGGTCTGGGTATCTTGGATAGATTGTCTTCGACATTCTTCAAACGCAACTCAATATTAGATGCGTCAATTGGAACTGTCGCTGAACCGTCCGGCGGGATTGCCTGGACCTTTTCTATCGGGGCCAGACGCTCGTGGATTTCTTTGAATTTCTTCGCGAAAGCAGTAGAATTATCGTTGCTGGCATCGAGACGTTTCCGTTGCGCATCGATGCTTTTGTTTACTCTTTCGAGAGAACCCGAATATTCTTCCTGTGCCTTTCGCAAAGAGCTCAGCTTGGCGTCCAAGGTCATAGTGATTCTTTTCAACTCCTCAACTTCCGATGAAAAGTGTCTCAGTATGGTTTCTTGAGAGGGGAATTGAGCAATATCTGAGCTTAATTTATCAACGCGTTCCTTAATCTCTTTTTCGTATCTCATCTGAGCGTTGATAGAAGTCGCATGGTTGCCGGAAGTCTTCTCGAGTAGGACGACACGATCCTGAAGCATCTGGATCTTGGTCTCTTGCAACTGATATTTCTCACGACTCGCATCTGATTCTGCATCTCCCACTCGCTTCGTGAGCGCCCGAATTTCATCCTGTAGTTTGTTTATCTTCCCGTCTGAATCAGATTGATTGCGCAGAAGCAAAGGCACCCATCTGGTCGTGAGAGAATTTTCTAGCTGGCGATAGTGCGCTTGGTATTTAGTGATGGTCTCATCCATTCGTGTCAACTCAGAATCTTCATCCTTGCGAGCTTGCTGGAAAAATGCTGTGGTTGATGGGAAATTTGGCGCAGCTTTTGCCTTTCGCAACAGACCCTCTGTCGTGTCCTTCTTCTTCAGCAATTTATCCTTTTCGACTTCCCGAGTAGCTGTGTCAACAGCAGCTTTGATCAATTCCGAGAGGGTGCGAATGAATTGATCTCCAGGAGCCCCATCCTGCCTGTCAATAGGCGGAGGATTGTTGGGTGGCCGTACCCCTAACTTATGACCATTAGGAGATCCCGATATGCCAGTATCTAGAGATGCTGTCCTGGCTGGCGCTGGCCTGTTTCGACTGATGAGGCGAGGATCGCGTGAGGTGGGGGTATTTGAATTGTCGACATCCATTTTGTCTGCCATCTATACATTTAGAGGGCTAATCTATGACAGTGCCCGTCTCTGGTCATGTGTAGCCCGCATCTGATGGCAATTAGAGGCGAGGTTGTAGCGTGTGCGCAACTGTATCTCACAAAATTGAAGTCTATCATCTCGCCCTCAACTAGGCAAGGATAAAGACATCGACGCGTTGTAAAACGCGTAGAGGGCAAGTTTGGCTGGCTAGGTGACGGAAATCCAGACGGCGCAGATTTTTCCGGGAAAACTGAGCAAACAGTTGTAATAAACAAAAGTGAATCTTCTCTCTGTAAACAGAAATTCATTGGCCAGCGAGCGTGGACAAAGAGACGCATTTCGACAAGTCACAATATTCTGCCGGGCGGTAAGCAGGGCGGCTTCTCAAACTGTGCCTTTCTGCCCCGAACAGCTCTTTTATCGACACTCGCAAACTGAGAAGCTAGGATTGCGCGTTTCTATTGGTATCAGTGGCAGTACAGAGGAGACTTAGCTGCACTACGAATCAATATGGCCGTGGTAAGTGACCTTACCAGACCTTACATCCCTTTCATATGACTGATTTATATCACAGCCTATTTCAACCGTCGCGGAGACGAAGGAGCTCCGTGGTCTGAATCTCATTGCTGCTCATTCGCATATCAGGGGACTTGGCGTCGATGCGGACTCGCTCCAACCTAGAACATCTTCTCAGGGCCTTGTAGGTCAGGAAAAGGCAAGGAAGGCGGCCGCGGTTATATTACAAATGGTCAAGGAGGGCAAAATTGCTGGTCGCGCAGTTCTCATCGCAGGTCCTCCCAGCACAGGAAAGACAGCCATTGCCATGGGAATGGCCCAGTCTCTTGGATCCGATGTCCCTTTCACAATGCTCGCAGCCTCTGAGATCTTCTCTATGGAGATGTCAAAGACCGAAGCACTTACACAAGCCTTCCGGAAATCCATTGGCGTCCGAATCAAGGAAGAAAGTGAGATCATCGAGGGTGAAGTCGTGGAGATCCAGATCGATCGCAGTGTTACTGGGGTTAGTGTAGATTCTTGGTTTCTCCTCTGGAAGTTCGGTTGCTAACCGGTGTAGGGAAACAAACAAGGGAAACTCACGATCAAGACCACCGATATGGAGACGATCTACGACATGGGAACCAAGATGATTGACTCAATGACAAAGGAGCGTGTGATGGCCGGAGATGTTATCTCAATTGACAAGTCATCGGGAAAGATCACGAAGCTTGGACGTTCCTATGCTCGTTCTCGAGATTACGATGCGATGGGCGCTGATACCAAGTTCGTCCAATGCCCTGAAGGAGAACTTCAGGTCCGCAAGGAAATCGTACATACCGTCAGTCTACATGAGATTGATGTCATCAACTCACGGACGCAAGGGTTTTTGGCCCTCTTCTCCGGTGACACCGGGGAAATTAGAAGCGAGGTCAGAGATCAGATCAATACTAAGGTAGCTGAATGGAAGGAAGAGGGCAAGGCAGAAATCATTCCTGGAGTTTTGTTCATTGACGAAGTGCACATGCTCGATATTGAATGCTTTTCCTACATCAACCGGGCCCTGGAGGCGGAGCTTGCGCCAATTGTTATCATGGCCAGCAACCGTGGTCAAGCGCGGATCCGTGGAACCACATACACCTCTCCCCATGGACTACCCCTTGACTTCCTCGACCGTGTTGTCATTGTCAGCACGCAGCCGTACTCTGGCGATGAAATCCGGCAAATTCTTGCAATCCGAGCACAGGAAGAAGAAATCGACCTCTCGCCGGACGCTTTGGCTCTCTTGACTAAGATTGGCCAGGAATCCAATCTCCGATATGCTAGCAATATCATCACCACCTCTCATCTCCTAAGTCAGAAACGAAAGGCTAAAGAAGTTAGCATTGACGATGTACAGCGCAGCTACCGCTTGTTCTACGATCCTGCCAGGAGTGTCAAGTTCGTCAATGCGTATGAACAGCGGTTCATAGGGGATCAAGGTGCTGTGAACTTTTCGGCTCCTGCAAATGGAGATGCCATGGAAATCTCATAAGGCGCGTTGATTATATTGCTCCGTGAAGAAGATTGCACCAAAAATCAGGTAATACGACATGGCAATGTGGTGCTGCTTCCGAGAGCGCTGCTCTTGCTCTCTATCCTCTGATTTCGTTTGATCCTTTTTGTTTTACACATCTTATGATGTACGATAAGGCTGGCGCTTCTTCGAGCTCATGTGCATGGTTTGTTTGGTATTTGGGCTTCGAACTGGGAATAAAAGAATATTTATTTCAATGATAATCATGACGTTGATATGCCCTCCCAGAGGAGAATCCTATCTCGGAGATTGCACATAGAGATCCGTTTCAAGATTATGACCCCAATCATTATCATAGGAAAGCGGCCTCGCTCGTCCAGTCTCCTGTATCGCCCACTTTTCGAAATTCGACACCCTCGCCGAAATAGCCAGCACTTTTCCAAGACTCCATTGTCTGGCTGTCATATGGGCCGTGCTCGACACCGCCGTCTCGAGCATCAGACCAACGAAATTGCCACATTACAGGCTCTTCTTCGGCACTGGTGGGAGCAGTGGACTTTGAAGGAGTATCGACCCAGTCTTCGCCTGTTTCTTGACGGTACTGCCTTGTGAGAATCTCACGCTCTGTGTCGTAGATATCTGTTTGTCCCCGTGTCATGAGGATATCCGCCGCGCCGGTGATGGTCTCTATCGCCTGCTTTCGAGAAGCCTCATTGGGGTCGTCTTCCGTCATTTCGGTATCCTCGGCTTGGGCCCCGTTTTGCTTCGAGCGGGTCTTGTTCTTCTTGGCTTGCCATTTCGGTTTCTTTGGAGCCCCTTTGCCTATCCTTGCCAAAGCCTCTAGAGCTGTTTCTCCCCGTTGCAGGTGAGTTATTAAAGTCCTCAGTGCATCGGCCGTAAGAATGCTATCGTTCAATCGGTCTCTCTCCTTTCTCTCAGCCTCTCGTTTCTCTGCTGCCTCTTTGGCGCGCCGTATATCCTTTTTCGATACTCCCTCCAGCCAAGAATCGTAGATCTCGTCGGGATCTGCTGCTTTTCGTATATAATTCCCCTGATCATCAAATTTACCCTCTTCTTGCTCGGCACGCATATTGAAAGCATCTAGCAGTGGCGCATGCTTCTTTTTAGCTCCAGCACCTAATTCCTCGTCCATGCCCTCCTCGAGCCTCGCACGGTCTTCGTCTGCAACATCGCTCTCAGTTTCCACCTCATCCTCCTCGACCGTGTCCCCTGTTGCGTTCAGATCCGCACGCAATGTCACTCCACCTTTCGATGAAGCCACTTGACCCTCAATCTCATCATCTCGCAAGAAACGCACTGTTTTCTTGTTCTTCCTCAGTGCCTCATCGGCGTCTATTTCTTCGGGGCCGAAATCTTCCTGGAGCTCCGCGAACATGTCGTCATCTTCGGCGTCGTGTTTCGCGCGACTCCTCTTCGCCTTGGCCTCGATGCGCGCGCTGAACCCTTCATTTTCACTGTCCGAGTCGTAGCCATCCAGGTTCACGGCCTTGCGGCGCACTTGTTGTCCGCGACGGCCGATCTCGTCTGCGTCTAATACCGGGTCCTCGTCCAGCGCGTCCGGTGCAAGATTGGAAGGATTCCGTAGATCGAAGCGTGGCTTCTTGTGTTCGGAAGGGCCGTTCGGATCGTCTTCATCGTGGTGGTGTGTGCGCGTAAAGTCTTCACCTGCCCGCTTTGGGCGCGGTTGAGAGGACATCATTCTTGTTGGAAACGACGATGAGGAGCTTAACTAGTTGGAAATAAAGAGATAGATCATCGAATCAGTATTAGTAAACATTCCAAAAGCTCAGAAATAACGGAAGTTAGGCCTATGAGCTTGATTAGAGCTGCTACTTGATGCTGGCTTCCTGTCTTTTCTGGGGTCGGCTCGGAAAATCATTGCGGAGGTATTTGCGTCACTGTTGGTCCAACGATAAGAAGCAGCTGCTCCAGCTTCCACATCTCCAGCGGCCAACAGTGGGGGATTACTGATTCAAGGCACACATTTCTGTCATACTTGCTTTGCTATTTTTCAAAGAACGACTTGGTATACTGTGAGATAAAGCCAGGTATTCAGATCTCCTCAACACCAATTTTCTTGAACTTTCCCTACTCCCAACCCTCACAATGGTAAGCTCACCTTCAGCTCAATCTTAAGCTGCACGTTTCAAAAGTTCTGACAACCTCAGTTTCGCCCTGGGTATTGGGACGACGATCCCATGGACGGAGTCCTAGGCTCCTCCATGCTCCGTCATGGAGCCGCTACACGCCGCTTCGATGAATATTACCGCTGTTACCCCGTCGCGATGTTGCCTGGTCCAGAGAGAGAAAACGTCAACCATGGCGGCAAAGTGATCATGCCTCCTAGTGCTCTAGACAAGTTAACTAGGTTACATATCACATATCCCATGCTATTCGAGTTGCATAATGGTGCAAAAGAGAGGATGACACATGCTGGTGTTCTGGAATTCATTGCTGAGGAGGGGAAAATTTATCTGCCGTTCTGGGTTAGACAGACCATGTCCTCTTTTAATAATATATCGGCACAGCCGTCACTGACATCTTCTGGTCTCTCTATAGCTCATGCAAACTTTACTACTCGAGCCTGGTGACCTCGTTCAGGTCAAATCAACCGATCTTCCTCCCGGCCAATTCATTAAACTTCAAGCCCAGTCAACCTCTTTTCTTGACATCAGCGATCCAAAAGCAGTGTTAGAAAATGCTTTTCGGAATTTCTCTTGTCTCACGAAGGGCGATGTCTTCACTTTTGCTTATAACGACCAGGTCTACGAAATGGCGGTTCTCGAGACCAAGCCATCGAACAACACCAACGCCGTCTCCGTACTGGAAACTGATCTAGAGGTTGATTTTGCACCGCCAGTAGGATATGAAGAGATCCAACGCCCGAGTGGCACCAGCACACCCCTCAGTGGGGTAAGCGGTAAGCTCCCCTCTGGGGGTCTACTTCATCCGCACGGGACAATGGCCCAAGCGATCAACTACGCGGCCATTGCTCCAGAGTCCACCGACGCAGCTACGGGTGCAAAAGCAGTATCATCAAACTTTCTTCTTGGAGGGCAGCGCTTGAATGCGAAGAAGGGTAGTAAAGCGCCGACTCCTAAGCCTTCAACGCCGGTGCCAGGAGCTACGAATCCTCAGCATCCACCCCCAGCTAGACGCACCAATGGACCACAGCCACTTAGGTTACCACACAACCAGCTGTTTTTTGGATATGCAATCAAGCCTGTCAAGAAGCGCGGGGAGGACGGACAGGCCATTGAAAAGTCGCGCTTTCAGGGGACAGGCCAGACATTACGAGGAAAGAAGAGAGAGCCAGGAGACTCCGCTACACCGACGTCAGGAAGTGATGCGGAAAATCACAAGGGCAAAGAACGCAACCAGAAGTCTCACGGGAGTGGGCGAACCCTTGGCGGTACCAAGCGCTGATTTTCAGGTTGATGACTCTCACAGATACAATGCTTAACGACTTCCGTATCCATTTCTTCCTGCAAGGCGGCAAGAGATTTAAGTTCAAGACGGCTTCATATCAAGCATAGCAAGGCTGGCTGGCCGGCGTTTAATAGGGATCATTTTCTTTCTTCGTCTCTGTTCCATTCTAGCTTCCATTCTTGGCTTCCATTCTAGACGATGGACGCCCATCATTACTCTATTTTCCCTCGTAATTCTCCACCAGGAAAGTCGGTCACCATGGGTGTCTCTTCACTGTGATGGCTGGCTGCTGTAATCGGCAGTCTCACGAGAGCGGGTGGAGCTTGCCGAGGCTCAACTATGTCACCCGCAGCCATCTCTTTTGCCAGAGCTGCTGTCCCTAATCAAAGCCACCCTCGACTTCTAAGAACGAAGATAACCTCTCGCTCTGCTTCACCAGTGTAATCTTGATTCGCGGAGACATCGTCGCGTTCCGATAATGGTGTCGTCGACTCGTCAGATTGTATCTCGTGGAGCTATCGCGTCAGCTTTTAGTGCGGCTTGACACATTGACACTAACAACACTTCATCACAGAATTGTCTCCCAAATCTCCTCAAATATCAATTGCGATTTCTCTTCCAGTGACCAAGTAGACGCCAGGAGTCTGCCTTCTTTTGCTGAGGCTATCGCATAGATACCGTCGGAACCAAGCAAACCTCCCTCGCTGATCTCCACAATCACAATGACTCCAAATGTTCAGGAGAATCCGCTGGCCCCTTTTGTCAAACTCTCTTCATCTGTTTACCTCCAAGACCCTGTTGAAGCTGTTGGTTACTCTGGGAAGCAACCCAGAGTTATAGTTCTTGCTTTCTGGATGAACGCTTCCTCACGCGCACTAGTCAAGTATGTCGTCGAGTATAGACGCCTGGCACCCTCGGCCAGAATAGTCTTCATTCTCAGTTCCTCAAACGACTTCATGCTTCACGCTTCGCAGAAGGCGCAGCATGTCCGTCTTGCTCCAGCTGTGGAGGCCATCAAGGCCTCCGACGTTCCTGAGGGTCCGGTGTTCCTACACATGTTCTCAAATGGGGGTGTCGCTTCGACCACCCATTTCCTTACAGCGTACCAGAAAGCAACAGGAAAACCGCTGCGTGTTTCATCGATGATCATAGATAGCGCGCCTGGAAATGCGACAATCTCCTCTGGTCTCAAGGCGTTCTCGTTCGTGCTGCCTAAGATGTGGCTTTTGCGCTATTTGAGTAAATTCTTGCTGTTTGTCCTCCTGGCAGTGGGGTCTTTGGTACAAAGACTCACCCGGACTCCTGATGCTGTGAGCCGTGCTCGAAGGGCGATAAATGATCATGGTCTGGTCCGGGGAACGACTCAGAATAATAGCCCGGCACGTTGCTACATTTACTCCGATGCGGATGAGCTAGTCGACTGGAGAGATGTCGAACAACATGCCGCGGACGCGCAGACCAAAGGTTGGGTGGTTCAGTGCGAGAAGTTCCTTGGGTCACCGCATGTCTGCCATATGAGGTCGGATCCTGAACGGTACTGGAATATTGTGAAGACATATCTTGAGTCGCCTGCCTTGAAATAAATGGTTGATTGTGGCAGGACTTCTGTCCTTGTGATTCAAACAAGCCCAGTCCCCTCTTCGTTACCACACAAATGTCAGAGGTTCTCATGATTACTGAGCATCTGCGGTTCCTTTGAAGTTGCCTTGATCGAATCTGGCACAATCGGCTTTAGTTATAACGTATAACCACACTACTTCGCTCCGAGGTGACAACCCATTCCCAGTCCGGAAAGTTGATCGAACCATGGCTTCCAGCAAGAACCACGGATCAAAAGTTGACAGCAACCTTCGTGTCTCTGCCTTTCCCCCTTTACTTCGCATTTTGGTAAAACGTCCTATTGGTTACTCTTTATGATTTCATTCCTCCTACGGCATTTCGAAGCAAACGGAGCAGAATTCCGCCAACTTATCCCATCAGAAACTATGTCCGGTCATCGTTGCGAAGGACAGCCAAGCTCTTTGGGAAGCAGCGGCTCGCTCTAGATCCTCGCTCAGGCTGACGATGGTCAATTAAACCGTTCAAGGCAAACATCATACTACAGTCACAATGACTCTAAGCTCTACGTCAACACGTCATGAACCTAGTGTGTCCGATCATTTTCTCTCCACTCTTCATGCATGAGATCTGCGCACTCATTGAGAAGGAGTCAGTCTTAAGAACACATTGTGGTGGCGACGTCCTCAAGGGCGACTTGAGTTTGAAAACGAGATTCATAGACAGTTTGGCAGGTGTGTGTCGACAACTATCCGGAGAGCTCTTACCGTCACACAAAAAATCAAATCATCTCAACGCAACGTGTACTGATAGAGTCTATGTGGCAGTGAGATTTCGAATCAACCAGCAACATGTTTCAAAGTGCACCCAGGCAGGAGCCCTTCATAGTCGTTCCAAAAATCCAGGACAGCAAGTTTTTACTGCCTGGATTTGGCCTGCCGCTTGATTATGCACCGATGGAGCAGAACATCTATGGTGTCCAGAACCGGAGTCTGTTTCCAACAAGTCTGGACGATCGGGATATAGCAAAAGGGGACGTCGAGTAAGGCACAAACTAGCCTGACAAGCTGGATTCAGCATTCGTTCATTAACGATTCTGATTGTGCGCAGTCAACCTGTTTTGACCCTCCGTGAGATAGGAATGGTAAGGGCGATGGAGCGCATTACAGATATGCCTGATTGGCATAAAAATGTATGTTTGCTCCATATCTGACTCGGCTGAATCGCGCCCTGCTTGCCATCATGCGAAGCCTCAAATTGGCTCCGCTTGTTTTTCTGAATCAACGCGACTAACGTTCTGGCAGGTATTCAATCCTGAGATTGCCGAAACATGGAAGAAAGAAGCAATGGCGGGCCCGGAAGATATCTCACAGAACATGGCCGACTGGATTATCGACGAGCTTCGATTCAAAGCGGTCATCTACGAGCATACCAACGTCATCACATTGTACAACGGCGACATTTCCAAGTCAGACCACAATGTGCCGGGATCATTTCGGACTCAGTTCTGCCAGGCAACCAAAGTTCTTGAAGACGTGCCACCGGGATTGAAATTCTATAACCCGGGGAGCGACCATGTCCAACGCGACCTTGCCCCGATTGCATTCTTTCCTCTTGTGTATGGGCGGACACGTATTCTCAAGGATCGAATCATTGGACTGGACGATGCATTGGACAGCATGGGCCAAGGGGAGGTGATCCCTGTCCCTCCGGAGACGATCACGCGTGAAGACATGGCTTGGAGAGTCGCTGCTCGCGCTGACATCGACGCGAAGCCTTTCAGTCGCAGGTTCCAGATTCTCCCATTTGACCTTGAGTTGAAGGACGACGGCAGGTGGCACATTATCAGTTATATCAACAACCTACACCCAGTGCGTCACCGCAACATATACAAGCTGATCGAGGACCTGTTCAACATGACAGTTCCTCAGTGGAATGCATCGTTGACTCCGCTCAAGGATATGCTCCACTCCCGTGCACGGCTTGAGTACAAAAAAGCCCAGTACCATCCCATTTCAAAAGAGGTCGAGGAACAAACGCCTCAGCCAAAACCCGGCGAGGCGGAAGTAGAGTATCACGATAGACTGGATGCGTGGAGGATGGAGCATTGGAGAGCCGTCCAACCCGATGCTGGGAGATTCATTCCCTGGGCTGTACCACCCTGGATGATGTCCTTTCTGCCAGCGGATCTTCCGACCCCGGTCCGGATTGAGCAGGGTGTTGAACTGAACAGAGACTATGGAAAACGGGGGCTACAATTGTTTTGTAGAATCACCAGTTACGATCTGACGCCTGATCATCCGTACACTGAGTCGGACTATCACTGCGAAGGGCAGATGGTGAGATTCTTTCGCAATTACAACATCCAGTGCTTCTCTTTACTGACCGTCGCCGTAGAATGAGCATGTGACCGCAACAATGGCTTACGTGTTCCACATTGACAATGTGCAAGTTCCCTCGCTGGAATTCCGGCAAATCTCCGAATCCGCCAGCCTGACTGAGGTCGAGCACGACCCTGACGACACAATCTGGCTGAAACAAGTCTACGGCCTGGAAGACGGAGAATCTACCGTCCAAACCGTCGGCAGGATCAAAACTCCCCTCGGCCGAGTCATCATTATGCCGGCAACCATCCAGCACCGTGTGAACCACTGCGAGTTGATCGACAAAACCAGACCTGGCTCCGTCAAGGTGCTCTCCCTTTTCCTAGTCGACCCCAACATCCGCATCATTTCGACGGCCAATGTCCCGCCCCAGAGACTGGATTGGACCTTTGACGGAGTCGACCCCCAGGAACTGGAAGGGCTGGATCAGATGCTGCAGCAACTCACCGTTCGGTTCTCGGAGAGGAAGGAGAGCCTACCAATCTCACTGACCGAAGCTAGGAAATTCCATGACGACGTCTTTTGGGAGAGGGTTCGGTTCACCAAGTATCAGCAGGTTGCCTTCGAATCAAACGTAGTCATTCTTTAATGCTGGCCGCAATGTCCTGCACTGCTCATCGGTAAAATGTTATTTCTGTCTACTGTGTTGCCTTCTTAATAAAATTATAGATCAAGACTAGTTTTGAAAATTTATACATCATCGACGAAGACAAAATACTCATTTGAAGGAATCCACATTTCTAGTTTCTAGTCCTGCAAAGACCATTTCTATGCAAATGCTATGATAACAGTATCTAATGAAAACCAAATCGCCGTGCGCTATGCATGCAAACTACATGTACGCGGTAGATGAGTACATAATCAAATGACCTCGAGCGCCAAACGACCAACAACGCACTTTTGCTCGGACATCAAACATCAAACACATGAAACTTTTCCTTTTGTACAAACCGGATACTTTCTATGGGAGGTCATTACTAAGTTCCCTTCCACTCGGGGAACTCATCATCGAGCTTCAGGCGAGCAGTCACGTTCATACTCATCAATTCCTGAATGAGAAGCTTGGCTGCGTAGGGGATTGTCATTTTCACGACGCTCCGAGAGGACTTGCACCGCTGACACCAGTTCAGATAGCCCATGAAGCCGCACTGCTCGCAGACGTCAATCTCGTGGCGATCGGAGGAGATCATGAGACGCTCGAGAAGCAGTTGGCTAGTTCCGTAGGCGATAAGACAATCACGCTCCATCTCTCCCAGGCGCAGACCACCGTCTCGAGAACGACCTTCTGTGGGCTGACGGGTCAGAATTGCGCGAGGTCCGCGCGCACGCGAGTGCATCTTGTCTTGCACCATGTGCTTGAGCTTCTGATAGTAGATGGGGCCGGTGAAGACGTAGAATGGAAGGGCTTCGCCGGTGATACCGGACGTGAGATAGTCTTTGCCACCGTAACTGAAGCCGTGGTCGATCAGAATCCGCGAGGCCTCCTCCACAGGTGTGCCGCCGAAGCAGGTTCCGTAACCGTGGTGACCGGCAAGCACACCAGCTTTTCCAGCAACAAGTTCCAGCATTTTCCCGACGGTCATACGGGAGGGGAAACCGTGCGGGTTCATGATAATGTCGGGGTTGATACCGGCATCTGTGAACGGCATATCTGCCTGGTCGGCTATGATACCAACGACACCTTTCTGACCGTGACGAGAGGAGAATTTGTCACCTACTTCCGGTCGACGGGTTTGGCGAACAAGAACCTTGACGAGTTGGTTCTCGTTCTCCTGTACGGAATACATGACCTTGTCAATGTATGCAGGGTCGTGAAGCTTGTAAGTCATGGGCGTCGGTGTATACTGAACTGGACGGCTAGCATCGGAGCCGATTCCCGATAGGTTGGATTGCTCGGGTGTGCTCTTGTTGATATAGACCTCGCCAGCATTTACCTGTTCACCGACAGCAGCCAGACCATCTGCTTCAAGTAGTGCATGCTTTCTGATGGGTGCACCATTCTCGTATGTTGGGGGATTGAGTCTGTCCTTTGTACCGTTCGAATAACTCTTCAGATTGGTCACGTACTTCCGGAACACTTGGCAACGACCGAAACCACGATCGACAGAACCCTTGTTCAAAACCAGGGCATCTTCAATATCGTAACCGGAATAACTCATGACCGCCACCATAGCATTCTGACCGGCGGGAAGTTGATCATACTTGACCAGTTCAATTGTGCGTGATTTGACCATGGGTTTCTGTGGGTACACCATGAGGTAGAGGATAGAATCGATACGAAGGAACTGATTTGATGCGATGGCTCCAATAGCTTGTTTACCCATCGCACACTGATATGTGTTACGCGGGGATTGGTTGTGATGCGGGTACGGGATCAAGCCAGCGACGGCTCCAAGCACCGTAAACGGTTCGATCTCCAGATGCGTCGTTGTATCTGTGATGTCCTTCTCATAAAGAGCGATCAAGGAGTCGTTCTCCTCGTTGACATCGAGGTATTCGACTAACCCCTGAGCCAAGAAATCATCGAATTGCATCGTGCCATCACGCAGTCTCTCCAAGTGGCGGGCTGTGACGAGGGACTTGCCATTCTCGACAACGATGAGAGGTCTGCAAATCCGCCCATCGTCAGTGGCGATATGCACTGCACACTGGTGATGGTTGATGTAAATGCTGACAAACTCCGAGATACGACCCATGCGCCGTAATCTGCGGAAAGCGTTGAGGAAATATTTAGGGCGACGAGTGAGTGCTATCGGCGTTCCGTTGATGGAAATTGTATAACTGCCGGGTGTGTATAGCTGTTTACCACCCAGGGCCATAATGTCTTCAGCTCCGAGCATAAAAACCAGGTTCTTGATTGGACCTTCCTCATCATTCGTCGTGATATGGGTCATGAGCGCCAGGTTCTTTACCAAACCACAGGCTTCACCTTCAGGGGTATCTGCCGGACAAAGCATACCAAATTGAGACGGCTGCAGAGCTCTGGGGCCACTGACTTTTCTTGTCTTTTCGAACTGACTGCTGATACGGGTCATCATACCCAATGCGGCGATGTAGCTAAGCCGACTAAGAACGTGGGTAACACCAGCACGCTCCATGCGAAAACGTTTCAAACTCCAGTTACCCGTCGAGATGGCACGGTTCATGCCCTGGGTGATATGGTTGCTGTGCATACTCATGACAGTCCAAGCATCGAATTGTTCAGCACGGTTGCGCTTATTTAGCACTTTATCAATGTTCATCTTGATGTCGAAGCAGAATTTCTTGAACAAATCTTCAAAAAGGAGAGCAAGAAGCTGCCCAGCCAATTCCAGACGTTTGTTTCCGAGGTAGTCACGATCATCAACCAGAGAGGGGTCATTCTTGGCCATCAGGACTCGACGCGCCATGTGAGCGACGTAAACCGCCTTCGGCCGGAAGTTCATATTCTTGACTTCAATGTGTGAAATTATGACAGAGGCGATAGCCTCGACGGCTTCTTGAATGTGAGTTCGACGATAAGACGACTGTTTCCGGTTGATCTTAATGCGTGCACCGATCCAGTCCAACGCTTGTTGCTGAGTGTAGATTCCCAATTTGATGCTTTCTTCAAAGTTGATGGCAAAGTCATCCTGGTAGAGGCTGTCGACTCCAGCAACCAGGAGCAACATCTCCTGCTCCGTGTGTATGCCCATGGCTCTCAAAAGGATGACGATGGGGATGTCTTCGCTGAGGACGTTGTGCTTCACATAGAGCTTGTCCTTCTTAAGGATAATATAACTCTTGGACTTACGCTCGTTGGACGAACTGCAGCGGCAAGTCAGATAGGCGGAACCCAAAAATGTTATGCGCCGAGAACACAAGAACAACTCACCTAGTGACGGATGCCTGAACAATTTCCTTCTTCGGGTCGGTTTCGACGATGATTCTGTTCTTGCTCAACTGCTCCTGAACAAGAATAACCTTCTCTGTACCGTTGACAATGAAGTATCCACCAGGGTCCAGAGGACACTCATTCAACACCGTCATCTCCGAGGGAGTCTTGTTCGCCAACACACACTTCGAGCTTCGAAGCATGATTGGCATTCTCCCAATCGACACGCCTTTCCGAGTAACCCTCTGACGCCCACGGATGTATTCAAAATTGACCAGAATAGGGGCCGCATAGGTTGTATCACGGAGGCGGCACTCGTGCGGCGAAACGTCCGATGGGGTAGCATCGGGGGTGACATCCTGGGGCTCGTCCGCACGACACGGCGAGCCGACGTAGATATCTGTAAACTTGATATAAAAGGTGTGATCGATATCGCTACGGATAGTAGAGCTGGACTCGACGATCTTCTTCAGTTGCACTTCGATAAAGTAGTTGTATGAGTCAATGTGCTGCTTCACCAATCCCTTCACTTTCAGGAAAGCGGGCAACAGGTTCCATTTGTCCTTAGCAGTATTGATTGGGTCCGTAAGTGATTTGTTATAGTAGAACGGTTCGAGAAGGGCGTCAAAGGGATCTCTATAACGGTAGGTCGGTCCTGAAGGCTCATCCGCGCGATCATCCTGCTCAACGTTCTCCGCGGCCGGCGCTGGGTTTGTAGGTGGTTTCGACTGAATAGAACGTCTTCTCTTGCTAGAAGCGTCAGTAGACCCTTTTCTGGAAGGAGCTGCAGACTGTTTGCATCCAATAATAAATCGTTAGCATGAATGTGGCTACTGAGACGATTGCGCGGAGAAACTTTTGCCATACCTCAGAAGGCTGCGCAGATCGCGCCTGACTGGCCGCAGCGGGCTGTGGCCTCCTACGAGGAGGCATTGACGCTGTAGAAATACAAGATGCTGCGATATGATCGTGATAAATGACGAGTTAAAAAACAGACTATTGAGGAAATATCATGGTGTTTCAGAAATATTCGCTGGGCAATTTCTTATCGTCGAGGGGAAGATCCGAAATCCGCATTAGAAATTCCATGTAGAGCAGAGGGGTGGATTATGTAAGCATAATAGCTATCCACAAAAGGCTAGCCTAAGGCAAAGCTTACAAACTTGGTGCTAACCAGATATGGCTGGATATTCGGCTGCCGCAGTGGCTCTCTTATAGTTCCATTTTGGCCCGTCATCCATCTCCTACGAAACGACTATGATGCAACATTGGGAAATACAGTGAGTCGACTTTTACCTTTCTGGATCACAACGGAGACCTGCAATGGAGAATACCTTGAATTTGTAGCGGACATGCAATTTTGTCTATTACTAGAGTAACCATTGGACAACTTGAAACAATGTGAGACCTTGAACACTAAGGAAAGGCAGGCTCCATCAAATGGCCTCAAGTGGGAAGTATAATTGTGAGACCGCTGCATAACAATGCCTTCCAGAAATGCTATAGTGGTGCTGCAAAAGGGCATTAATCTGTATGCAGGGAGAGAAATCGAGCCTAGACAGCTTCAAGGGTTGTTCTTCTCATGCTGTGTTGAGACCCTTTGAAGCGAGACCACTGGTTGGAGTTAGTCTTATGCACGATCAATAGATTGGCTGGAGGTAAGCTTACCGAAGTCCTCGAGAGATCTCTGTTTCACGCTTCTGCTAAAGCTTTTACCATTCATGAGATTGTCAAAGCCCGTCGAGCCCTGCAGCAGGTAATAAAGACCACCCATGATGCAGAAAACACCAAACGAGAAGACCCAAATACGGACAACAGCAACAATCGAGGTTTGGCCACCGACAAACCAACCGAATATGCAGAAAAATGTAGCCACGAGATCGACAACTAGAATGGCGCCTGTCAATTGCCAAGAAGGAACTGACGACCAGAACGGCCCGTTCGCGCGGGTGATGAAAATGAGCCAATTCTCAGTCAGTGATATCTCAAGGAATAGAACCTCGTCGCGTTCTCCGAAATTCTGGATGATGCCACCTTCGTTACTGTTCATGATAGTGGTAAGCGCAACCCACGTTCCTGCGGCAAGTACAAGACCAAGAAGAATAGACATGCCCCATAGCTTGGGGAGGTTCCACTTCACAGGGGTCTTGGAGTACGGAGCGTTATCGTAGGCAATGGCAAGTGTGGCAATATCAGCAAAGATGGCGATGAAAACAACGAGCTGTAGGTTGAGACTTTCATTCAAGATTGCAATCCACAAGCCCAGAAAAATCTCGAGGTGCAACGACAAGGCTATCCGATACACCACATATGCATACATGCGGTGAAATATCTGACGTGAAGTCTTCAATGCATCAATTATGGCAGACAGGCCGGGAGCAAGGAAGACAATATCAGCAGCAGAGCGCGCCGCATCAGAGGATCCTTCAACGGCAATACCAGTGTCAGCTTTCTTGAGCGAAGGGGCATCGTTGACGCCGTCACCCGTCATTGCCACAAGGTATCCACGTTGCTGTAGAATCTCCACAACATTGTATTTGTGCTGCGGGAAGACCTCGGCAAAGCCGTCGGCAGCTTCGACAAAGTCATACACCTCTGATCCAGGCATTGTTCCTCCACCTCCAAGACCGAGTCGCTCCGCATTATACACATTGGTGCCGAGCCCAAGTTGACGCGACGTCTCTCGAGCAATTCCCACCGCGTCACCGGTTAGCATTTTAATCGAGAGCCCCAGGCTCTTCGCCTCACTGATGGTTTTCGCTGTGTCGTGCCTTGGCGGGTCGGAACATGGCATGATACCGAGGATCTCCCAACTGCCCTGATCGCGTCTGCGAGCAACTCCAAGCGAACGGAAACCGCGAGTTGCAAATTCAGCGACTTTGTTCTTGTATGCAGTATCAATCTCTTCTGGAATAGGATGGTCCTCCTCGACGGTCTTGAGAACGAACAGAGGCGCGCCTTTGACACACGTCATTCGACGACCTTGGGGCGACTGCACTACGGCCGTGACTTTCTTTGAGACAGGGTCAAATGGATGGAATTCCAGCACCTTGTATTGCGTAAGCGCAGCTTTTGCACGCGGATAATGTCGAAGTGCTTTGAAAAATGCTTTGTCAATGGCATCCATGCCCTTCTTCTTCCTCGAGGCGGCCAAGCAAGCAGTCAACATGAGATCGTCCGGTTCAACCCCCGCAACAGTGTACGGCTCCGACAATGATAGCTTATTTTTTGTCAGTGTGCCGGTCTTGTCAGAGCAGAGGATCTCGACACCAGCCAAAGACTCAATCGCCGATAATCTTTGCACAATGGCCTGTTTCTTGGCTAAGTACGCAGCACCTACCGCCATGGTAGTTGTGACAACGGCAGGGAGACCGACAGGTACACCGATAATCGTAATGGCCAAGGTGAACTCGAGTATCGTAATGATGCCATTTGAGCGGTAGAAGGACGAAACCCACACAACAAGCAAGGTTATGATGACCAGGACGAGAAGAACAGCGCCGATACCATTGAGGACTTCGGTGAAGTGACCTGATCCAGAGGATGCAGCATTAACCAATGCGGCAGCCTGTCCGACGAAAGTATAATCACCAGTGGCGGTAACGACAATTATTGCTCGACCACGCTTGACGGCAGACGATGCGTAACAGAAATCTCCTTTGTGTTTGTCAATTGCCAGAGATTCACCAGTGATCGAAGATTGGTCCACCTGAATAAGGTTGGACGACACTATCCGGCCGTCGGCTGGTACAATTGTGCCCTTCTCGAGTCAGCAGAGCTCATCCTTCATCTGAACTCGGAGCTTTGGTAGTACATTACCTCCTCGATCCTGACTATATCTCCAGGCACGATCTCCGAGGCGTCAATTTCATTGAACTCTCCTTCGCGGCAGACAATTGCTTTGAGAGCGAGTGTTTTCTTGAGCTCATCGACAATGGACCCCGCCTGAAATTCCTGAATAAAGCCCACAGATGCGTTGAGCAAAAGAAGCGCACATATGACACCGAAATCCACCCAATCTCGAAGCCCGGCGGCCAAGACTGCAGCACCCTGTGCTCACAGAATCAGTCGTCATTGTGAAGAGATGAACATAAGTAGCATGATGTTTTCATACCTCCATTACAAATTGAACAGGTCCAACGAAGAAGGACAAAAATTTGAGCAGAAGGTTTTCCTTTTCTTCCTTCATCCGATTGGGGCCGTACTTTCTCCGTCGATGCTGAGCCTCGATTTCGCTGAGACCTTTTTCTGGGTCTGTCTGTAGCATGTCATCGGAAATACGACGAGTAATGGCACCTGTGTCAATGGCTGTATCATCATCCACGTCAACGTCACCATCCACTGTCTGGAGATCGTCAATGAGAGCGTCCATGTTCTCCTCTTGGGCATCTTCATCATCGTCCTCGTCTGTAGGGATCGGCTTCTTCTCATCCGGCATGCTGGCCACAAGAGGGCTCTTGGTGTTCACACCACTGAGCCTCCGAACAGGTACTGCGTTTTCCTGGTTCAGAAGGGCCCCAAGAGGGTCCCTGCCGAACTGTCCAACCATTGTGAAAGATAATACAGTAGAAAAAGGTAGACAGATTGAGATGTATAACGTATAGAAGTATACAAGATGACTCGTAGAACATCCACAATAGACTATAAAGAACCATCTGTGAAAGGCAGTAGAAGCAGATGTTGACGGAGTCAACCAAACGAGTTATCACAGAGCGAGAGATTGATGGCGGAAGGCGCAGACAACCCATTCAGGGAAGGAAGCAACCTTGAGCGATAAAGGAATGGCCTCATCATCTCCTTCTTCACAATGGTCAGTCAAAAGAGATGGAAAGCGAGGGTTTAAAGGAATAGGTGAAGCAGGAAACGCTGGGGAACATGGATTGACCGAGTGTCAGGTGTTGTATTACCTCTTGAAGACACCGTCTAACCATCCGGTTTCTGTGTACAGTTTTCATTTACATCCTACTGCTTGAATCTTCCATCATTACTTTGAACTCCACATATACGCGGTGCCTCCATTGACATCTGAGTGAGATATAGGTTCATCTTCAGTCTGGAAGCTAAATACTCGGTGGTCTGTTTCAATTATGGTAAGTCAATTTTGCAAGCACCTGTGGTTCAAGCAAGATAGAAACCCATCTAGAAGAGCACCAGCAATGCAATATCGATGAAAGACTGCATTTGAAGTACAAACAGGAGATTCTCCCGTGTTCCCTTCTGGCTTATTGAAGCCATCGCAATTTATATCGACAGATCCTCGATGCAATCTCTGGTGCTGCTGTCGAGCGCAGTGAAAAGATTCATGTCGCCGCAAGAACCCCATGAAAGGAGAACCCTTGCGGTCATCGCCAGCGACCGATCATAGATAGGGAAGTACGCTTTGATGAAAAGCTTTCCTTGATGAATCGCGTGAGGAAATAGTACTGACACCTCCATCCAATTGGAGATGCTCCTCAAATAGCTTCTGCTTACATAACCGGATTTCTGAAGTGGACGTCATTGCGGCCCCAGAGCACACAGCTGCCTCGGATGAATCTATATCAGAGAAGTTTCACGGCCGGCAAATAAACTTGATTAAAGAGAATTTCGGAGAGAAGTACATGATTCTCTGAGAGTCAAGCTACAACTGAACTAACAACGCAAAAAATCCACACCTGCAAATTTGCACTCCATGAGAACGCAATCCCTGTGGCTTCGGCGAGCTCAGCTCACCTTCACTTGATAATCTTCATAATTCGGGTATATTCAAAGAAATTTCTCTGCATAAACCAGAGTCCTAATTCTTAGGTCATAGTTCTGGCCGTTGCTTATCCTTGGCTCGGCACAATGAATCGGGAGATTCCAGGGTTCTACTATGGTACGTGAATGTTCTCTCGTGATGGTCTACAGTCAAAGGTTATGTCTGCGAGCTGGGACTCATGACTTGGACTCTCATTGATACCAAACAGATCCCGACAAGAAGAAGTATTTCAAGATTCAGGCTAGTCATAAAGCCGCCCCAGGAGCACAGTACTCAAAGGATGCAATCAAGAGGAAACGGGTCGAGCATGAGGTTGTAGATTTGATCTTAAGCTTCCAAATGGACCATGGAACTAATTACATGATAGAAACGCCAGAGGAAAGTCCACCTCACTCGGAGACTGGCAAAGGAGAAAATCAGAAGGTCTCCGTTCGTGAGAAGTCCCCTTCTCGGAATTGAACGAGAGATTGGAGCGCAACAGATATCAAAGCCCGTGCGACAAGAGCAACAAGGTCTCACATATGCTAGCCAAATCAGTCGAAAACAGCTGCATCGGTTTGAACCGTGGCCGAGTGATTATACCATTAAGCATGTGCTACGCAACAACCGTTCTGGCATCCTTATTGCCAGTGAGTTCAAACCCCGGCCTCGTATTTTCATTCCCGGCACTGATTGCTTTCAAAGGTGGCCACCGTGGTGGTGAATCTTCGGTCTCGTAAGTTGATGCTGTCATGTACTGTTTGACGCTTTCCCCTTAATTGACACTTCCATCAGAGTATGCTTTCCAGACACCGACCAAGAGATATGGACATATAATCGGACGATGGAGCGAGTGCTCTTCCGAGAGCCGTACAGAGTATGTGTTTATATCGCTCTTCCCAAAACGATTTAGTGATGCAAAACACATGCTTATACGCCATCGTACAATCTCAGCTCTCTTCTATCTCCTTGAGCCATACCGGATACTTGCTGTGAGTCCCTATAGAATCCACCAAGGGATCAATCAGCTAACAAGATTAGAGCCACGATGGATAGTGGTCCAAATGGCGACTCGTTCCTCGCTCCACGTATGCTGCCTGACCTCGGTGAAGGCGGCGATTATCGTTGGCCTGCTTTCTGTACGTACATGTACCCTGCTGGGAGTGTTTGGGGAGCGAACGTTGGTTGACGTTCATCCCAAACTAGTCGCCCATCCAATTCGCATTCGTACTGAGTCATCCTTGTGGTGCTCGTCACCCTGTCCAGAGGGAGACAAAGCACTTTTCGCGATTGGCACTTCCGAGGGCCTGTATACTCTAGAAGGATTGGGAAGTTATTGGACTCTATCCAAGAAGCCGTTCGCCGGTGATGTCTCCAACGGAAAGCCAATTCTCCATCGGCGTACAGATTCCTCTCACGCACTTGTTACTAGCGTTGAATGGCTGTCTTCGACTGTCATTGCTGCTGGTCTGAAAGACTCAACCGTCTTCCTTCACGATCTTCGCAGCGGGGGAACTGCAACACGTCTACAACACCCTCATGCGGTCACTAAGATCAGGAACCTTGATCCTTATCGAATCGTCGTGGCAGGGATAAACTCGGTACGCACGTCGTCATGTCTTCGTGTGTCTTTGCATTATGATGATTCTACTTCCTCCCTTTTTAAGAGAAAACTAGCTAACAATGTTACCTATAGCTTCAAATGTACGACATCCGGTACGCACCTAACGGTCTACAGCGCAATCCAAGACCCAATCATCCCCGTCACACTTCGACTAGGCCATATCTCTCATTTTCCGACTTCTCACCGGAAGTCATCCCGGATTTTGATATCAGTCCTGAACTTGGGCTTCTGGCCAGCGGTGAGGTCACTGACCTTTTTGAACTCAGGCAAGCCTACTAATCCTGCGTCAATAGCTTCCGACGAGCGCAAGGTTCAATTGTTCTCCCTTCGTACTGGAGAACAAGTCTCTTCCCCTCTAACGAAATACCAATACGCAAATCCTATTTCCTCGCTACGGTTTGAATCGGGCGATGGATCATTTCATGGGCCTCAGACCCCCACTCTACTGGTCTGCTCCAGTGCTACTGTTGACGAGTGGGTTTGGTAGGTAGTTTCTCCGGATATTCGCATTCCATAACGGATATTATGAGCCTAGGACTAGGCCGTTTATGTTATGAGTCATCGCATTATCATGAGTTATGATGTATCACTGGTGTGGATATAAGCCAGCAATTGGGACTCTAATGAATGGACCAGTATAGTCGATTAACAGGCTTCAATCCAAACCTCCTGCTAGCCATTCCCCAACTTCCACTCCGATCCCTTTGGCCATCTCCCCAATCCAATCGCCGGAGACGTTAACACACCATTTCTCACCAGCGTCAGAGGTCGTATTACCGCTGCCCGAACCCCCAGCACTCGCCCCCATGCGACTAGAGCTATCCCGACCCGCCGCAGGCACGACCAGCCGCAGACGCCGAAGCGTAGCCAGCTCTGCGTATATCGCATCAGCTACAGCCGTCATGCGGATAGGATTTGCAGGAGGATTCGGATCGATAGCGTGGTAGATAGCTATTAATCGCTCCAGGGGAAACGGACGCGCAGTGAGGATCGTAGACGGGCCGGTGATACCGGGGGCGCCGCCGGAGGTAGTGGCGGAGGTGGTCGCGAAGGCAGACTCGAGCGTGGACTTTGTGATGCGCGTCTTCTGCCTTTTGCCCTTCTTGCCTGGTGTGGAGGCATCTTGGCGGGCTGCTCGGGCGTCTTCGGCCTGTGCCTGGGAGAGGAGTTTCAGGCGTCGCCTGTGATGGGCGCGCTTGTTGCGTGCCGATAGCGAGGAGGAGGAGAATTTGGAGAAGAAGATCGTGTCGAGGCGTTGTGGGGTGTGCGAGGCGAGGTAGGCGGAGGTGAGGATTAGAGTAGGGAAGTAGGGGAGGGAAGGGAGTGGGGAGGGGGCAGACGCTGCGATCAGCGAAGGTTTGAGGAGGCTGGAGCCGGCGCCGTTGGTTGTAGGGGAGGAGTCCTCGGTGACGATGTGGTGTACCAGCGCTGCTTCGCCTTGCTGGCGGAACAGTGCGCGGTTCTTGACAAGCAGCCGGGAGAAGTCCCATTGATTGCCTCCCGGGGCTGTCTCGCCGGCGACGATTGGCGAGACGAATTGCGGCCAGAGTTTCTCACATATCGACCGGAAGGTAGGTATCGAGCTGGCCGTTGGCCCGACCAGCGAATCGTAGACGGCCGATACGAAATGTGGGTATAGCTTCGCGGCGGTTTCCTGCGGGAGGCCGTAGACGGGTGGTGATTCAGAGTTCAGGATGATGGTAATGGCTTCTTTGCGCGTGTATGGAGGGAAGCTGATATGCGGGACAGCGGCAGACTGCAAGAAAAGAGGACGCGGTGTCGAGCTGAGGACCAGAACGACACACAGTGAGGGGATCTGCTCAACGCCAGAAAAACGAGTCAACAACCATCGTCCACACCTCTAGATTCTCTCACAAACACCGACTTACCACCTCCCCAAGCCTAGCCAGCGCAGCAAGAAGCGTCTGCGGCGCCTCCCGCTGCCTATCGATCTCGTCCAGCACAAGCACAAACTTCTCTGTCTTCTTCCCGGCATTCGAAGCGAGACACTCGGCAAGCAGCACCGCGAGCGTACTAACATGCTCGCACCGGCCGTTTCCGAACTTCTCCCACTCATCCTTAAGGCCCAATGCCTCCAGCATCGCCCAAAGAATCTTCGTCAGTAGATGGCGACCCGTGATACACTCCGTGCTCCGAACAATGGCGTGAGGCACCGCAAGCGCGGAGAGGACGGCGCGGACGATTGTTGACTTGCATGTTGCAGAGATACCGTGGACGACAACAGTAGAAGGACTACATATCCCAGGCTAAAAGGCAGAGTTAGTCCTAATACAATATGTATCCAGTTCTTTGGCGCGGATAGCAAGGTCAACAAGATCGAACAAACGTACTCCAAGAAGACAGGCGAGCTGCCTGGTCTGGACCTCACGACACGGCCATCGCTGGCTGATTGACCGGAGATTTTCCGCGCGGAGCATAGGGGTAATGGAGGATAAGTGAGAGTTGCCTACGCTCCAAAACTCTGAAGCTAAGCAATGAGATGTATCCCGTACGTAAATAATGTGGTTGTGTACCTCTCCAGCTCACTGAATTAAATGATTGGGAAGACGCGCCCGGAAGCCTTTCACATGCCAAGTCACGTGCATCCGTACCGCTTGTATGTAGAGACACAACTCGAAGATGGTGTCTACAAGTTTGTACATGGGATATTGTGATTGGAAAGAATATGTCACTTAAAAATATGGGTACATCTATTCTACCGAATGTGCTATTGTGACAAGCATGGAAGAAAAAGACGGTAATCAGAGATAAGAAAACAAAAAATCCTGGACCGGCAAATCAGATAGAGAATGCTGCCAGGGCCGTATCTCCTTGCTGAGAAACGAAGCCAGCTCATGGACCAGCTTCATGTCAAATCCAATGACTGTCCTGCCCGCGTGGTTGGAGGAGCCAGGCTCCTTAACCAGCAGCACTGCCAAAATCTCAATGAGCTCATCCATATCACAAGTAAAACGAAGAAAAATGCCAAAAAAAAAAGACAGATTTGGAATAGAAAGAGCTAAAAGCACATGTGGGGGTCGTAAAAGATGTTGTATGCATGTGACGCAAGATTGCAGTAGCAGAGGCCAATATGCAGGATAGTGTTGCAAAAAGTACAAGGCATAATGCACGCGTATGCATCGTCATCAACTGCATCATATCATCAGGAAATAGCACAGAATGCAGATGGATTGCATGCAGGTAGAAATCTTGCTGTGGTATCGAAAGCCATGTGCCCCAGGTTGACCTTGGGTCAAGGTGGCCGTAAGTTCATCAAGATCGTAGCATCATCTCAATATGAGTACAGTGTGCCCAGCAAGAACTGCCGACCTGAGAGACAGCGTAGCGATTAGAAGTAAGCGTACAGCTGGCTCTGAGCCCCGAGATTGCCGTTCGGCTGCTGAGCAGCAGGGGCATAAATGCCGGAAGAGTTTTCGCTGGCACCGCCGGATGTGGTGTTGGAAGCAGACCCGGAGCCAGAAGCGGGCATGAAATTCTGACTTCCAAAATGGGATCCAACAGTGGGAGCAGGGAATGAGTTGTGTTGATACAAGAACGGCTTCTGTGGGCCTTGCAAAGGACCCGGAAGCTGGGCAGAATTCATTTCGTTCGGGGTGACCTGTCCGCTTGTCGCGGCGCTTCCCCTACCAGAGCCTTCGGATGCCATAATTTTACCGGCAATGCGGCGGCCATGAGGAGTCTGCCGGATAGAAGGCAGGATTGGGCGAACAGCGTCGACAATACGAGCTCTGGTTTCCGGGTCTGCGAAGTCCATAGCAGTCTGGACGACGTAATTGGCGAAGGAGTCGCGAAGCATCTTCTCAAGCTCAGCTCCTGCCAGCATTTCATCGATCATCTGGCGTCTCATCTGGAACTCAGCGGTACGAAGGCACTTCTCGATCACATTGGAGCTGAATTTTTGCTTCGACAGAGCTGGGATGTTGCCACGGAAAGCTTGGCAGAGAGGCTCCGTGAAATGAGGCTCCGCAAGATCCAAAATGTATTGCACGACGTAGTTACCAAATGGATCCTGGACCAATGCAAAAGCATTGGCCGTAATCTGAGCGATCAAACGAGCCCTCTGCTCGCCAGAGGCATGGTCAATGCAGCGCTGCAGGACACAGCATCCGTGGCGATGGGTGCCGACAACCACACAATTGCCGCCAACGGCGTCGTAGATGAACTGCGCGTCTTCAGCAGAAAGACGGTTCAGGCACTTCTGGATGACATGGTTGCCATTCAGGTCCTGAACCAGCTCCACAACATGATCACGTAGAGCCTGGATGACCGTCTGGATCTGTTCGGGGGTCGAGATGAATTCAATCATCTTCTGCAAAGCTCTAGTGCCATGCTGGTTCAAGGCTATCTTCACCAGTTGGTGGGCAGCGTTATTAATTAGAGCGGTTCGCTGCTCGTCATTAGAGTACTCGAGCAGTTTCTGGCACAGGTAGTTGCCGAAGGGATCTGTTGGAACAAGTTAGGAGACAATGTTTCTTCGGATGCGAGCAGGATAAGCTTCACGAACCAGTCATTAGCTCAACAACGTGCATGTGAGTTTCGTCGAAAATGAGTTGAACGTGTTCAGGGTTACGTTCCTCCAGCTTTCTCTGCAGATACCTACAGCCATGCTGATCTTTGCAAAGGGTGTACAGCTCGCCCCGATAATGCTCCAGCGGAAAATTGGTGAAGCGAGACAGTTGGTTAGAGTCTCCGTCACCGCTCCTGCGAGCAGCAACGCCTTTAGCTTGACCTTCTGTCAGTCGATAGTTACCGTAAGGAGGATAAGCACCGTAGGGGGCGGCGGGGTTGAAGTTCTGGAGTTGACCGTTAACCTGGACGGGGTTACCCATGTATGCTTGGATTCCATAGCCGTAGAAGGGCGCTGGGAACGCAGTCATCGCACTCGGGGTAACCGTATTGAGATTTGCGGCGGCAGTAGTAAGCTGGGGTCCAAAAGGAGGAGCACTAGCCTGCAAGGTTGTCTGCTGATTCAGGGAGTTCTGCGGCTTGGGCTCATCATGTTGCGTGACGTCCTTCTGCTGAGTGCCAATGGAATTGGTTGGAATCCTGCCCAGATTGGTGTTGTGTTGCTGGAAACTCTCGGCATGCGCCTTGGGGGGCGTAATTGCAGGGTTGAATCCGTCGCGCTTGACAGTGGGAACGTCGTTCGTAGAGAAAGACGTCTGGAGCGAAGTTGGACGACTTGAGACAGCTGGACCCATATTTCCATGGCCTCCCTCCTGGTTGTGGAAGAGGTTTGCTTCCAGGGAGTGTCTCGCAATGTGACGAGCAGGGTTGGACGCTTGAGCGTGGCTCTCGCTGGTAGAGTTTCCGAGCTGATCAAGACGGAACATGTTTAGGGCGTTCTGCGGCATGCTCTGGTGGGAGGAGCGATGGCGGCTGTGTGTGTTCCAAGTCTCTGGGTTAGGAGTTCGAGAATTTGCTAGATCCAACGCGTCCGAGTTTGCAGACAGCTAAGGATAATGATCAGCAAAGCCGACCAGATACAAAACGACAAAGGAAAATGGTAACCAGATGGTGTGAGCGGGTTCAGAAGAAAGAACTTTGTGTGGAGAAAGAGAAAGTAGCAAAAGCCTGTGCCCACGATAAATCACTGGAAACTTACCAATCCAGAATCGTTCCTGCGTGACAGTGTAGGAAACTTGTCGTCGGGATCTGTCAGTTTGAGGTAACTCTTGATGTCAGGGGTAGGGATTCGATCTTCCTCTGTCACAGTGGCTCTGTCGTCCTCGTTGTGGAACAAGTACTTCGCAGCAGAGAAGGAGTCCAGGCCTGAGGTGTTGCTGAACGCAGCAATATTAGGACGAATCTGTGATCCTAGACCAGTGGAGGGCATTGAATAGCGGTGGATTCTGGAGTACAAGAAGTCGGTCAGCTACCCCAGATTTGACAATCATGCAGAACGCCATGGACCAATGAGCGTTTGTGAGAGATCTCAAGCGAAAGGACGCTAAGCCAGCAATACGTGAATGCAGGCCATTTGCTAGATCTTGTGGAGAACTCCAGAAGAGCTTATCCAAAGCAAGCTTTTTCAAAGCAACGCAGCAGCAGCAAAGCGAGAGGTTTGAAAAAGTGGGAATCAGCTACTTACGAAGGTCCAGGGCGAAATGGAGAAGCAGTCTCTTGACCAAAATCCTCCTTTTCGGAATTTCTACGAGATCCAGGAACTGAATGAACAGAAAAACGATTGGTAGGTGTCTGAGCAGAGCTGTGTGTTGTTTGACTTGGCGGAGATGTAACTTGAGAAGGTGCGAAGACGTTGAAGAAGCCGGGAGAGGATGTCACGCTAGAGGTAGAGAAACGAGATGGGCGAGTGAATGCACCAGCGAAGCCATTTTCCCGGTACTCCGGGGGAGTGGTGGGCTCGCTGACTGGTCCCGACAACCCAGCTTTGGCCAAGTCCCTGGCCAGCTGATCCATCTCCTGCTTCTCTTTCTCGTGCTGCATGTCCAGCAGCTTCATGTCTTCTTCAAATCTTCTCCTCTGCTCCCGCATATACTCTATATGCTGACGTTTCTTTTCGAACTGGAACAGAGTCAGAACCAATATACGAGAAGAGACCAGGGTATCAAAGCAAGCACGGATTGCAAAATGACATCATTCCCCCAAGGTATGGAGGCCCTGCGCGGGGTACGATGACTCAATGTGGTCTGGTCAATCGAGGTCGGGTGAATGAAATAGTAACCAACAGTGAATGACTACAGTAGCGGGAGGGGTGCGCGTGGGGCACGTTCAATAGGGGGATGCAGAACAGACAATAGCAGAGCGCATGTGATAAAAAGCAAGCACTACAGGGCAACTCAATTCATATCGAAAGGCCGGTTGCAACGCTGACCAAACTGGGCAAAATACAATAGCCTATTGATATGGGAAGCTTACCGATGAGAGCAAATCTAGTGGATCGGCGACTTGAGAAGGTCCTCCAACTTGGTTCAAGTAGCTCCATGAAGAGAGCTTGCTCGAGTCCGTGGTAAATCGTCGTTGGAGGTTGGCGCGCACATCACCTGGCGGCCGCGGGAAGGCCGAAACGAAATTCGTATGGCTCGGAGAGAGCGAGTTATAGCCAGGGAACGTGGACTCGGAGGGAGGAGACCGCGGGGACGGGAAGCGCAGCTCATCGAGGCGTTCACTCAGCCCATTCTTGAAGGCCATCTTGGGCAGGATAGGGCAGGATTCGCGGACTAATTCCATTCAGGGGTTGAGACAGGTTAGAGCACAAGTTATATTATAGTATTTTTGGGTAACACGAGAGATTTAAGGAAGCAATATCAACAACTGGGACCGATTGCCATCTAAGCAGACGACGGCTTTGGGCACAACTGCCAGGAGACCAGCGAGGGAGATATCGGTTGGCGGTGTGCTTCCTCGGACAGCAGCGTGCAAAGTAAGGAGTTTCAGAGGGGGCTGAGGGGTGATTTCGGCGGAGCAAATCTTCGGGGAAAAAGGCCACGACTCACAGACAATGAACGCCTCGAGAGCCTAAATCTCAGTATGGGAAGGAGCTTCCGTCGATAGTCGTCAGATAGAACAGGGGGACAAGCGATCGTTTTGTCGCTTTCAGGCAGTGATTTGGATTCCCGACAACGTGGTCCTAAAGGGTGCGGAGATCTCGATCAGTGGTGATTGAATCACAAGGCGGGCATTGGCACTCTTACGGCTTCTTTATCCGTACTCGCTCGAAGACCGAGCGGCAGGAGGCGACGGGGATGAAACGAGTGGACAATATAAAAAGAGAGTATATCCAAAACCACAATGACGAAGGGGAAATAGATGTTATACAGATGATTTGGAGTGGGAGGAAAAGGGCAGAGAGGAACCAGTGAGCCAGAATCGGCGGGAAATGGGAGGGGAACTAACTATTAGAGACAAGCGGGCGGCTGGGACTTCCAGAGCGGGGAGTTTTGAGGTACCTATCTAGTCAGAACAGAGCCGATTCGATTTGAAAACCCGATTCTTTGAGGGGATTTTCAATTTCACCATTATTACTATTATTGACGTTGATTTGTTCTGGTTTGCGCCTGTTGATTCGGTTTGATGTAGACGCAAAATAATCTCCAAGGTATCTTCAAGCTCTTCGCCCCGATTGTCGAGGACAATAACGCAGCAGGTCATCACCATCAAGTCTACTACTACTGGCATACTTAGTTGGAGCTGCATATCCCTTGGAGTCTGTGAGCTGGAACATCCTAGCTCTTCTTCTTATTTTTTTTGGAGATCTTCATTGATCGGATGATAGATACCTATGGAGCAGAACCTCAAGGTGTGTTCGTGATCATCCCTCTCTTGGCCGACAGGCGAAGTCGATGACTTTTCCATCGCCAATTCGCCATGCAATTAATTCAACGAGATCCTCAGCCCTTTCCAAGTCCAAGACCAAGCAAGCACGGTGATGAGGTGTCATCTCTGTTGATGACAAGCCTCGTTGAGACAATGATTATCTTTCTGACGGATCCAAAATGAATGACTCCTGGACGGCCCTTGATTGGGCCTTGCTTTGCTACTCCCTGTGCGGATTCTGATGCTACTGCACGCCTTTGTTGGGGTGTGATGGTAGGCTTGGTAGCTCTCCCTAGGGGGCTGACTGGGCTTGCTGCGGCTTGTAAGATTGGTCCTTATCTTTCTTCATCGTCGGCCACTTTGAAACGACCGTCACCAGCTCAGACAAACATGCTTGGTAGCTTTGATCAGCTGCGATTGAAGAGAGTATTTGATCAGTACTTTGTAGACAGGCTCGTGCAAGGGGTGTCCTCCCAGCTGGATTGTGCTTGTCGAGAGCGTGGGCCCCTGCACGTCTTTGTCTGCATTGAGTGGAGACACTGAATTTCTTCCACAGATGTGACAGCAGATCACATCTAACCCGTGTAGGTTGTAGTCTCCCTTGGATTTATTCCATCAGAAGAAAGACGTGACAAATCAAAGGGCATCAAGGGCAACATAAGAAAACGGTACAGGGTACAGGTACAATAGAAAAATCTGCCATTACGGTCTCGATTTCAATAGACAGACCAAGAATAAGTTTCCATTTTACACCTGGCAGTGCTAGTTCCTTGAAAGATATAGTTCTGGCAATAATATATCACTATTGCTTCGATGTTCTTCCTCGTATTCAGGGCAATCGACTCCTATTCTTTTTATTGACACTACCTCTCGTACAAGTAGTAGCAAGTCATCCCTTGTATTCTAGGAAGTATTATTCAGATAAGCGCAACACGACCACACAGAACGTATATGTGGTTTGCCACGCGCGTTCCGAATGGTTCGCGACACTGGAGCTGGGTTACCGAACTTGCCCCAGGTACTAGACCCATACTATCTTCTCCTTGGGCGCTTTTTTCCTTTTTCTGCACTTGGGTGTGTTTATTTTTATTTGTAATGGAGGGAGCAATTGGGAGGTTCCAGGGTTCACTGTCGGATAGCTGAGCGCTACCCAGGATCCAGATTCCAGAATTACGACGTCCTCCATACTTCGTGTGAACTCAGGGGGACATTATCGGTCTAGTACCATGGATCAACCGATTCTGCGGTCAACAAATGTTGGTTGATTCGAGTCTGCTGCAGCAGAAATAAGAATACTACTAGAAGCTACCTGATTCAGGTACCTATGGAGAGTGCTGCATTCTTGGTGCTTAGAGACTTAGGTTCTTATTAATATGACTGGTGCACCACAGGAAAGGCGGTGTACGGATAGACTATCTGCAGACAAATCATCGTTTGTTGCAGATCCCAATGGATGCGCAGGTGAGCCCCAAGAGCCCCTTGATTGGAGGGGCTTAAAAGCTGTTTGTCGCATCGGAATTCCCTCTTCAACCTGATAAGCGGAATCTCTGAGAATTACCTAGTGTAATTAATGGGGGCAAATAGCGAGTACTGGAGTTTCGTACCTACTCCGTACCCCATAGATACGATACTCCTTTCCTGAATATCGAAACTGATGGTGGCAACTGGAAATGGTGACAAAAGAGGCGAAGTCCTTCTGACTCAGTGTTAAGATCTATCTCCATCCTCGATGCTACCTTAGTATACTAGCCGGCGAGCACTGATATTCCTTTACAGGTCAACTACATGCATTATTGATCTTTCGGACAGATAATCATGTCAAACTGGCAACCAGATCCAGATCCTGCGACACTTTACTACTTGACACTAGATCATCTGGATCTTACAATCCTGGCTCTAGAAATAGGGAGGGTCAAAGCATGGGCCTGGGCCCTGCGGGCGCTACAGTAGACTCTATCTTCAGACTCCAGCACACACCTGAGTTTGTTGCTTCATCTTTTCTCAATCATCCTTTTATTGGATGTCTGGATTCTCGCCCCATTCCTCAAGTAAGTCGGAATGGGAAGTCATGCGCAGCGCATGGTCTATCTACATACCTTAGAACCACCATACAGAACTTCCCCTCACTGCTTTGAGCGTTATCGCTTATCAGTGGGGCGTTTCACGTTACATTACTAACCTACTGAGTACCTACCGACTTCCACATCAGCCAGGCTCTGGAGTCGTCTTTGACACTTTTACCGTCATCGATGCAATTGTAACTTTCTCGTGAACATGAAGGGCAAGCTATCTCTAGTCCATCGACATATTATCGCTGCACCTCATTGCTGCATTGTTGATGACAGCTTGAGACAAGAGGTGAACAGCGTCTCTCAGTACCCCGCCGATGATACAACAGTGGTTGACTGGTCAGAAACTAAGCTTCGACTCTAATTATTGCTAATCAACCATTTTGGCTCTCTGTGTCATAGGTAGTGATCTCCACGCGATTCTGGTCCAATGGCAACTGCGCTCTGATCCACCGGTCTGTGCGATTTATGTCCGTCAGTACGGCACTCGCATCATGGAGAAATGCACCACCCGTTCTCGAGTCCAACTTTAATAGCGTTGGATACACTTAAAACCTATGTACTCGTCTATGAAGCTTCATCTCGGAGCTCGCACGTGATGGATTGGCCCGCCACGATGCGGCATGAACTTCCTTCAACTCACGAGAATAGCATCTAGAGACATGATCCTACCAATGCCCACCGCACAGTGCATCCGAACTAATAATGGACAGTGAGCTCTCGCAGACACCGGTGGATTGCCAGGTGGCAAAAACTATTGAAGTTGCGGTCAGCGGAATCTCGCGCCACAGGCTTTCCAATTGACGAACCCCACATAGGTAATCCGGGAAGGATTGACAGGGCTCACGACTTCTAGTTCCTTGCTAATGAGATCTTGCGATTTCGGGACTCTGGGCCGTTGCATACGTTAAATATCTATCCATTGTATGGTTGTACCCATTGTCGAGCGCTACGCACTGATCAAGTCGTCAATTGCAATTGGCTTTTGCTCCGGTCCACCGTCACGGATGGAGCCAAGGCTTAGAAGTGAAGGCCCAAGAGAGATCACTTTAAACGCCTTCCAGATTGTTGCCCAACTTCGCTAGTTTTTAGAGTTGACTCATTCTTCAACAGGAGTGGAGATGGCAGCCCTGGCTTGGCTTGAACGTGGGGTCCTGGGTAAACGTTAGCGAGTCTTAAGTCGTAACGCGTCTCTTACGGCTACGAGACGTCAGGAACAGACGAGATGATCATGCCACTTCAGGTGAAAAAGGAGATGCCATTTCAGAAAGCTTCCCAAGGCCTACGCTGGTTCCTACCACACACAGACGACACCTCTCGCTGAGTGGCCATTCGACCGCCATTCTGCCGCCAGTATTCTCCGAGAATAGCTAGGCTCAAAAGCTCGTGCCAGCTCACTCTGCTTGAGCTGACATGGTGAGCGCTCAAGTCAAGATGGTGATGTTATGCGGCCAGAACTTGTCCCATCCTTGGACGTGCATCCTGAAGTTGGGTTGAAAGCTCGTTCCATTGGCTGATAAAGTATAACGGGCATCTTGAGCAAGCTAGAAACTGCAACAGCTTAACGGCAGTATCAAGTTAAAAGCTACGAGAGCCTGAAAGTTGGCCAACGGCAAGACCTTAATGCAGCCGGCTGTATTTGGGCGAGGTCGGTCCAGAAAAAGACCATACTTCCATAATGCACTGGAACGGAATTCACCCGGCTGTATGCAAACTGAGATTGACTGTTTAGGATGATCGCTCAGACAGTAGTGCACGGCTGTTCCCAGTAGCTACGTCGCTTGATAGAGTCTCTCGTTTGATCTTAAGAGGTCTTCGTGACAGCTGAATACCCAATCTAGAATCGGAATGCATTTGCCCATCTTGGATTCGGGGCTTTCCTTGACCATAGCAGACTGGTGAACGCTCAACCTGACCTCAGCCAATTCTTTCCATTTTTGCCCGCTGAGCGTTCCGAACTGAGTATCTAAACTGGAGAGCTAAAATACACCGTCGAAATAGATTAACAAGTCGTCAATGACGTCTTTCAAGATGTGGTCGAAATAGTTCTGAAGACGCTGTTTACGAAGCGTTGAAAGGGTTGGTAAATCCAAAAGGACATGGCCTTACACTCCACACTGCTGGTCAAGTCTTCTGAGCCCGGGTCTAGTCTGATGCGATGGAATCCCTGCCGTTATCTAATTAGTAAATATTCTTGCTTGACATCCTCTCCCAGATTTTGTCGACCTCCGATAGGCAACGCAGAATCGTACCCCTCTCTGGGACTTTTTCTACCATCAGAACCCCAAACGGGAAGGGGCATTACTTGGACGATAAACCATTTACTAGGTTCTCAGGCGTATTCTCTAGCAGCCTCTAGTTTCTCTAATCATGATGAATGAGCGATACTTGAAAGACGGACACAAACTATTCAGACGACTCTTCGCTATTAAAGTCAACGGCGAGCTCCTGTCTGCTAAGAGGACCCCTGGTCGTTCCAGGAACTCCTCGCTATTGACCACTAACTCAAGGGAGCAATTAAGCTCATCCTAGCAAGCAGGTGGGCAAGAATGCGGCAAGCAGTCAGGTCTGTTCTCTTTCAATCCATCGGTCTGTGTGCGTAGAGTGAGACCTTTTTTGTTATCACTGTACTTGGATCTTCTGGGCTGAGTTCATGCTGCGCTCCTCGACTGCTGGGGGCACTAATGAGTTTACCCACACACAACAGCTTCGAGATATTAGTACTTCCGTTACTAGAGGTGCGCCAGTCGCACCATATGTCGATCTTCTCACCCTGCCCGTAGCATGGAGTATATTGGCGACGGCACTGTGAAGGTGAAGTAATATAAAGGCGGAAGAAAGCATCCGTATGGGCTGCGAGATTGACAAACACACTCGCTGGAAGATGAGTGAAAGGCACAATATGTGCCGTCTCCAAGTATTCAGTCATATCTGATATGATTGTGAAGGACTGTCCGCGGGATATGTTGTGCTACTTGATGGGGGTGAACTTGTCCTCCTCGCCCGCATAATTATCTTTGGTATTGTACGACAGAAAGAAGTACTCATGAGCCGTTTCATGTACATTTGTGCTCCTCGAGTTCTGGAGAATCGGACACCGACATCAGAGTTAGCTAAGTCCATGACATATCGTTCATGATGTGGGATCTTACCTCGTCATGTGGGAACTCAGCGGGAACTGACAATATGGGTTCTTGAAACTCCTTCTGCTTGTTCATCAACCAAGTCTTCACTGCGGCCGGCCCATGTCGAGAGTTCAGTGTCTGGTAACTTGTTATAACAACAGTGCACCCATTGACTGGTTTGCCGTCAAATACGGGGTGTGCCGAAGATTGACATTGTCCTTGTGGTAGTAGTATATCCCAAAGATACATTCCTCGGTGTAATCGGTGAGCAGTATCAATGGCTCGATGATCCTCAGCATGATAACATGCGCATGCTGGAGGCTCTTTGGTAATTTGAGATATGATTTGTTGCCAACGAGTAGTTAGGTGTTGCCAATCAGATATGTCAGGTCGCCAGACATCGAGGTCTCGGAGGTCAGTATCTTTGAGCACCATCACAGCACCGTTGACTGTATCTTCGACATTGCCACTGGAGCCATCATAGGTGATACCCACGATGAATACTTGAACTGAGGGATCTTAGTTTTTGGCACGGCAACCTGTAAGCTGATCCGATGCGAATATCCCCATTTGATAGCTGATCCTAGAATCAGATACTGCCTCTGTGGAAAGCATCACGGCTCTGCTTGGCTGTTGTGAAATAAGTACCGTATCCTGGATCGCATTCTTCGAATGCCCCAAGGCAAGCTCCGCCGGCTTTCATTGCATGCTTGGGTTTGGTGCGGATTTCTGATCTGCTTCGGGCTTCAAGACTGAAAGGCCGAAGATCGCAACAGGTTGGTCAATTTGTTTTGTAGCCTGTCGATAGCCATCGGCCTGCATGGTCATCCCTCAGCTCTTCATTGAAGCCGTAGTATCCACGGTAAAAGGGGCTTATGAACTTTTATACCAGCTACCCCTGTAGGCCTGCGGATTGTACGCGGGTCTCGCATTCTTATTGAAGCCTCCTGATGCAATCAGGCCAGATTTCGGCTGGTGCCGGGGAGGAGTGGAAGAGGAGGGACGTAGATTTCCAGGGACCTTGGGGGAGGGAGGTGATATATATGTCTACGAAGAGTACCTCTTAGACCACAATAGATATCAAGAAGTGAATGAACAACAGCCAGTCTACAGTGAATATAGTCAAAGCAAGATGGAACAAGAGAATGTTAGCAAGTTGTTTGCCATGTAGAGCAGCAATCAGTGAATGAATCTATCGGCGTCAGTCTCTATCTGCCGTCGTCCCGATATACTTTTGTCTTTCCCCACATGGCATGTCATGGGTATTCTCCGACTCCAACATTCTCCCCGTCTCTCGGGCCATACCACTCCGGGGCTTTTGCTTTTGGACAAGCTGCCAATCAACATGACTCGGCATTGCTTTATAATGTTCTCGGCCTTTGACCGGCTCACTCACATACGTGGGATGCTGTGACTCACTCTAGATACGCCCTCCACAACGCTGCGCTGCAACTCATCGTCCATCCAATCCATGCCATGGCTCCAGTAGACTCCCGTGGAGGGTGGGCCGTCTCCATCTGGTCAGCTGCCCCAAGGTCAATGGACTAGAGGACGAGACTTTGTCAACTGTAAGAATTTTTCTTACTTCCACTTAGATCTCTTCCTCGTTGCTTGGATGAGTGTGCAGGAGGGTATATATCTCCGCCTTTGACGCGCTCTGCTGGCTACATTGCGCATCCAACACCATCTCATTATTTTCAGACAATGAATCTCATGCAAAGGCCCCCGAGATATGTCCTCGCTAGTATCCTCTGCTCTTGCGGAGGGTTACTGTTTGGGTAAGGACGTCACCATGATACACCATGCTCCGCAGTAGGATTGTACTGACAGATAAACAGGATGGACACTGGTGTCATTGGCCCTGTCACCGTCATGGACAGCTTCGTGTCGAAGTTTGGGAGTCAATCTGCAACCGTCCACGGACTAATAGTCTCCTCCATCCTCATTCCAGCAGCTTTATCCTCCTTCTTCGCAGGCTACTTGGCAGATAAGCTGGGCAGACCGACAGGCATCAGCATCGGGGCTTTGATATTTGGTATTGGCGCTGCTATCGAAGGTGCAGCGGCCCAACTTGCCATGTTCATTGTCGGGAGGTGCATTGAGGGTATAGGCGAGGGTCTGTACCTGGGTACGCTGGTCGTGTATGTCAACCACCTTACCATTTCATCGCAATTGAAACTAACTGAAACAGGTACATCTGCGAGATCTCCCCAACGAGCGTCAGAGGCGCATTAGCCACTGGTCCGCAATTGCTCATCACGCTGGGTCTAGTGATCGGCTTCTTCACCTGCTACGGGACCTCGCGTCTCGAGTCTTCCTTCTCATGGCGCACACCGTACATCATCCTCGCATGTCTCTCCGTCCTCTTCTCAGCCGCCTCGTTCCTCTTCCTCGTCCCGTCGCCCCGCTGGCTGACCCTCCATGGTCGCCACGAGGAAGCCGCCAGAACATGGGACCTCCTCGGCGTCGGCCAAGCTGAGCGCGAGAAGGTGGAAGTCGAACAGACCCGACAAGCCAGGACCCAAATCCAGGTCCTCCCCGCCGGCCCAGCAACCACTCTAACCCCGGACCTTACCACACAAATCCCCAACCCACCACAACCTCCCCTCAAACCAGCCAGCCACAAGCTCCTCGACATCTTCTCCAGGGACGTCCGCGCCCGCACCGCCCTCGCCGTCTTCCTCATGGGCTTCCAGCAGCTCTCCGGCATCGACGGCGTCCTCTACTACGCCCCGCTCCTCTTCGAACAAGCCGGCCTCGCCTCCTCCACCGCCACCTTCTTCGCCTCGGGCGTCTCCGCCCTCGTCATCTTCGCCGTAACCATCCCAGGCCTCCTCTGGGCCGACCGCTGGGGCCGCAGACACAGCATCATCGCCGGCGGCATCGGCCTCAGCACAACCATGTTCCTCATCGGCACCCTCTACGCCGCCGACGCCGTCCACCCATCCTCCGGTCCCGGCCGCTGGCTCGTCATCGTCGCCATCTACCTCTTCGCCGTCATCTTCTCCCTCACCTGGGCCATCGGCATCAAAGTCTACGCCGCGGAGATCCAGCCCCAGCGCACCCGCGCCTCGGCCACCGGTCTCGCGCACGGCAGCAACTGGGTCACTAATTTCCTGGTCGCGCTGACGACCCCTATCCTCCTGTCCAAGAGTAGTTTCGGCGCGTACTTTCTCTTCGGCGGGTGTACGCTGCTGACCGCGTTGGTTTGCGCCGTCTTCATGCCGGAGACTAAGGGGAAGTCGCTTGATGAGATCGAGGAGGCGTTCAAGTCCAAGTCGCTGGGCTCGCATTTTGCAAAGGCCATCAGGCCTATTACTAGGTCGTCGGATTGATGACTCTCTTTTCTTCGCCTACACTATAGGAGAGTATTGAAGGAGATTAGAAGGCGACGCATGGATACCGAGAGGAGGTACAACCTAAAATGCAAGGCTACTGTGAAGTATTGAAGATTGACACGGGCTAATTCAAATCGACAATTATTGAATTAGAAATCTAGACTGGCTAATGACTAGGGCGTACGGGCACTCTCATCTCGTCTGGAGTCCTCCATCCTGTACACTCCACTCCATCTTTAGGTTCTAGATTATATCGGGGCTCCGTGCACTAAATAGTGGACATGGCTAGAGCACCGCCGGGGAATATACAAGGGTAGAGTCGGATATGCATGGAGATGAATAAAATTCTGGAAAGCTGGAGAATGTAAAAAAAGGGAGTAATGAGTGAAATGGACTATGTGCAGGAATAAGGGCCATTAAGACTTGGAGGTCAAGAAATCCACCGCCTGAAGTAAAAGAAGTGTCAATTCAGTCTCATTTGCGACCTGAGAGAGTCGATGTACTCACCTTGTCAATGTTGTAATCGAACTTCTCTAACGCAGCGAGCGATTCATCGCGGGGAAACCCCATACCCGTCAGCCGTTGAAGGATTTGGTCGTCTTCCACAGCGTCTGTCTGGAGCGCCCATCCGGGTGGTTTGCCATCCCCAGACGCTGCCGGTTGCGATGCCCCATTGGTACCGGTGGAGGCTTGAGCATTGTCCAGAGGTGCAAAGAGGGTCTCCCAGTCGTGCGTTGCCGGTTGCGGGTTGGAAGCTGCAGGTGATACCGCGGTATCATGATTTGAGGCGTTCACCTGCTGATCAAAGCTGAAGAAATCAGAGTGGTTGGCCTGCCCAGGGCTGCCACTGGGTACTGCCATCTTCTGCTGTGAGGGCGTGTCGAAAGAGAAGTCGAAATCTGCAGTGTTTTTATTGTCAGACGGCTCGAAGTAGTCGTCGTCATCGTCTTCCGCTTCTTTCGCGGGGGCAAGATCCATTCCAGCAAAAGCAGCTTCGAAATCGGGTGCACTGGGCTTGGTACCGGCCGAAGTAGGTGCAGTCGCAGGGACATCCCGCTGCGGCTCCCCGCCAACGATCGGGGCACCAGTGCCTGCTTCTACTGAATGAGGGGCATCCGGAGCGACTGTGGGATCTTCACGGTTTGGCAAAAGGCCGTTAAATTCAGGTGGCATACCGCCAGACGCTTCCTTCTCTGCGCTCTCATCATATTTTGGTGGGCTTTTCTGGGCCTCGGCCGGAGGAGGCTGACTAGGAGTTACAGACCCTGGAGCAGGAAACGCTGCCAACTGAGATGGCTCAATCGGGTCCGTCTTAGACGTCTGTTGTTCTTGGGGTGGAACAGCCGGAGTGAAATTGTCATCAAAACCCAAGGGTGCCTCGCTATCAGAGCTATCATCGTCGTCGTCATCGTCATCATCATCGAGCTCACGGATCGGCGGGAACTCGGAGAACGCGGCGGGAGCTGTACCATTAGGCTTGGTTGCTCCAGCACCCTGTTTCATAGCAGCGAAAGCTTCTTCGAAATCATTCGCGTTCTGAGACTGTGACCTTTGATGTGCTGGACCGCCAAACAGCTCATCGAAGCTGGGGTCCTTTGCTGCGGTCTGGTTCTCGTTGGCGGTAGTCGAAGTATCTGCTCTTGCCGCTTCACCCGGGGCGACTGGAACTTCGGGGAAGCGCTTCGACTCTTCAAACTCCTCGAAGGGAGACCGTACTTCCCCGTGTTCTGGAGTCGCAGAGGGGATTTCGGTGGCACCTGCTGGGACTGGAGTCCCTACAGTTGATGACTCAGGACCACCAAATCTGCTACCTGGCGGAGATGGCTTAGTAGACGAGGTCATAGACTGTGTCTCGGCCAAGGGAAGAACGTTAGGGGTGAACTGCCGAGACTGCGGGGGTTCAGGCACGGTCCCAATTGAAGGTGGCGGTGATACGGAGGGGGTCGGTGCCCCGGATGTAACTGGAGAGTGGAGCGAAGCCTGCCGAGAGTCGGCGCGGAATGAAGTGGGAGGCGGGGGTGTAGCAGTGGTCGGAGGAGCAAAGGCAGTGCCAAAGAGGCTGTCAAAAGCACGCTGCTGTTCGCTCGAAACCTGGGGGGGCGCTGCCTGGCCGTCGCTGGATGCCGTGGTAGTCCGTCTGAAGAACGGGTTGTTGTTTTGACTGGCCGTGGACAGCGCCGGGCTGGCGAGTGCGGGGGCTGCGCTTGGAGATGCCGCGCTTTCGTCGGGTCCTTGAGGTTGTTCCTTCGAGAGCGTGTCTATCTCCTCCTGGATTTTGTCGCGTTCACCTTCCACTGTAGCTAATTGCTTCTTGTTGATCGCGACAAGGCCTTTTTGCTGCCGAGCGTCAGAGCGCGCTTTCTCGAGAGCAGGCTTAAGCTGGGCGACAGCAGCATTAGCTTGGCGAATTTTCTCTTTCAAGCTCGCATTCTCCTGCTGGTCGGCGGTCAAAGCAGCGGAGACTTGGTTATATTGAGTCTGCAAATCTTGCCTGCTGCCCTCGATCAACGCAAATTCTTGTTGCAGCCTCTTGGTCTCCGCCTTGGAGGCGTTCAGCCGCTCCTCAAGAGCTTTGAAACTCTTGACCTCCTGTTCATACATCGCTCTGGCTTGCGCTAAGCGAGTCTCAAAGTCACGTTTTTGCTGAGATGTCTGAGACAGCTCGTGCTCCGCTGAAGTGCGCTTCGTCTGAACGTTTTGCATCTCCTTGGCGAGCGAGCCAATCTGGTTGGACAGATTTGCCAGCTCGGCCGTTTCTTGTGTGAGTTTATTGGACTCTTCGGGGTCGTTGTCACCTAGAAGGTCATCCGATGGAGGCGGTGGTGAACGAACTGTTGGCGGGGCGCCGGCTGAAGCGCCAGTTATCTGAGGCTGGAGACTCTGGCCAAATGAGGAAGTCGGAATGAAAGGCTTAAAGGTCGTCGAGTTGGCTGCAGGCGACGCTCTGGAGGTGGGTGAACCTGGCGTCTGGAACGGCGTGTTGGAGCCTCCTGTGGACTGGGGTACTTGCGGTGCTGCAGGTGCGGCCGGCGCAGAAAATGCATCGAGGCCGAAGAGGTCATCCGCAGCAGACCGGACACTTGGAGGAGGCGACAGCGCGGCAGGAGCTGCGACTGGGGCCGGCACTGCCTGCGCCGTCGTAGGACGCCGCATACTAGGGGGAATCAAAGCAGGAGGAAGCGTCTGCGGCAAGGGTTCCTTTCCTGTACGCTGTGAGCGAACCAGATACATCGCTACCGCAAATTCGTCCTTCGTCAATTGCCCGTCTGCGTCAATATCCGCGAGATCCCAAATCTGGGCTAGGACTTCTTCAGGCAATTGAGCTTTCATGAAGAATCCTACGGCCTGGTCACCAGTGATGACGCCCAACTTCGCAGTATCGATCGTCCCAAATATGGTATCGAACTGCGCCTTCTCTGCTGGCATGATAAGCCAATCCCCGCCCGTTGACTGCGCAGTAAGCGGTGTTCCGAACTGAGACCTATTCAAAGGGCTTTGAGTCCGCTGGGGTCCCGTGAACTGTCGCGGAATGGCAGGCACTGGAGGAACGTCGAGGGCAGGTCGGGCCCCCACGGAGGTTCGCACCGGGCCCCTTCGAGCTGCCGCCTCATACAACCCAGGAGGTAAAGTCTGAGGGATACCCCTCATGGCGCCCGACTTGTAGGAGGTCAAGAGGTGCATAGCGATGATGAATTCTGTGGCATCGAGGGCGCCTCGTTGCTTCGTATCTGCTAGGTTCCAAATGCGGCCAAGGATCTCGTTCGGTAACCGCGCGCGTTCAAAGATCTGCTTGGCGATGTCGCCTGTAATGCAAGCAATATTAGCCTCAAAGCCACATATCTCCTCGTTTTCCAGGATGCTTGCCTGAGATAACCCCGCTCCTCGACACATCAGACTTCTCAAATAGCGCTGTGAATTTATTGACGTCTTCCGGGTTGAGTGGAGGGACTCGAATTGGCCCACCAACTGGTGGTGGGCTGGTCGCACCAGCGGAGCGAGAGGTGGGAGATGTAGGCTCAACAACGACGCCTTCAAACTTAGGTAGCGGCCCAGCTAGAGAACGATTTCAACATCAGCGCTACTTCCCCTTCTTTCTTCCGTGGCCAAATGATCCTCAGGACACACTCACGTTGCAGGGCCAGTTCCTCTGTAGGCGCGCGACCAGCCTGGGCGTGACCAATGAGACGCAAGACAACACCGAAGCCAGATGGGGTCAGGAGCCCCCTGTTCTCCTTATCCGCGATCTGCCATATCTACACATCGTCAGTGGCCAGTCAGCCAGACATGCGCGAGAAGACACATTCCATGGAAAACAACTCACCAGCCCGAGTGTCTCTGGTGCAAGCTTGGTCTTCTCGAAAAAAGGAACGGCAACCTCGCCGGTGATGACGCCGAGGTTGGTGGTATCAGCAGCCTGGAAGAGCTGGTAGAACACCCGTTTCTCCTCAGGTGTCAAATTGAGATTGGGATGGCGTTGTGCTAGATAATTGAGGCACTCCGTCAGTTCCGTCGCGCTTGGAGAAATTGCAGTTCGACGGGGGCTTTTCGGTTGTTCTCCTGAGGAGTTCGCCTACCCACAGCCTGGTCTACCATTGCTGGTGGGGACACTTACCACTGTCAGCCATGATGGTAGCTCAGGAGGAGTGCGCCTCCTCTTCCTTCGGTCAAATTTCGCAGATACTTGTTGAATTGTGGCGTATGAGGTGGTGGAGCGGAATGCCGTGGACTAGAGTGAAGATGATGCCACGAGCATGGATCGTCAAATTGTAAGGGGAATGGGGGAACGGAGTAGACGGAATGACGAAATTGAGGGGGAAGCGAGATTATACAGATGGCTCGATTACAGTAAGAGAAAAAGGTCCTGAGGAAAGTACGCAAAGATGAGAGAATAATACTAGTCTCGAGGACCAACAGGCAACCAAGAAATGGAGCTTCGGTCTTGGGAGGAGAGATGAGACTAAGGTACAGTAGTAGAGTGGAGGTGAGGGAGGGAGGGATGATGTCCTTCTCCTTAGCTTAGCTTCCCATCGGCTTCCGGGGGAGTAACCCAACCATAGCTCGAGGTCCCTGAACAGGCTTACCTACTTACTCCCCTGTCTATGTCACTCCGGATCCACCATTATTTTGTATACCTTCATTTTTATCAATAATTCCAGAAAAAAAAGAATTTTACTGCCATGGCATACTGTTGTCTGCTTGTTTTCTCTTCTCGTCTGCTTCTCGTTCCCGCTCCTCTCTCCGTAGTTGTAACCTGCTTCATCGTCGCTCTTGACAAACCTCCAATGGATTCTTTTTTTTTTCCCCTAAATTAAAGATAATTACAAATCTCGTATTTCCAAGTGCTGTTTATATGAACGAGCGGGTAAAATTTCATCGCTGCTTCGGGATATTAAAAATATATCAGACAAAGAAAAACATAGTCTGTGAGCTAAGCCAATCTTCTTCTCCTATGTATTTGCATGCAGCCTGAGTCGCACAGGTCCATGGTATATCACCTTGGCAAACGCCTGTCCCCAATACAACAGCACAGAAACAACCAGAAGCAGCCTCTGCATCAAATCGGACGGCCAAACTCTACAGCCATTCTTCGGAATCCTGCCGAGTGATGACGTCCGTCTAGTACTCAGCCTCGACTTCCTCATCCATCGAGTCGGCGGCAACCTCCTCGTAATCACGCTCGAGGGCAGCCAGGTCCTCACGAGCCTCGGAGAATTCACCTTCCTCCATACCCTCACCAACGTACCAGTGGACGAAGGCACGCTTGGAGTACATGAGGTCGAACTTGTGGTCGAGAGCAGACCAGGCCTCGGCGATGGCAGTGGTGTTGGACAGCATGCAGCTATATTCTCCGTTAGTTTACTCTTCATTATTTCTTTGCGGGCCTTTCTTTGGAAGAAAACGAAAACAGGAAAGGAAACATACACAGCACGGTCGAGCTTGGCAAGGTCACCACCGGGAACCTGCTGAGGAGGCTGGTAGCAGATACCAATCTTGAAACCAGTAGGGCACCAGTCAACGAACTGGATGGTGCGCTTGGTCTTGAGGGTAGCAACAGCGGCGTGGGTCTCCTTGGGCACAACATCACCACGGTAGAGCAGGCAGGTGGCCATGTACTTTCCGTTGCGGGGGTCACACTTGACCATCTGGTTGTTGGGCTCAAAGCAAGCAGAGGTGATCTCGTTGACAGAGTTGGCCTCGTGGGAAGCCTTGGCAGCAGAGACGACGGGAGCGTAGGCGACCAGAGGGAAGTGAATACGGGGGTAGGGGACCAGGTTGGTCTGGAACTCGTTCAGATCGACGTTGAGGGAGCCATCGAAACGCAGAGAGGCGGTGATGGAAGAAACGACTTGAGCGATCAGGCGGTTCAGGTTCTCGTAGCTGGGGCGCTCAATGCCGAGGTTGCGGCGGCAAATGTCGTAGATGGCCTCGTTGTCGACCATGAAGCTGCAGTCGGAGTGCTCCAGGGTAGTGTGAGTGGTCAGGATGGAGTTGTAGGGCTCAACAACGGAGGTGGCGTTCTGGGGAGCAGGGTAGACGCAGAATTCCAGCTTCGACTTCTTGCCATAGTCCACAGAGAGACGCTCCATCAGCAGAGCCCCGAAACCGGAACCGGTACCACCACCGAAGGAGTGGAAGACCAGGAAACCCTGGAGACCAGCGCAGTTGTCGGCGACCCGGCGGACCTTGTCGAGAACCTGGTCGATCATCTCCTTTCCAACGGTGTAGTGACCACGAGCATAGTTGTTAGAGGCGTCCTCCTTGCCGGTGATCATATTCTCGGGGTGGAAAAGGCTACGGTAGGTGCCGGTGCGGACCTCATCGACCACATTGGGCTCGAGATCACAGTAGATGGTACGGGGAACATATTTGCCCTGGCCTTTACAACATTGTCAGATCATCAAGGTCGTAAGTAGGCGAGAGGGAGTAGACAGCTAGCGTACCAGTTTCGGAGAAGAAAGTGCTGAATCCGTGGTCGGGGTCAGCCTTCTTGCGCTCCTCGGTCAAATAACCATCGGGCTGGAAAACAGCAAAATGTCAGTCGATCTACGCGTCGATATGAAGAGATAACATCCAGTTGTGATGAAATCAGGGATGTTGTTCCACGTACCTGAATGCCGTGCTCCAAGCAGTAGAGCTATAATTAAACAACCAAAGTCAGCCTGACCCTCCAATGTCCAGTCATCCACGTATGTTTCATCCTCCATTCCCTTATGTGCAATATCACTCGGTGAACTGATGGTCAATGCATACCTCCCAGCAAGAGTTGGCGATCTGGCAACCAGCCTGACCGACTGTATCGAGGGAGAAAACATTAGTAACACGAACCGCAGAAAACAAACAACACGTCAAACGAAGAGGATAGAAGGGAGACAAACCGTTCAAACTGATGACTTCTCTCATTTTGTCGAATTCGATTGACTAAATTCCGTTCACAAAGGATAAATTAAGAAAGGTGGGTGGAGGAGGGAGGAATGAAGGATGAAAAAAACCCAAGACGATCTGCTGTATGGGTGTTTCAGGGGTAAGTAAACGGACACCACAAAACATAAAATGTGGTGGGCAGGGCAGCACACAACATTGAAGAGAGGGGAGAAAGGGGGAATACTAACCCTGAGGTTCGAGAGGTAATTGAAGAAATCTGGAGAAGTTGGAAGGAGGGGAGAAAGTCGAGGTCTAAGAATGATCAATTCAGACGAAGGCAGACCGACCACACCTGTTGTTCAATTTGTTGTGGACACTCTTTTGGGATGGGCTTCAATAGGTAATGCGCTGTCACCCCCAAGCTGGCGTTCTTGTTCGTTGTTGATCCGTCGGCTGGGTCGCGTTGGAGTCCGCCGCCTGTGATTGGCTAATTGAGGCCCGTGACCGCCAGATGCCCGAGTCTCGGTCGCAGTCCCGTGACAATGATCAACAATGCTTATTCAGCCATGATAAGAGTCACGTGCGACTGTGACGGCATTCATATGTATTGAGATTGATATGCAACCAACAGCTTCAACTCGATACCTTTCATCAAAAATCGCTTCGATAGAAGGTATGTAGTCCATCTCCTTTGGCAGTTTGATAGAGTTGCTATAGTATCAACCAATTCATTGATGCGGTGTTACCAATTGCTGCGGGGAGTTGCATAACTGGCACTGGAACCCGCGCCTTGAATAGCTCTGCATATGATATAGAACGTATTCAAGCTATGGCATCGTTGGCTCTATGCTATACTGTGCTCTTCCAATTTTATCCTAGAGGTGTTTACATTGATCCAGACACCATATGCTAACATTTCATCAGATCTACTCTATCTCATTTCAAGCCCAACATGGCCATATAAACCACTTTCACAACCACCAATACATCCGAGTGGACAATAGCACACTCAGCATGAAGAACCTTAACCCCCTTGTTATTCTCTCTCTCATCCCCCTCGTCGTTGCAAACGTCGAGAAGACCATCTTCGTCGCCCCACAACCATCACCCATCCCCTCAGCAGATTCCACCCTGGATGACCTGGGCCTCGAGCGACTCTCCCCCTCATATCCAACCCTACGAACCTTCCTCAACGCCTCATTCCCTACCCCAGACTCCCCAGGAACAGACTCATGGTTCTTCCTCGAAAACCTGACGCCAGGCCAACGCTACGAAGTCCGGATATGCTATCTGGCAACTGTACGCCCCCTCCCTCCATTTTCATGCAAAAGCCAACACTATTAAGCAACCCACATCCTTCATCCTGGACACATTCACCCTCTCCAGCACAATGGAAGACCCATCCCTTCTCGCCGCAATCAGCCTCTACTCCTCAGCCCGCCTCGCAGCGCTCGACTCCTCAACCTCAGCTTCAAACCCCCTCGTCCGCAACGGCAAACACCAGCCGCCGCCCTCGTCCAGGGATCCGGCACCAACCTCCGACTCGGTGCTGTTCCTGCGGATTCGCGCTGCAGCGGATTACTTCTCGCTTGACAGGGCGCTCATGGAGAATGTCCCCCCTGTGCTGGCGGATGTGATCCTCGATCCGTTCCTGTGGAATGTCTTCCCGCGGTCCCTGCTGCCGACGGCGGCGTATGTGTGTGTTGTGGCGACGGTGGCTGTCTTGCTTGCGAGGTGGGTGATGGGGGCTTTGGGGGGAATGGTAGAGCGGGAGGTTGGTGAGAGTACGACTGTTGACGGAGATGAAAAGAAGAAGCGGTAGAAAGGGGCTGTTCGTTGATCTGCATGGCTCAGGTTATGATTTTTGTATAATGTCCTACAAGTGTATTTCTTATGCTAGGCCCAAGGGAGATAATCTTGATGTACTCAACTGTACAGCTACCCCCTTGGTACATCACGATTGACTATACGGCATTAGTTTTAATTACGAGTTGGAGTTGATGACTTTGCAGTCGTAGATTGTATTATGAAACAAGTATGACTGGACAGAGCAAAACATGTAGAAACAGATAAATCACAGACATCAGGGGGAATAAAGGGCATCAACAAAAATGGGTCCTGAAGCATCATGAAAATTATTAGGCACATGCATGGTTCTAGATCATTTCAGAAATGTCTCGCCTCGAACCAAAAGTCTACTGCTGGAAATATGTCGTAAGTGCATCCATCGTATCCACAAATCGTGTCACAACATTCCTCGTGATTCCTTTGAGCATGAGCTTGATCGATGAGTCCGGCTTGGTACATCCGCCACTCTAGTCTTCAAAGAAGTGCAGAACAGCCCGAATACCTCTCGAACCCAGTCCATGCGGTGGGTATGCGATGTAGAGAGGTTCTTCATGAGCCCCCAGCTTGGCCCTGAATTCACTCTTGCGCACGAGATGGAACTGCTTGGCCAGAGTCTCATACGTGTGCTGGAGCATCTTGATCTTGGCTCCGTGCAAGTTATGACCGGGCGTCAGGGTGGTAGTTGCACCGGCTCCGAAAGTAAGTGACTTGGTGCCGGCCCTGGCAGCTGTTTGGATGGCATGAGTCACGATGTACTCAATGACCCCGTTGGGGGAGCCTGGAAAGTCGAAGCTATACTTGACCTGCATGCCGAAATGAGGAGACAGCATAGCCAAGGCGACAAAGGCACAGATGGTGCCGGACTTGTCCACAGCGTAGAAGTACCAGCGGTGCTCCGAATCACGCCAAGGATGGATCTCAGACAGATGCACCTGAGTGCCCTTACGGTTCGCCAGCCAATCCTGGATCCGTGCATCAATCTTCTCCCGGGCGTCGTCGGGGACCATCTCGCCGTACTTCATCTCAACGATCTTGATACCCTCGTTCTCCGCGCGCCTGATCTTCCGTGCCATCTCGCCATCGGACGCGGCCTGGTTACGAGACGGGTCCACACGCTCCTCAGCAATGCAGGACAAGCTGCGCCATCCGAGCTTCTCACCCAGAATAGTCTCGACTTCTGGAGAGCAAAGTAGCCAGATAGGCTTGTACTTGGTCTCACGTCGCATCCACTGCAGGAACTGCGTGATGACACGGTTGTACTGCGAGGGATCACATAGAGGGTTGCCGGGAATCACCGCATAGTTGTTACTGCTAGGGACGTATGAGACTGCGGCGCCGGTGGCCATGTCCCGCCAGATCTTGAAACGCTCGTCACCCCATGAGGTGGACGTGGCATCTCCGTAGTTGGCGATCAGGTGCTCCAATGGCTGCAACTCGCTTTGGTCCTTCGCAAGTGATCCGCGTCCCTCCCGCTGCCATGGTGGCTCAATAGTGGACGATTCCGGATGACGAAGCAGTAAAGCCGGGGGCTTAGGCGGGAAACTCCTGGGGTCCCGATGGAAGAGCGACGCGAGACGAATGTTGCCCAATTTGAGAAGAAGCATCAGCAACCGCTCCAGACCAACACCGGCTCCAGCGTGCGGAGGAGCACCCCAGCGGAAACCCTCCATGTAATCCTCCATCAAGTCAGGATTGATGCCCGAGCGGCGCATGTTCTCCTCCAGCATACGCGGGTCATGGATACGCTGCCCACCAGAGACGATTTCCTGGCCTCGAATGAAGATATCAAAGGAGTTGGTGAAGCGCGGGTCTTCGGGATCGGGCATTGTATAGAACGGACGAGCTGCGACCGGAAACTTGTCAAGGATGTAGTAATCGGTCCCATATTTCTCCTTGACAAGCTCACCCAACCGTATCTCGTCTCGGGTATGCAGGTCATCGTCTTCAGGCAGTGGATTGCCATCCTCATCACGCCATCCGGACTCGTTGAGCATCTTGATACCATCCGAGAATCGAATGATGGGTGTCTCTTCCAGCCACACAACGTCCTCCGAGGGGAACTGATGCTTGACAATCTCGATCTCGCGGCGGTAGCGGCCATAGACACCCTTCAGCATGTTCTTGATCACTGCATCCAAAACGTCCAACATCTCGTGATAATGCTCCTCGATCGCCATCTCGATATCGAGACCCGTGTACTCTGTCAGATGGCGGTGGGTGTTGGAGTTCTCGGCCCGAAACACAGCGCCGATCTCGTATACTCGCTCAAAGTCGGCTGCGATAGCCATCTGCTTGGCGAGCTGGGGACTCTGGGCCAGGAAAGCATCGCGACCGAAATAGTTGACTTGGAAGACACTGGCACCGGACTCGGTGGCACTGCCTTGCAGCTTGGGGGTGTGGATCTCTATGAACCCTTGCTCGTCAAGGGAGGATCGGAAGATATTGCAGAGCGCAGACTGAAGGCGGAAGATGGATTGCGACGTCGGAGTGCGCAGATCCAGGATACGGTTGTTAAGCCGTGTACGGTCCGGTAAGTGACTGCGGCGGCCTTCTACCCTGTCTTCCTCTGCGGTGCGAATTTCGGCCTCGTAGACGCTAAAGGGAACCGGTTCTTCGCGGTGGACGACCAGGTGAATCTGTTCGACATCAAGCTCGACGTCATGAATAGTGCAGCCCAGCACTGGCACCTGGGGCGCTTGGACAATGCCGCGCACGCGGACGATGGAACCCAGGCGTAAATGTTCAGCCCACTGAATCATCGCAATGGACTTGGCCCCAGGTTTCTCGTGCAGAACACCTTGGAAGGTAGTGAGCCGTTGACGGAAGATGAGGAAGACTAGCTTCGAGCTCATCCGGCGTATAATGTGTAGGCGGGCTGTGAAGTAGACCTCCTGGCCGACACTGCTCGAAGAGATATCCTCCAGACGAATCCGAGTTTCTCGCGGACGACTAGTGGACTGAAGCATGGGCAGCTCTCCATAACGAGCCTTCATTTCGGCTGTCTCTTCGCGAGCCGCCTGTGCGATCTCTTCCTTGCGGCGCCGCTCGGAGTCATCCGATTGTTGTTCCTCGCTGAGTCGACTACGGTCCTTTCGACGCTGTTCGCGAGCCAAGCGCTTCTGCTGGTTTTTGCTCAGAGAACCTGTGCCAGAATCGTCGGAGACATCGTCAGAGGAAGAAACATAATCGCGATCGCGCAAGAAGCTACTGAAGATGCTGCGGCGTGGCGAGGAGGTCCCATGAGATAGGTTTGTTTTGCCCGACTCGTCATCGGCCTTGGGCTTGATTTTAGACAAAGCACGTTTGATGGACATGGTGACGGATGAGAGACCACCTAGGTTGTCAATGGAGGTGTACAGTCAGGTAGGTGGCCAAAAAATCATCCGAGACCAGTTATTTGGTTTATAAAATGAAAAGAATACGAAGGATCAGAAGGAAAACCGTACCAAAAAAAAACGTACGACGGGAGAGTAGGAATATAAGAGTAAGCCTTAGACCCTTAGTAAGGTTAGCTCTAGGAAGCAATCGGAATGGAAAGGGACACGAGGGGAAAGTAAATCAGCCACAGAAGTGACTACCTAGGTTCCAGGAGGATTAATACCTTATGTATTAGCTGCTTAGATGCATGGAACGGAAGAAGAATATGATGATGACTCCCTGACGAAGAGCGATCGACAGTCTTGATGAAATCTTAAGGAGGAGTGTCTAGAGAGGTACTAGACAAGTATTTCTGTGAATATCCCCCTGGATTCGGGGACGTTAGGTAATTTTGAAGCTTTCTCACTAAGCAATTGATCAAGAGCGCAACCAAGAAAGGAAGATCCCAGAACAAGAAGACGACCGAGAAGCCGACCAGAAAAGCGCTGGTGGTGATGTCATCGCCCGCAGGAAATGTGACGCAGTGTGTCAGCCTTAATGGAGGGGCAGACATTTTGCCATCGACCCATACTGGTGTATTATTGTATTTTATCTTGCCATAATCAGAATACTATCTTATTATCATTTACTATTTACTTGATAGAGATCATACCACTCAATTGCCAGGTAGCTAGGTTTTTTAATGCAATTGAGAGTACTTGCTACGGATATAACCGACCCTTCCACCGAACTTCAGGGTTGCCCGCTTGAAGTACATCCGTCGTACTGTTACTATCTAGTAGAACTACTCCGTTCATCGGCATCAGAGAGCTCGCGAGGTCCGAGGAAGCATAGAAATCTCAACAATTAATTGACACTATTTTTAAGACACACTAGGAAGCAAACTAGGCATTCGCTGATATCATCCATACCTCAAGAAATGAATCTTGTGCAAGCCCATTTCTTTCACTTTTCACGTACTAAAATAAATGTAGTCCGTATGGTACTTTACTCTCCTCATCATCTGACACTCTGGATTTCTTGGCTGGCGTCTTTTGTTCACTCTGAACCACATACCCGACTTCTTCCTCCATTCCCAACTCCCATGATCCCTCGGTTCTCTCCATCCATATTCCGATTTCAAAACATTCAAATTTCTCCTCCGTTTATTATTAGGTTTCGGACCTTCAGGGTACTGACTTAGGTAATCGCTCTCTCAGGGCCAGTCCCTGCCGGACCTACCGCTTCCCGCGTATGCATCTAGACTCGTGGCGATCATCGTTGTACTAGATCAATGTCCATGGCCTCTCATGCCCCTCCTCGATGGTGGCTCTACATCCAGGCCGTCTTTTGGCGGTTCCTGATGCGAATAGGAATGTTCTTTCACGACTTGCCGGCTCCCCGTCCTCCCCGTCCAGCCTTCGTCCGATCCGTTCGTTCCGGCAACTCGCAGATCCGTCTGCATTTCTACTGTCCACCTGACTACCAGAAGAATCGGAGAGAGGGCCGCCGACTACCCGTAGTGCTCAACTTTCACGGAGGCGGTTTCACACTGGGATGTCCCACCGACGACTCCCGCTGGGCTCAATGCATCCTGGAGGACGTCGGAGCAGTGGTAGTCAGTGTCGGGTACCGTCGAAGTCCAGAGCATCCGTTCCCCGCTGCTGTAGATGACGGTGTGGAAGCACTCCAATATCTGGCCGCCCATGCCGCCGAACTGGGGTTGGATGTGACCCGAATTGCTCTGAGTGGCTTCTCGGCGGGCGGCAATCTAGCCGTCACTGTGCCTCTACGGCTGCGAAGCCTGATGGCCAAGGAGCAGCATGATCCTCCGCTCGATCGGGCGAATTCGTCGCAGCAGCTGCTTGACACATCGGGCGATATTAGCATCGTCGCTCTCTTCTGCTGGTATCCGATCCTGGACTTTGAGGAGTCGCGTGCCTTCCGCCGCGCCGCGAGCATCATGCCAGACCAGACGCTTCCGAAGTTCCTGACCGATCTATTCGATAATGCCTACCTGCCCAACCATGAACACCGTCGCTCGCCGTACGCATCACCGGTCCGAGCGACAGACGAGATCCTGAGCGACGCTCTGCCCCACGATATCTTTCTGTACATTTGCGAATGGGACATGCTGATGAACGAGGGCCAGCTGTTTATGCGGCGACTGAAAGATTCCGGCAAACATGTTCGGGCCATGATGATTGAAAAAGCCCGACATGCCTGGGACAAGTCGCCGAATCCCTTCCGGGATCAAGGCAAGGTCAATGTTCTCTATCGCGATGCCTGCGCGGACATGAAAGCGATCTTTAACAGATAGATCTGCGCGATACAGAATCAGCATCTTCATGTGCTATTACTTCTTTCTTTCCTGTCCACGCCACTCCCTTGTCCTTAAAGTTACTTACTCGAGCGTTTGCCCATCATTATACGGAGCCATTGGAGGGGAAATACCCTGCTCCTGACACGGTCTCCAACTTATCGATTTCCAGGCGTTATAGATGTAAACTATCCTCTAACAACAATACTAACAAATGGCTATCCATGAATGACAACATGCGACTCTTATCAATTAAGGTAGTATCTAGCAATTAAAACCAGGAAGGTAAACAGTCTCCAAGTACCGTGCTTTGTAGATCCCAACATCGGCACTCCAATCCACCAACCAGAATCTTCTTCCCCAGCAACTCTAATATTCATGTCCATTTCCATGGTAATATCGCGAATTTCGCTGTTGAACAGGTTCTCTACCCCAGACGCTGAAACTCACGTTCGCCGCTCTGGGATCAGGTATTGGATGCAGGCATGCTATGACATCATTCTTTAGTATCGACCTCTGTACCGAGGTCCACGATAACGAGCTTTTGGTGCATTCAAAACTCATGGACTTCGAAGTGTCGGTTGACTCGACTGTAGAGAATAAATCTGGTTTATAGATGCAGAGGAAAACCAAGGTAGAGGGATACAGCAGTTGCATCCTTGAGGTTGCCATGTGGCAATCAGACAGTGTCTAGGTCTACACGATACTAGCATTGGTTGTATTGATTTTCGAATGTTTATTCCATTTAGATAGTTGTGACAACCACTACATTCACATCATAGCGCCATATCGAGTCAAAATGCCATCGTAGGAAACACCAAGGAACAGAACATGGCTGATATCCGAACAAGATACAAAACGAGATCACACCCATACGCCACGCTAACCAGCCATGCATCATGGTAAAGAAATAGAGGAAATCACTTTTTCTGCTTTTTGATCAAACTCGTCCAGAGAGGGCTGAGATGCAAGAAATGATAAAGACGCTGTGGGGTATTGAGCATGAATAGAAAAAACGAACAAGCTTTTTTGTTTCAGACATTTCAGTCGTCTTCGTCGGTCACAGTGACATCGCTCAGATCTCCTTCCGATTCGCTCCCGTCGAGGTCACTGTCCGAGTCGCCCTCGTCCTGGTCATCCATCCCAGGAATACCGCGCCAGTGGACGTAGTCATTCTCCAACCAACGGCGGCTGCGAGGCAGCTGGTATGGGTCAAACGGGAAATAGGCATCAAGCTGATAACCGAGATCATCGCCAGCACGAGTTTCTCGCTCGACGTGGCTGAAGCGCGGATCTGCCATGGCCGAGATGCTCCGAAATGAGGAGACGCGCAGTCTTTTGTTCGTCTCGAGTATGCTGAACACGTACATGAAGTTGAGGTGCTGGGCCATACGTGCGAATTCAGACACAATCGCAGGCGAGCAGACCTTGAGGGGGTTCAGTTTGGAATGGACCGCTTGGTGGAGGACCTCCTTGACCGATGGAGGGAACGTGATCTCTTCTGGCTCCAGTTCATCAATTTGTTCTGGGGTGTCGCCCTCCATCGCCGCGGTCGTCAGGTCTCGCCAGCGGAAGCAGAAGATATACAGCAACGCCTGTGCCGTAGAGTAGAAAGGGCCGTAGCGGCGTAGATCAGGGCCTCGACAGGTAGCTTCATAGTCAAGACGGAGGTTGTTCAGATGTGTGCCTAGGAGGTCAAATACATCTCTTACTACCTCGCCAGAGATGTGCGCACCGCGGGCAACGAAGCTAGCGAGGTAGGCTGCTGCGGACTGCCGTAGGATTCCAGGTTGCATCTTGTTGAAGATGAGCTGAACGCAGGTGGCAGCAAATCGATCCACCAGAATTGGCGACGATTGGGAGAAGTGGAAGAGGAGGAATTGAGAGTGGCGGGAGCGGTAGGTCGGAAGGATAATACTCTGGAAGTGGCTCAGAAGTAAATCAAGCGCATTCTCCTTGTCATCCAGAGTGCCCGTTGCGAAAGGCGGGGCGTAGTACTCAAACAGCGAATCGATCATGCCATCCAGTTTGAGTATGTTATCCTTGATGGTCTTGACACGCCGGGACTCCACGTCTAGGGAATCATCACTAGCGACAGATGCATTGTCGTCGACTTCATCCTCGTCATCCTCCAATATCGTGGCTTCAGGCGAGACTGCGTGGAGAACATCCTCGCCCACTTCGTCCTCGATGTCTTCCATATCTACCTGAATCTGGACATCGATCTTCACGACTTTCTCCGTGATGAGAGCTAGAATATCGGCTTGGAGTTCCGGAGCGTAAGTGATGACCTTCAGAAGATTCCGCGTGTACGCAATGTTGGCCTTTGCGGAATCGGTATCGAAGGGAAATTGCATAGACAAGATTGGGGATAGGGTCCCACTACCAGACGGAATCAACTGCATCACATGCCGTAGAGCCATGTGAGTTCTGCTATAAATCTCTGCAGCTTGGACTGGGGCGTACCCAGGCAGCTTGCCCGTCCCCTTTGGGATCTCCCCAAAATTATTGGCCAGCATCTTCAAGACCGCCCCGAGATAGCTTCCCTGAGCCGCCGCAAGGTTACCTAGAAATCGAATGTACAACTTGATATACGACTCATCCCGCCCGAGCCATTCACTGTGCAGAACTGCATTGACCAAGCCGTTGCAATTGCGGTCCAGCGACGCAACGTTCGACAGAAGACCCATGAGATGATGCTTCAATGTAGTGTGTGTCGGTAAATCTTCGGACGGCAAGCCATCTTCGTCCAGACGCCGAGGATCTGCTGAGAAAATCTCCTTGATACGATCGTAGGCTTCGCTGTCCGTTCCAGAGACATGCCGCTGGATAGCTCTGCGCACTTCTTCACGAACCACGGCCGCGCTCTTTTCCGTACTCACGGCCATTTCCTTCTCTTGACCACTCCAGGACGCCTCTCGCATTTCCACATCCTTATCAAATTGAACCCTAACCCGCTTCCTAGGACTGGGCGTGCCATCGCTGCCGCCGGAAGCAACCGAGGACGAGGGTGACAGCGAAAGATCCATGTCGGTCAACTTGTGTTTAGCCCCGGCAGCTGCCGCGCTGTTCGTCTTGGAATTTTTCAAAATGGGCACTGGCGAGGGGTTGGCCAGCATTTTGGGAGGGTTGACTGATTTGATCGCCCCGGTAGGGTTGCGCGCAGCGGTGGCGAAGGAGACCATGACAGTCTCGATTTTATCGGGAAGAAGGTTGGGGTGAGGTTGGTCGACGCGAATTCCAGCGTCGTGTCATTTGTTGCTCTCGCCTTCGAAGACAAGAGAAAGGAAAGGTCTTAGTGGGAATCTCCCGACTCCCGAGGACTATTCAGGATGATAATGCTGAAGGAAAAAAACCAGAGCACACGACACGGCCAGTGCCTGTTGAAACCGTTGTCCACTCTAGAGAGCTACTGAAATTAATAACGGGCGCGCTGGGGGAAAGCTGACGTTGAAGGCAGCTTCATTTGTCTGCCTGATAAATGGGAATCTAAGATGATGTTGTAAGACTGCTATATGCGGACAGGCAATGAAGGTTGAGGCCGCCCTGAAAAGCGAAGACGAGGATGGTTGAAACCAGCGGAGAATTGTACACTGGAAATTTTTCGTTCTGTGGGGCGGTGTGGAGTCTTGAGGCCCTCTGACTCGTGACCCGCGCGTGACCAACGCGGGACCCAAGCTGCTTCGTCGCGAAACCCTACGCTTTTCCTGCCTAGGTAACATGTCGTTACCTGCTCACGATAATATTCAGGTTACAACCAGTTACACCTGTACACAGATCGCTGAGACAGATTATTATGATTTCAGAAACTAGGGGATGATGACATGGACATGGTAAGTAGAAATGAATTGCAACAGAACTACATCGTTCATCACATGTCCTTTTTGTGGCACATCCACAACCTATACGAAATAAATGACTGCAGTGAGGTTGATAATATATACATACAACGCGAGTAGATGGAAACCACCTCTTGGTATATAGCGGGCAAAACAAGAAAGGGTTGAAACAGAGAAACAGAAACACATGGCACACGTAACGATTGAATAAGGTAGGTCGTAACATAGTCGGAAATTGACAGGGAAGGAAACTCCAGTTCTCCTTCTCCGGTTCGAATTACGCAGAGTTGAGGACATCACAAATGATGGTGCAGTTCGAAGCGAAATCCGAGAACCTCAAAGCCAAGACCCAGTGGCGACAGGCCCGAGATGATCGTCGAAGATGCTCCCATAGAGTTCCTCTATCTCAACAAGATAGTCGTTCGCTGTAAATTTCCTCAGTCCCTTGTTGAGCAAGATCATCTCCTCCTCGTCGAGCACGCGAGTAGCGCCACTGTTGAACTCCTCTGCCACTTCATTGACCTGCTCCAACTCCTTCCCGAACGGATGGGGCTCCGGGTTGAAGAAATCTTGGGTCGTTCGAATGGAGGGGCTGCTGCGCATGGAGTTCAGTGGTGGCGGAGACAACCGTGACAAGGAACGCTGGCGCGCTAACTCTTGGTGGGACCGTTTCGTATGCGATAGAGCACGTTTGGGAACCAAGGGTGCATCTGTCGACGAGGTGGTCGAGGTTGACGACCGAGGATGGCTAGTCACTGTTGCAGATCGCTTCGGGAAATATGACGACAATGGGTTCGGCTCAACCGGTGAATCGTCTGGAGTTGTGACTGGAGAGCCAAAGCTTCGCTGAGAGAAAGACAGCTCGGAGTCGTCGGGAGACTGCAGTGAAGAAGAAGATGACGAAGAGACAGCCGAGTGAAGATCGGGCGCATTGTAGGCCAACATGTTCGTTGTGGAGATTAACTCGACCGGTCCAGAGATCTTCCCCCGCTTAATGGTGCCCGCGGTGAACTTGACCTGACCTTCGCGATAGGGCATTGGCGCAGAGACCTCGGGACGCTTGTGGCGCTTGGTAAAGGCTCGAGTTAGGGTAGACATTGTGAGTTGCAATTGGATGGAAACCTGGTCGGTGTTGTAATGGGATTGGCGATGGACTCCGGTAGCAATGATGTGTATAGATCGGCTATTCCCGCAATCAGATAACCTTGTCGTTGATACACAATAAAATCTTCTTAAAATCTAGGACTTCTAAACGCTATAGTTGCGCACGTCAAATTGGCTTCGAAAGAATGCGTGGCTGACGTTGACGATCGCGGGTGGGGTGTCAAAGAAGGAATGGAAGTCGATCGACGGAATGTCCGCTATCAGATATGAGTGGTAGAAGCTTGTCGCTTCGCTTCAAGCTTCTAGTGTATGCTCTTCAAGAGAGACGAAAATGAATTTAGGGACCGGATATCCTCGTATCTGTTTGCACAGCAAAAGAAAATGGGATGGTTGGATCTCTCGTCTCCAGAGCCAGACCGTCTTTAAGTGACTCAAGGGGGGTCACAAGAATGCTGCAGCCAGACTGTACAAGTGTACAGTGAGAATCAGAGGCGGACAACCAGGACGCGCCACTCAGAAATTTGGAAAAAGGAAGGGAAATTCCACAGATACCGAGATCTAGGAAAGTAGAAAAATGACCATCAATGGATCTAAAGAAGAAGAGAATAATATAACATGGAAATAGTATGAAGGATAGTCCCCCAGGGAGGAGTGGTCGGAAGGGAGAGAGGAGGGAGGGAATGGAGGAAGAGAAGGAGAAAAGGGAAATCCCCGAGGGAGACCCAAATGCCAGCGGAGGCGAGTGAACAAAGTATGGGATAGAATGGTTCTGGCCTGTTCGGCCGGAGGATCCTGTCCAGTGACGACTCCAGCCAGTGTACGGAAGGCCCTAAAAAGAGTCCCTCAGGATCTCTGGCTGTTGGCCTCAGGATTGGCTGTCCAGATTTTCAGGCTGTACCTTACGGTGGATCTTCTCTTCAAAGTTTCTAGAGCCCACAGTACAAACCGTGGAGGCAAGTATGTACCTTACCTTTAGCCAACAGCCACTGCGCCAACTGTCAGAGTATCCAGCGTTTACCCGTAGGCTCTACGCAGTTTGTTCGACGAATTCTCTTGACAGCTGGCTGGGTTCACTGGATAGCTAAGAATAGCGATAGGAAGGAAATATTTGCCTTGCGTTTTCCTTCTCTTGGTTCTTCCCGTTCTTCCTATGGCGAGATTGGCACGAACAGTGGTTCTCACGGTGTCTGGTACCATGGAACCTGAGCTTCCAGATGCTCAGGGTCGTTTAATTATACAATTCTAGTTCTTCATCTTCTGAGGTATCTATCTACTTCCTCTACAAGTGAAGGTGAAATGATTAATATTATTATTTCTCCGGTGCTCCGACGGATTGGCTCTACGAGTCAGGCTGTGATCTCTCAAATCGTTGGCGGTTTCTACGCGCTAAATCGCCCACTACAATTTGATGTGTCCGAGATAGCAGTGGATTGATCGTTCTGTCTGCTACACTTGTTACGCTATCACATTCTCATTATTATTTTATGTGAAGGAGGATCGCAGATGACGAAAGATCAGTCTCTCATCTGCAGGAAAGTGGTACCTTGAATTCCAACTCTAAGATGACACAGTAGTTAGGCTCTGGTAGTAACATTCCTATTTCCCCTCAGGAGACGCCAAATGCCTATTGCTGTCTGCATTATCGGTTGCCACAGACTATATGTTCCTTGCATGGTTGTTGTCCTTCCTGCTGTGACAACGTAGCGGCCGGTAACATCGTATGGTCGAATCACGAATACTACCGTGCCTTAGTCCGCTGGCCTAGTCAAAAGGTCAAGCAACGGTGTTGGCCTGGCGCCAGGAACCACCACACGACAGCCTGTAAGAAGGGCCATGTGCCGCCCCTCGACCGCTGACCAGTCAAGATGAAACAATCCTGCCGGATGACTTGTCTCATGCTGCTAACTCTGTTCTCGACTGTGACCTATGACATCTGACTGATGGCATCCTGCAGTTCTTCGAGGTTATCGCTTCTTTCGCACCCTTAAGCTTCTGCAGTTTGACCCTTACAGAATGGGTTGCACAGAATCATAAGTCATCTGAGGGAATCACTCATCCAAGGCCCTCATCTCAGTGACCACGCGGATTTAAACAATGGGTCAATCGGATATGGTGGGTCTGCCCCACTGTGGGAAGAAAACTTAGCAGAGCGCCCCTTGGCTCGAGGCTTCGGGCCTCAGTCAGTGCGCTGGACTGTGTAGAAAGCACTTGCATGAACATGGCTACTAATTTTGTGGACCAGACTCGATTTCAAGTCAGAATTCTTGTAGACTGGGGCTACCTGGAGCATTCTGGACAACATAAGATGTGGATAGAGGAAGAAGAATGATGGCCCCGTCCCTTGCATGTGATACATGCAGTCTTTAATTTCTGAGGCCGGTACTTGTTCTCGCATACGCATGTGGCTGGCAGACCAACTGGCACAGTACCGAAGAGTCCTGTGTTTGAGATCATTATTCAGCGTCGCCAGCTCCCCTTCGCCTGGATTCTTGGGTCGAACCCATCTCAGAACTGAGCTCTGGAGCGATGAGTTGCAGTGCTAGTCATGCTTTTATCACTTGAGGTTGATTACACTCGCCATCATCAATGCCCCAATGATCTAGAGGACATAAGGCTTCTTAAGTCAACCAAAGGTGTCGACCTCCATATACTAGTCAGAGGGAGGATTCCAACGTATGTAGGGTATCTAGCCGCATATGCTGATGGTTTGCTTCCCTTACAGAAAAAGGTATGTACATCGTCAGCTAAATGTAACCCTTCGGCTCTTCTTAACCACACAAGACGGTCTGACACAGAGATCAAGTGGTCAGGTATTCGTGGGAAACGCTTTTTTCCATTGGCTGTTGCTGCAAAGTCTTGATAAGCTCGACAGCAGGATTCGTTGCATCAGATTGAATCATCTGAACAGTCTCGACACCGCCGCCCGTTTAGTCTGCACATTCTAAATCATCCCATTTTTTAAGTAGCGATATTTTTGAGTCCGAAGGGTCAAGAGAAAGTAGTATAATGAACTCTGTAGCCTGTCAACTTTGTGGTCGACCAGAGAGTCAAACAGTTCCAATCCAGGCAAAGGTTCGAGTAGCTAGTCAGTTTCCTAGGTCACACATATATCATATACCATGAAGAAGCAGCAGATTGACGGTAGTTAGGACGCAAAGAATCTCTAGGTAGACTTCCAGGTAATTGCTGTGTTAATGCCAGTTGGTGCCTTGATAGTTGCATCTGCCTATCGTTATCGCCGAGCACCGACCACATCTAGAAGCACTCACCTCTTCCGCCCGGCAGAAAAAAAGTGACCGTCCCAAAAAGATTCGGATCAAGAGGAGGTAGAACGTAGCAGACCTCACTCGCAAAACACCATCATATCACCTCGCTTCTCATATTTCGAGGCTTATTTACTCATTCAAGATGAGGGCCAAACGCTCCAAGAAGTATCGTAAGCTGATGCATCAGTATGAGATGGCATTTGGCTTCCGCGAACCATATCAAGTCTTAGGTATTACACCACCGCAAAAACGCATGACTGCGTTGAAATGGTCTTCAATACTGACATGTGAACCTCTCCAGTTGACTCGAATTTTCTTCGCGCTGTCCATTCATTCAAGATGGAACTGATCCCTGCACTTGAACGTACACTTCAAGGAAAAGTCAAACCATGTATGTCTTCGAATCCAGAGCCTGACCACATGTGGACAATGGACCGACGAGCTAACATACCAATGAATAGTATTGACGAAATGCTCCCTGGCGGCCATCATGGCATCTCAACCTATCAACCCAAAAACCAACAATCCCTACCGCCCAACGCATCTCCCTCCACCCACGATCCTCCCATTGCGACACTGCTCGCACAACGAAGACTCAACACCCATTGACGAAGTGGAATGCTTGCTTTCATTACTGTCCCCTTCCAAGGAAGTCAAGCGGAATAAAGAGCACTATACTCTCGCGACTGCAGACCCACCTGCCCCCGCCAAGGCCGACTCGGGCGATGGAAAGAAGAGAAAGCGAGGTGATGACGAGGGCCGGGATGCATTGCGACGGGCGCAGAAGTTGCGTATTGGGGCACGTTCAATCCCCGGTGTACCGATTGTTTACGTGAAACGGTCTGTCATGATTCTCGAGCCGATGAGCACGCCATCCGAAGAAGTACGAGACGGAGTTGAAAACAGCAAGTTCCGGGCGGGGTTGAATGATGAAGCAGTGTTAGGCAAGAGAAAGCGGACCGAGGACGGTGAGGAGAAGAAGAAGAAGCGAGGGCCGAAGAAGCCCAAGGCGCCTAATCCCTTGAGTGTGAAGAAACCCAAGAAGAAAACAGCAGAATCGGCTGGAGGACCGACACAAGAGAAGCGGAAGGAACAGAAATCAGACGAGGCGCCGGACAGGACAAACGATGACGGCGAGTCAAGCGCACCCAAGCCAAAGAGAAGACGGCGCCACCATAAGAGTTCCAAAGGGGATGGAAATGAGGACCACGCCGGTGAGCCCTCAATTGAGGCAAAGGCTGCAACGGCTTCGAACGAATAATTACCCCTTATTCGGCGTGAGGAAGATCTATATTCATTGGTAAGGCGTTTGGTGGGCTAGTGCACTTAAAGTACCGTCCTCAAGCTATGTATATTCTGAATCTAGACAATGTGATATCCGTCAATCTCATTGACACGTAGACATAACTCGTCCACGCTATGTATACAGACATGTAGTGTTACACGGCTAAAACAAGTGACACCACTCAAAAAATGAGAAGAGAGAATAAGACCATAAACGCCGCCTAGCACCAATCCAAGACAACAACTCCATCATGCAACATCCATCCGCCTTCTCAATTACCAACCTCCGACACATCGGCAAGCCCCCTACTGCTGCTTCGACTCCCCATTGAGCGAAATACCCTGCTCGAGAGCCCTCTCCTCAGCCCAGATCTTCTCGATCCGCTTCCGGTTATCCCGAGCCTGGTCCCGATTCTTCTTTGCGCGCTGATACCGCTCCGCGGCGAGACATTTGTTGACGTCGCGCTTGATGTCGTTGCAATTGCCCAAGGCTTTGTGAAGGAATCCGCGAGCGTGACATTCGTCGAGAGCGGTCATGATCTCTTCGCAGTCTGTTGATACTCCGTTAGTTGAATTGTCATGTTTCATGACAGTGGGTTGACGTACTGGCATTGTAGGGGGTATGCAGGTGGGAATGCATTTTTTGTAGATATGTGTAGCTTGACTAGAACTGTGATTGATTGCGACGGTCAAAGTACTTCTTTCATCAAACAGTTTTGTACCTGTCCTCGAGTAGTAAGAGTGTCTCGGCCTTTGAGAAATCTCCGAAAGCGATGCCGAGCGGTGAGAGCCGGAGAGGGGATTCTGCCGGGCGGGGAGGATAGTCGACCACAAAAAAAGTAAAAGCGAGAGAAAAAGTCTGGTAGTGCATCTATCGTTGGGTAGGAAGCGACATAGCCTTTGGGGGTAAAGTTTCTCAATTGTCGATTTGAAGTTGCAGCCTACTGGTCAGCTGCTGCGAGGTCTTTATCTGGACGTGCCTCAGAACTTACGCCTGACTGGCTCAACGGTCGCTGCCTCTACCAAACACCCCGGAAAATACGATTTACTTGAGGAAAACACTTTACGATGTCTTCTATGATCACTACGACCGCTTGGGTGCGGCGGGGCGTCGCTGCCCAGTTCCCCACCAAATATGAGATTGATGAGGACGAGATGAACCGGATATCCAAGCTCGCTCGGATGCAGCTCGAAGAAGCTCAGGGGGATCTGGAAGCTGCCAGGGAAGGAAAGGACCATGACGGCGAGACGATGGAGGAGGATCAGAAGGAGGAAGCCCAAGATGCGATGGAGGACGATTCCAAAGAAAAGAAGGGCAAGACAAGTTTTAATGAGTAGGTGCTAAGCTTGAGTGTCGGGATTTTAATATCAGCAATGCTAACACTATATCTCGCTTTGTTTAGTGATGATGATTTGAAAGAATACGACCTTGATCACTACGATAGCGACGAGGTCGATGAGGATGGAGAGAAGATTACCATGTTCGGAAACGTCAAGTCGCTGGCGTACCACCAGCCCAACGAGGAAGATCCATACCTTGTGATGCCGGAGGAAGAAGAGGACGAAGAGAGAGAGGAGTTGCAGATCCTTCCCACCGACAACTTGCTTCTTGCAGGTAAGGTCGAGGATGAGGTGGCTCATCTTGAAGTCTACGTCTACGAGGATCAGGAGGCGAACCTTTACGTGCACCACGACATTATGCTGCCCGCCATCCCTCTGTGCGTTGAATGGCTGGATTTCCCTGTTGGCGCAAACACGGGCGACCGGACTACCGGCAATTTCGTGGCTGTAGGAACCATGGAGCCCGACATTGAGGTCTGGGATCTGGACATTGTCGATTGCATGTACCCTAACGCCATCCTAGGTCAGGGCGGTGCGGAGCTCGAGGGAGACATGAAGAAGGCTAAGAAGTTCAAGAAGAAGACCAAGGCGAATGATGAGTTCCATGTCGACTCCGTCCTTGCTCTGGCTGCAAACCGCCAACACCGCAATCTGCTCGCATCTGCCTCCGCTGATCGTACCGTAAAACTCTGGGACCTCAACACCACCAAGTGCGCCAAATCTTACACACATCATACGGACAAGGTGTGCTCGCTGGACTGGCACCCTAAGGAAGCCACCGTTCTGCTCACTGGTAGTTACGACCGTACCGTGGTGGCGGCAGATATGAGAGCTCCCGACGCCAAAGCACGGTGGGGAGTGGATGCCGACGTCGAGAATGTGCGCTGGGATATTCACGACCCGAACTTCTTCTATGTCACCACTGATGCCGGTATGGTCTACCGCTACGATGTGCGAAACATCCCTGCAACGCCAAAGGAATCAAAACCGGTCTGGACCCTGCAGGCGCACGACACCTCGGTGTCATCCTTTGACATCAATCCTGCCATTCCTGGCTTCCTCGTGACCGGGTCAACGGATAAGCAAGTCAAGCTATGGAACGTCGAGAATGACCGGCCTAGCATGGTCGTCTCGCGTAAGATGGACGTTGGTAAGGTGTTTTCGACCACCTTCGCTCCCGACAACGAGGTTGGCTTCCGGCTGGCGGTAGCTGGTAGCAAAGGAACCGTTCAGATCTGGGACACCTCCACCAACGGAGCCGTTCGTAGAGCTTTCGGGTCGCGCATGCCCGCCCTTGAGGGTGAGGTCAAAGAGCGCACTATCGGATTGCAAGCCGACGATGATGAATCGGATGATGATGCCGCGGGAGAGGAGGTTGGTGCTCAGCAAGGCGGAGATGGCTGGGAATCAATGGACGAGGACTAGAGGGTATGACAGGGATGGGAAATGCTATTTTGGAAGACAAAAGTTATACTATGGGTATTCGAGCTTGGAATGATTGCTTTTCTTATGTTGATACACCTCACACATTTGTTATTATAGCATATTCAAGATACCCGGTCGAATACATTGACCGATATGATTGTGACTCCGAAGCAAGCTACGGTTCTCGTAATACTTTCATAAGACTGCTGGTTCGGGTTTGAGGCAGCCAACACATAAAACATTTTGTACAATATACAATATCCAGAATATCTTTTTTTATGGTCAAAAATCGTGAAGACCGACATCTCTTATCCTCGATGGTCTAACGGTCATGATTTCCGCTTGTCACTCAATAGAGAACGAGCGCGGGAGACCAGGGTTCGACTCCCTGTCGGGGAGATATTTTTTTCTCCTGTCGCAAGGTTCTGGCTTGGACTGGTCTATCCATATCGCATTGCTGCCTTTTCCTTTTTTTATAGGGTTGAAGAGAGAAACATGCTAAGCGACATGATGGGCAGTAACCAATTGCCCTTGATGATCAACTTTGGCACCTGGCCAAGTCCCAGGTATACAGTCAAATCCCGTGGTTCTGCCACTATGTATAACAAACCGTTGTCTGAACGTGTCCCCAATATGAAGAATATCTTGCGCTACATGGAGCACTTGAGGTAGTCAAGATTCGAGGCATCCGAAAGCAGCATGTCATATTAGAATCTTGGAGGACACAGCGGAGAAACCCCCACACCTTACCCCCCCTATGGAGTATGAGACCGTGATATTCCCTTAGCAAGCATGACAAGCGGAAATCATGACCGTTAGACCATGAGTTTCGGACCATGATCTCATAGCGCTCTTCGCTTCTCCTGATCAGATATGGAAGTCGAATGCGACGTGACAAACGGGCATATCCTATAGAAAACAACAGCAAGAGCAATGTGTTTACTAGCCCAAGTCGACATCTGCATTGCGCTCATATGCCGCCACAAGCTTGTAATCAGATGTCTTAGTGCTGTAGAGGCACAAGTAATAGAAGACATATTGCATGAGGCCTTGAACTAGGCCATGAGCCCAGGTCGTGCGTGTTTCGCTATTGATGGAAGATCGCTCAACTACGGGCAACGAGGCCCTGACAGTGCCAGACAAGGATTTCACCTCTTGCAGTGCCGAACTCGAGGAAATATTCAGATCCGAATCCACTTCAGCTTGGAATAAGTGTCCAGGTCGAGGCACTTAATATTCTCGAACAAGGTTGCTTATCGAAGAAATGAAATGTACATATCGGGAACAATATAAAACTCGCCATAGCCGCCGGAGTGTAAAGCCACATAGCTCTCCATGATATGCATTCAGGATATCTCCTGAACGATATGGCCTCGAAGGCATAGCGTTTCGAGCGAAATTGGTCAGGCAAGAGAAAGGGGGTTGGATATTAAAAAACTGTGCATCTGAAAGAATAACAAAAAGTTTCTCCCCGACAGGGAGTCGAACCCTGGTCTCCCGCGCTCGTTCTCTATTGAGTGACAAGCGGAAATCATGACCGTTAGACCATCGAGGATATTTATTGAGCCTTTTTTTGAATATTTGACTTAATGAATTAATCGTCCCGTCTACGAGAGACTTGCGGCCGCCTGAGCTCAAACAAGCAAGCAACTCATATTTCGATTTGTTTGAACATTTCCGAGCTGGGGACTCGATGAAATCAGGTGCTCGGATCTCACAGTGGCATTGTTGAATTAAGGCTCGATGAATTGTTCAGCCCAATGTGTCAACGACATTCGAGCATACCATTATTAACAAACTGTAGTGATATATTCAGAAAGGACCCAAAGAGACCAAATAGGAAGACAGAGAGATGTGACGTTGAGATATGATACAGTTAAGGAACTTATTCACAATGCAATTTCGTCAAACGCGAAGGCAATCGACTCTTGAGGTATCACAAATCTATCATTCATTTCATTAAGGGTATCAAAGCTCAAAGCACTGCGATAGCATCCGGGGGCATTAGAGAGGCATATATGAGACCTCGAACCGTGGGAAAGGATGGCGGATTGGAGTTCGGTGAGTCGACCAAAAGGTGCATCCAATTCTCTAAAGTGGATAATCGTGCGCATTTGAACAATTTCCGGGTATCGAATATGCCTAATCGTGATGAAGATGGAACGAAGTCGGCCGCTGGACGCAAGTCCAGGCTGTGGACGGTTGATAGAGGACTCCTTCCATGGGGCTGACCTCTTTGGAGAGGCTCAAAGGCCACAATCGTGACCGGAAGGCGGAATTTGGGCCAGGTAGCTGAATGTTGAAAAAACCCCGAAGCATTTGTCTCAACGCCCTCTCTTCTTACAGGCACCGACAACAACGCTAATATCATCCATCTTCCCTAGGTTATTGTCAATAACATGAAACGTGACAGTAGGGCTAAGGAAACCTACCCCCTTCGATGGCCAAGCCCTCCTCGATAGCCTTCTCCATATATGGGCTCTCTGCAAATGGATCCTGAGCGATAGCCAGCGCAGCTTTCAGCAGCTCTCTAGCTACGAATACCATACGTTCATCTGCCAGGTGGGCTGGGGGTGCCCATTCGATATCCTTCTCCTCGAAACGTCCTTCGTCCCATTTCTTGAGGCTGTCGAGCGTGATCGTCAAGACCTCATGTTCCCAAAGATTATCGAGGACTCCGTCAGACACAGCCAGCACGAGGTCATCCTCCTCAAGTTGAACTTCAGAAAGCACTGCATCCTTCCGTGGTGTGTCCACACTATTTGTACCTAGTTGCATAGGACAGTCGAACCAGTGCCATTGTTCGGTAGTTCGAAACAGGACCTTTTCCTCGCTCGGACGTATAACAAGCACTTTGCAATCCCCCAAGTTCGTGACGTATAGCAAAGGCTTTGCATTTTCTGCATTGTCACCAGTAAAGTGTAAAAGCGCAGTCACGGTCGTTGTGGTGCCCAGCCACTCATTCGGTGAGGTCGTCGCGCGAATCGTCTCCTCGTAAGCTCGTTGTAGGTACTCGACCGGATCTAGTTTTGAGGTTTTGTCGACTTCTCGTTCGGCCTCCAGGGCCCAGAAGTGAAGCAATAATCGAGACCACAGCCTGGTTTGATCGAGGAATATGTCAGCGATGAAATCTTAAGTGGCACGGACAGGAGGTTGATTGTCGTGCACTTACGCAGCATGGCCCCGTTCTTTGGTAGCCCACGCCCCCACGCCATCATTTACCCCGATGAAATTGTCTGCAACAAGCACTGCATCATCACCGTTGTTTAGCCCGCGGACCAGTTCACCCCCGACGGATAATCTCTTATCCTGACTCTGGTAGTGGGTGGTCAAGGGGTCGGAGAAGGAGGACGACGGCGGAGACAGGAAGGGTGGGGGAAACGGGCGCGAGGGCCGTTTGGCGCAGAGAGCGTAGCCTGTCTGGAAGCAAAATGGAGACCTTGAATGTGGATAACGATCGGGAACCGGGGTGGTGATGCCGTAGGAAGGCCAGACGGCGGCTCGATACTGCCGCACAGGCGTTCTGGGTCGGATTAGCCTCCTAGAGCTTGTTGTACGCGCTGCGGTCCACTGTGGGCTGCGTATCATCAATAATATCGTGGTAACTGTATCCTGAGTCACCATGCCCGCGTGAAATAAGACATGCACTCTCTCAGCGCACTGAGATTGCCTCGCGGTTGGGGGGAAGTGCTTCCTCTCTTTTTTCTTTATCTCTGGTCCAAAAACATGGTGAGATTAGAGTTGGTAAGCCGAACGGAGATGGGTGGCTTACTATGGCTTGAGCGCAGCCAAACACCCACTAGAGACAATGATCACAGTAATATGTAGCAGAACTTGCTCCGAGAGCCAGTCATTGCGGAGTTTGATTGCATAAATTTCATTATTTGACCAATACGATAGATACATCACTATCGCCTCCGATTTGCCCCTTGAGACCCCCAGTCATCCGTCCCTGCAAGTGACCTTCATCGTCTCAAGAGAAAATAAAAGGGGAAAAAAAAGAGAAACAGAAAGAACGGGCCTGCCAGCTCAACTGAACTTGCCATGTTAACTCAGTACCTTCAGGCGCGTCGAGTGCTCGTGGCGGCGAACTGGCGCTGCTTGCCCACTACTTCTTCGAACAGCTGCATGGCGCGGTGCAGCTCCGTGACGAGCTCATAGTGGGCAACTTCGCGACTGACCATCGCCAGCCCTTCAAAGAAGGCTCTTGCCAGACTTCCGCATCTGGGGCCGAAGTACTGCTCGCCAGCACCCTCATGGCGCTTGGCCTGCACGATGCACAGGATGCGCTCGGAGCAAGGGCAGGCTAGCACGACATCCATTGTGCAGTCTGCCGCGCAACTGCAAGATGAACGGCATATGCACTTCTTCTCTTTGACGAAATCAAGAAGGCGGCGTCTGCCGTCGTCGCGTCTGATGTCTCCGACGCTCCTGCCCTCGAGCTTCGCCAGGGTCGCCTGACGGTTGTCAAGGACGTTCTCGCGCTGCCAAATTTCTGGCTGAATTGAATCGCGGTCGATAAAAGGAAGTTCAGTCGTTGGAAAGTCATCGGTAGCCGTCACCTTTGGCATGATAGTCAGGTACTTCTCCGACATTACGGTGATAGTTTCAACGCCCGGCATCTGATACAGGTAAACGAGGCCTCTCCACTTCAGAACGAACGGATGGGTATCGTCGGAGACAATCTTCAAGGTGGATGTACGATAACCGATAAGATCGTGCGCAGAGAAGCCGGTGATGGCAAGCTTGTCGGTAGCATGGCGAATGATCGAGTCCTGGTGCTGTTTAACAAGGTCGTAATCAAGGCCGCTGCAAATTTCTGGGGCGTCCAGGACGTCCTTGAATGTTATGAATATGTCGCGGAGATGACTAGTTTCAGGAAGGGTGAACGTTTCCTTAATGAGCATGCGGCGCAGGTTAAGGTCGAAGTGACTACAGAGCTCAACGTTGGCAATCTCCATAACCAGTCTCGCATACAGAGAATAATAAAGCTTCTCGGTGACCTCGATGAGTTCAACAAGAGAATATGTATTCACAACCTCTTCTGCGTCCTTGAGGCGAGCTAGAATACCGCCAGGAGCGTCGTCTAACTGTGAGGAGGGAAAGCCACTGATCAGTTTTCTTTGCTGATCTACAAAGTTCACTGGAAGGTATCAGGGCTCTTTCTACTTACCTCTACGCCATACATCCTGAGTGCCCAAGCGAGGATTTTGGCAATGGTGTAAACCTTGGAGAAGACGCCGATGACACTGCCAAATTTCTCTGCAGTCGCCCCGCCATAAGGATTGTCGAGAAGCTGCTCACGGGCAGCGAAAGAGCGCCATTCAATTGAGCCGATGGTATAAGGAAGAGTGGGAAGCTCGATCGGTGGCATCCGCTGACTCTATGTTAGTTTCTTTTCCCTCGCTCTGTTTGGCAAACTGCCTGCTAAGGATACCGCGTCCACTCACAGCTGAAGCGTAAGAAGCTTCGGTACTGTCTGAACCACGCATGTAAGTAACTTTGACAGTGCTAGAAGTACGCATGTCGTAAACTTCGGCACTGTCCGAAGCACGCATCGTGCGAGGCTCGAATTTTCTCTTTTTCTCTTCGAGCATCTCTTGAGAGTACTTGTAGAAGCCGTCCTTGTGTTCGCCGATTTTGAAATCGTCATCCAAAGAAGGTTGTTTACCCTTCGACTCGGATGAGCGTCTGCGGAATACCTTCTGCAAGGCAGACTGCCAGGAGTGAGAGCTAGAGCTTGATCTACGCATGGTTGGTAGAGAGCACTGCGTTGTTAATGAAATTGCGGGTCAGCAGTCAAGCCGCGTGGTTGAGCACTGAGAAAAGTGCGGCTGGGTATGTGGTGAGAACTGGATAGGGAAGGTGAGTGGTGTTGATGTGCTGAGTGATGTGCTCTGCTTCTGGTCAGTGAATGTTGTCCCTGAGCACCTGGTGCATAGATCCCACTTCACTGTGAAAGACATGGCTGAGTGTCTATAACTACCATCAGAGATGATCATAGAAAGCTTTCTTGCATTAGACACCCTTAAGAAGCCACTCATTAAGTTACTGAGCATAAAACAGTCATCATATTGCTTCACAGCACAGCGGAGGAATCGATATGTGAGAACACTACTGACCAGTAAGTCTTGTCTAGCTACTTCTATCCAGAAAAACTGCAAGATATATAGCTAGCATCAGTATAATTACTCTTCCAGTAGTGATAAGGAGACTATAAGACTACATGAATAGACAGGGCTGTCATCAACTGTTCATGGTTGCCACCTTGGATAAAATAGACAGGACCATACTGTGATTCATGAGGCAGAGAAAGATGAACGATGCACGATGAGTATCATAATCTATTAACAACAGAGGATGGTCTCATACAAGGGCTATGAAAGAAGAGGATCAACTTCAATAGCTGAATTCTGTGTAACAAAGGCATATGGAAGAATAACTTCTGCAATCTTCCAGATGGCTTTGTTAGCCCTGTCGACATATTCCGACGATATACACGCACACTCTCTGAAAGAAAGAGACTGGAGGGAGAATCATTAGCATGGCCAGAATTGCGAGACGAAGGGCCAGCTTCTGGAAAGGGTGAGGCCTCGAGAGAGAAACTTACTTGTAGGTTTGATAGATTTCTGACCCATTCAAAGCCCTCGTCAGACGGGTTGTCTGGCAACTGCTTACCTTTTTGCTCTTCTATTGGATGGCTAAGTAAACCGTGGCAATTCTCCAGCCAGAGAACTTCGAGCTTCGCACCAGGTGCCAGTCTCGGCCTTTCTATCACCGCACCGTTCTTATCCTTTTGAACGCCCCCAAGCCAATTCAAAAACTCCGGCTGGGCACCACGGCAGGTCCTCAATTTCAAGACTCTCAGCCTAGGATTCTTCGTCACAAGCATCGCCAACTGCCATGGCGTGATGCCTGATCGTTCCAATATCAGAGTCTCAAGGCCGGTGACCCCTACGTCCTTGGGGTTCCCTATGCCCGCTAGTAAGTTCCAAGCAGTGCTACCCGGCGCAGGATAATACCAAGCGGTTGGCCTCATCGGCCCATCGCGGATATGTGGATGCTCGAAACGCAGTGCCAGATAGCGCAGCGCATGTCTACATCTGGTTCCGAGCGCTTTTGCCCCGTCGACATCAAGATCGTAGGCCATGAACTCAAGCTTGACCAACGAAGGCCCGTATCGATCCACCAGTCGCGCGAGAACTTTGTTCTGTGCTTGTACCGTCTGCTCCTGAGCGTCTTGTGGGCTTATGTCCCGTTTTATTTGCAGTTTGCATTTAGCATTTGGCTTTCCGCCGAATCCTTGTTGTGCATAGATGCCTGGTTGGATCACGGAAATTGTATAGTCACTCCTGGAACCATCGTTCTCACGCGATGAAGAAAGTTGATCGGGGGTAGCCCAGCCTGCCTGAAGTAAAGATATCATGGAATGGACTCGCTTTTCAAACACTCCGACGCGAAGACGCCTGAGGCAAAGGGCGTGAGACTTGAAATTCGCTCGAGATGTTTCTCCAAAGGCAAGGAGAGACTCAAAAGGTAGGTACGCCAGGATGGAGAGAAGTACCTCCAACGGTAGGAAACTGATCTTGTCCGACATATTGAACCAAAGTATTCTCGAGCCCGTCAACGAACACGTTCGCGATCCGTGAAGTTGTCACCGTTCCAACTTTACCAGGTTTCCTTGTTTGTTCCTTCAGCAGCGAGCAATGTAAACACAACGCCTTGAAGCACCGAATAATTGCTCCAAGAGATGTTGCTTAGGCGTAAACGAAGAGCATCTAATTGGCTATGTAAACAATGGTAAGTTCAGCATACGACGGATGAATGACCTGAGGACTTCAACATCAATAAGTCGTCTCACAGAATGATGATGCCTCGACCAAAAAGAAAATAAACAGAAACGCCTGCGACTTTATTGGAGAGCTTACCTGGAGGAACCTGATCGTGGCGTCAGACGCAGTATGGTGGAAATTATGCCAGTGGACGCCTTGATAAAGATCCAGTGCTTCTATCTTGGCGTTAATCATGGCACAGATTATGGTAGCTGGTGAGGGATTTCAATGACCTGAGTGAGCAGAATTTGGGTACTCATTCAATATCGTAAGTGACCAAAGGTGAACCTCCAAGCTGTATCGATGTGCAGTGCTCCTGTTTCTTGCAACGCGACTACAGCGGAAACTTCCCAACCTTCTCACTCAACCACCCCTTTCCTTTATCTGGAGTAATCTGGTTCTCCTACCTTGTCCTTCTCCATCAATATCCAATCCTGATGATATATTCTCCGAGGAATCCTCGACTTTGGGATGGTCCAGGAATGTGCCAAATAAGACAAAGAATGATGACAGTCTGTATAAGGCAATAGGGGAACAATATGCATTAGACGAGGCAACCAAGGCCATGCAGGTTGGCTTCAGTCTTCATAGACGCTTCGAGTCTCAATTTTGGAACTCACTCTCGCTTATTTATGGGATTATGTGGCATAATTGATAACTGGCAGCGCACCATGATCGCTCTTCAAGTGGCTACGTATTTTTCACATGAAAAGGGTCGTATAGCTGCAGAAAGCGGAGAACAAAGCAGGAAATGGACCACGATGCTCTCGTATGCCCATCTAGCACAACACTGCACGCGCTGGTTGGACTTGGGCTGATCGTGTGGGTGATTATTGACCCCTTGCGAAAAGTTATCGAAGAGAATGCAAGAGCAAACAACGACCGTCAACTTGGCCGAATAGAAATGAGTGTAATCACCCGAATCCTGTGTTCCATATTTCTTCCGGATTTCTTCTTTTTCTAAAACAAATCCCCGAGACATGGTTCTATGTTTTTGATTCTGCCACGAAGTCTAAAGCCCAAGTAGGGCAGGCCATTTGCTGCGCAGAACTGCGGCACAGCGATCAGAACCCTTTCAGTCCTGACAGGCTAACTGGAATTGTGGTTAGAGCTACTAGAAAGGAATGCACAAGCGCGGCCAGCCTTCTCCAATGGGCGAGTCGCTCAGTATTGGCTGTAGCTTGTGACAGATATCTGAATCATGCATCAGCGCTTTTGTGTTCTTCCGTCAGTGACCGACACAGATCTGATCATCTGCTCCACGGGTATACCAATGATACGTCAAGGCACCAGATTGAACTGCATGCCCGTTGCGACTCCGACCCAGCCTGTCGGTCCCATATATCCAATCGAAACATTAGCATCCTGCGGCTTGCTCGGCGACGCGACCAAGGGAACGTTAGGCGTCATTGGTTGGATATTCAAAGCGCCCAGATCAAATGATTACAGCTGCCAGGGTGCCGCTCTCTAGGCTACTGCCTGACACATGCTAGTCTACTGGTCGCAAATCACAATTAGTAACTTGGCAGTGAATCAGGCATCTGCTAGTTGAACCTGCAAGTCCGTCACTTTTCTTCGGTGGTATTCGATTGAGCAGTTTGGAATCTTCGCTGCCGAACAATTTCGCCCTGCCAGTGCCATACTCTCAGGGATACTCCCTGCAATAAGAACGTTGTCACACGTGTTGGCTGTGATTCGAGAGGCTCACATCTACCCTAAGAAAGTAAGGACGACAGAGACCAACAAGCAGCAGGGGCCCGAAAAAGATCCACAAGTCTCAAAAGAGAAACCAAGATAGCGGTGAAGTCTGTTGATACGAAGAACCCAGGATGATGATCAGTCTTCATTATTGCCAATTGGATATCCACCTCGTGCAGATTGACAGATGCAGCTGCAAAAGGGGGAAAAAAGCAATTACGCCTGAAACCCCGGCAAGAATGTTATCAAATCTTTTGAGACAAGTCAAATCCTCAGACACCCCCTTGCCTGTTGCTGAGACGGCCAAATAATCGTACGATAAGGTGCTCTGCGTAACTAGTGAAATTGTATGTGCACTTTGCTTGTTCAGCTTCAAATGCTTCGTACTGCCTTCGAGCCGTAATATACAACAAGAAACACGATTGACCGCGCTATCCATGAACCCTGAACGTACGACCGCTGGCCGTCTTTCGCTCCCGCTCCTCGTTTTCAGGTCGAGCTCTGTTGAGGACTGTTAATTGTTAGCAACGAACTAGGCCGCGGTATCCATTGCGACTCACCTTGGAGGAAGTCTGCTGTCCTCTTACGCATTCTAGTGTGGATATATGCCTATACAGAGTCAGTGCATTGGGGAAGGAAGACAATGACATCATTGAAGCCTACCTTGGACGCCTTGATGTGGTAATGGAAATAGTCACGGAAGGTTTGGATGTGAGAGATATTTTCGTAGCGTCGTTGAGGAGTCAGGTGTCGAGGGAAAAGGACTATGAGCTGTCAATCAAGGCTCGCAACACAGGCAACGATAATTGCTTACCGAAAGTGACATAACTCATTTTACCGTCCCCAGCTGTCTGCAGACCGGGGACCCCCTGAAGCTCCAGCGGAGGGTCGCTGCGGAAGAGCACTTGGGGCGCATTTTGCAACGTCACCACTCGTCTTCTCGCGTCGACAAACTCCTGTAAGAAGACCTTGCCAAAGATACGATCCGTCTCTTCGCGGAAAACAGTGCTAAAGATCACTGTGACCCGGTCATGACTGGCCTTGATGTAGATCGCTTCCTCTTCCCGGTAATGAATTGCCATCAACTCCCCACCTTCCTTGACTCCCTGGGGTGCGGACTCCGACGTGTACCTGGATGCCTCCTCTGACAACTTCGCGAATTCGTCGAATGCCCTTTCAAACGGAGCAGCCATGGCGTTACGCTTCAGCAACGCAAGCCGCATGATAAGCTCGTCCCGAGCTTCCTGCTCTGCGGGCAGGTTCTCCAAGTCAATCTGTACCGAGAAGTCATAGCCAGGCTCTGGTGTGACGATGTAAGGACCATATTCTCTTTGCAGTACCTCCTGGGCACCGTATTGAACCAGCTCTTTGAAGCATTTCACGTGGATGGAGATAAGGATCTTGGTCTTCGATTCTGGCGTCGACAGGTGGAACGTCACTCCGTCAAAGTCAGAGACAACTTGGTCAATTGAAACCGGCGCACCTCTATTGCAACAAGCAGAAAAGCCAATTGTTAGCTGGTGTCGTAAAGGACGGGACCTGCGTATACCAAAGGAGGCGGGGAAGGGACAGCTATACCCGGAGAACCGCTCCGTCAGGAGGTTCTGAATGAGAACGTTCTGATAATCAAGCAAAAGCATGACGACCGACGGTGTACCACAGCTCAATTAATTCCGATAGCAAGGGTAGTATCTGTCAGGCACCTGTAAATAGTCAACCAAGTTGATGAGTTGGGTCGATTGGGTGCCTGGGGGGGAAATGACGGCAGGCGGTGGGGATTTGTCCGGGGTGGTCGCTCTCGCCGCCCGTAGTTTTTTTCTGGCGCATTTTGGCCTATCGATAGCAGTCAGTCTCGGAGCTCTTAAATTTTCCTTGCTATCGACTTGGGCATTCCAACGATGGTGAAGTCATATTTGTATGTGCAGCTTGTTCGGAAAATTCGTGCATGGCGGAATCTTGAACGCGAGGAGCTAATTTTTATAGGAAATTCGAGCATTCGAATACTTTCGGGCTCGTTGCGTCGGGTTCGTCGAATGCGATTTGGACCCGAGACGATGATCTCGCTGGTACTGCGCGCCGCACAGGCGCGGGAAGGGCCATTGTCGGTGCCGGTGAGGAGGTTCTCTGCTGGGACGTCAAGAAAGGCGACTTACTTGGACGGTGGCGCGACACATCCTGCAAATCGCAGGTGACCGTGATCACTCAGAGTAAGACTGATGAGGACGTTTTCGCTGTCGGGTAGGTCTTTTTCCCTTTATCAGAGATGGGACAATTATTTGCTTGGTGCTTACATCCAGGATTGGTTCTATTTAGGTACGATGATGGAAGTATTCGTATCTGGGACTCGAGAACAGAGACGGTGATCATTTCGTTCAACGGCCACAAATCGGCCGTTACTCAACTCGCCTTCGATGCTGCCGGTGTGCGCGTTGCTAGTGGCTCGAAGGACACAGATGTCATCGTGTGGGACTTGCTAGCGGAAGTTGGGCTGTTCAAGCTCCGCGGACACACCGACCAAGTCACCTCGCTCCATTTCCTCAGTCTGTCTTCCGAATTGCTACAAGCCGCTGGACTGAGCGAACACGCGGGATTTCTGCTCACTACCGGCAAGGACTCCTTAATCAAGATCTGGGATCTGGCTACACAACACTGTATTGAGACACATGTGGCCCAATCGAACGGCGAGTGCTGGAGCTTGGGCCTCTCCCCCGACCAAAGCGGCTGTATCACCGCAGGAAACGATGGAGAACTCAAGGTTTGGTCGATTGATGAAAGCGCTATGCTCGAGATCTCACGAGAAAAAGTTGGTTCTGAAGGTCGCAAAATCCTGACGGACAGAGGGACGCTTTATCGGAACGGCAAAGACCGAACGATTGGTATCAGCTTTCACCCGCGCGCTGACTATATCGGCATCCATGGCTCGGAGAAGGCAATAGAAATTTGGCGCATCCGTTCAGCGACGGAGGTACAAAAGAGCTTGGCCAGGAAGCGTAAGAGAAGAAAGGAGAAGGAAGCCCAGCGGGCTGCAGACCAGGAAGGGGCAGTGGCAGAAGTTGACAATGAGAAGGTCGACGATATTTCGTCTGCGCCGGTCACTGAAGTCTTTGTTCCTCACGTCATTGTTCGCACTGGCGGCAAGGTCCGTTCCTTCGACTGGATTCGAACAAAAGCTACAGGCAATCTCCAGCTTCTGGCTTCGACTACGAACAACCAGTTGGAATCGTACAGCGTTATCACTGCGAATAAAAAGAAGGATGAAGATGACCCCGACTACAATCGCAACCTGGCCGTTGACATCCCGGGTCACCGTACCGACATCAGATCTATTGCCCTGAGTTCCGACGATCGAATGCTGGCTTCTGCCTCCAACGGCAGCTTGAAGATTTGGAACGTTCGTACGCAGAGCTGCCTGCGTACATTGGAGTGCGGCTATTCCCTGTGCTCTGCCTTCCTCCCCGGTGACAAGATCGTTGTGGTTGGTAATAAGAACGGCGAACTGGAAGTCTTTGACATTGCATCCTCGACTCTGCTGGATACGATCAAGGCGCACGATGGACCAGTCTGGTCTCTGCACGTCCATCCGGATGGCAAATCGATGGTCAGTGGTAGTGCTGACAAGTCCGCGAAGTTTTGGAACTTCCAGGTGGTCCAGGAAGAAATCCCCGGCACCAAACGAACAACACCACGCCTCAAACTGGTACATACAAGAACCCTCAAAGTTGCGGATGACATCCTCAGTCTCCGCTTCTCACCTGACGCTCGGTTGCTTGCAGTCGCCCTCTTAGACAACACCGTCAAGGTGTTCTTTACCGACTCTCTAAAACTCTTCCTCAACCTTTATGGCCACAAGCTTCCTGTCCTCAATATGGACATTTCCTATGACAGCAAGCTCATTGTTACTTGTTCCGCGGACAAGACAGTTCGACTATGGGGTCTGGACTTTGGTGATTGCCACAAAGCATTCCTGGCCCATGAGGACAGTATCATGGCCGTCGCTTTCGTTCCTACGAACAAGGAGGGCAACGGCCACAACTTCTTCAGCGCGAGCAAGGACCGTGTCATCAAATATTGGGATGGTGACAAATTTGAGCACATTCAGAAACTCCAAGGCCATCACGGTGAAATTTGGGCTCTGACTATCAGCCGTTCCGGTGAATTCATCGTCAGCGCTAGCCATGACAAGAGCATTCGCATCTGGCAACAGACAGATGAACAGCTCTTCCTGGAAGAAGAGCGCGAGAAAGAGCTCGAAGAAATGTATGATAACACTCTGACGGCGTCTCTAGAGCAGGATGAGGATGCAGACGGAGAGAAGACCGAGGCAGTCGATGCTGGGAAGCAGACCGCCGAAACGCTCATGGCTGGTGAAAAGATCATGGAAGCTCTGGATTTGGGCATGGCAGACCTCGAGGTGATGCGGCAATGGCGCGCCGTCAAAGCCAGCCAGCCAAACGCGGCACCACCGGCTCGCAACCCTCTATACATGGCACTGGGTAACATCTCAGCCGAGCAACATGTGCTTAGTGTTGTTCAAAAGATCCCTGCCGCTGCACTCCAGGATGCTTTGCTCGTTCTGCCGTTCTCCAAAGTCCCAGCGCTTTTCACTTTCCTCAATATCTGGGCCAACCGGGGCTGGAATATTCCTCTCACGTGCCGTGTTCTCTTCTTCATGCTGAAGACGCACCACCGTCAGATTATTGCTAGTAAGATGATGCGACCTATGCTGGATAGTATCCGGTCAACACTGCGTCGAGTACTTACCCGTCAAAAAGACGAGATGGGGTTCAACCTTTCTGCTTTGCAGATCATAGGCCAGCAAGTGCGGGAAGCGAGCACCAAGGACTACGTCGATGAGGAAACATGGGAGCAGGAGCACCCACAGGTGACGGGTACAGGCAAGAAGCGGGCATTCGTCCAAATTGCCTCTTAGGGCTTAATCTACGAGCATGTATTTGTTATCGGTGGCATATATGGCGTTGCGATTGTTTACACGATGTTGGTTGAGGTCGGCTACGAAAGTTCTATATCCTTGGAGTTTCGAGAAGGGCAAAAGTTGGTCTGTTAATAGAGTATCTTGATTTCTAGACATATATTCCGAGCCTGCGCGATGAAAGAATTCGATTTTGATATATCAACGCACAAGTGCAAAAGTCGACACATTCGCAACCAAGCGAAAGAGTAGTTTAACCTATCTCTTCAAGCAGTCAGCACAATCCATCAGACATAATAACTGAGATACCGAAAAGCAATGCCACGAGGGTCCAAACCCCGTACCGCATGCCTCCAGGAACAAGAAAGACACAAGCGAAGCAACAAAGCCCAAATCATCAACCCGAAACTCCACTCAGCAGAACCATTATAAGCACCGACGACAAGGGAGACCCCAATTTTAATATGGTAATCTCCTCAAGTCATACCTCTTCCGGCTCTTCCTAAAAGTATCGGTTCAAGAAAATGTTCTCATCATCTAGGAGGTGGTTGTGATTGGGCTTTTGTTTGCTTTTCGAGCTTGTTCTTGTTCGAGGTGGGCTTCGGTTGGAGTTGGATGGAACAAGGATATTGCATACCAATTTTTGATTAGTTATAAGTTGATCTATGACTGAAGTCGTTGGAATGAAAGCTGTAGGCATTGTACAGCTTTCTTGGCTGTTAAGAGTGAAGCTTAACAGCTACGAGGAAAGAAGAAAAAGTGGAAGAAAATCGTTGTTGACCGGAAAATTCAAGTGCCAAGGATTGTTGTGTGGAGCATACATGCTCACGTGATTATAATTGGTATGCATATCCGGTTGACGAAGATATTGCAAAGCGCAACTATTACGGTTTAAAAGCTACATGGTTGGAATAGTGGCGTAAGCTCTACCATCGTGCTCGAGTGGGTGAAAGTTTTATTGACGTTTATCGTCGATTGAAGTCTATATCATTACAGGAGTATGGAGTCGTTTATCGTAGAGATCATCATATCATACAATTCATCAAAGCAATATGTGCGACTGATTCATGAGTCCTGTTTCATCATTCCACAGTTTGAACAAGTCCACCATTCCGTTTCCATGAATGTGCCACATGATTGACAGATCCAGCCCAAGGGTCGCTTGGCGATACTGCTGTCAAGGGCAGCGAGGGTTTCCACAGCCCTAGTTCGGTTCTTAAGAACAGTCTGACTGGCAGACTGGCTTATCGGGCGCTTCTTCTTGTTGCGATTGTCTGTGCTGCAAGGTCCTGTGGTCGGTGGTCCAGATGATGATCTAGTAGCTGAGGGCCGTGGGCGTTCTGAGGCACAAGCATCACAGCACAGGAAGTTGGCTGGATTCTCAAGAGTGCAGGTGGGACATGTCCAAGGTTGTTCGTAAGAGGCATTGTCATACGTGAGATCAATTGGGTCTCGCCGCTCTGCCGAGGTAGTAGGTTTGGTGTTTTCCGCTATAGGAAGAGGAGAAGGAGCTGACCGAGGCCCGGCAGGAATTTCCCGGGAAGGAGGAATGTAAGAAGGCCCATATCTCTCCCTTTCTTCTTCCTGTATCAAATCGATGTAAGCTTCCATGATAGCCCGTTCGTTTGCATCGTCTTCTTCGGCTTTGGTGCGAAACCCATTCCTAGAGGCTTCCTCTGCAAGCTCAACGCTGTTGTCTGCCCCCGAGGCACAGCCTTTGGTCACGTCGATACGCCTCTGCGCGGCATCAGCAATGACTCGGCGCATGTCTGTTCCCCGCAATACCGGGGCACCGCCAAGCCGCTGCCCTGATCCTGCTGTAAGGGTCCGTCTCCGCTCTGCAGCCGCTCTAGCTACGCGGCGCGCCTCGTCTATTGGCATGTTCCGCCCACCCAAGCGTTTACCTTGCGAGAGGAAACCCTCCCCGGTGTAGCCTTTCATGACTAGCTCTTCATGTTCATCGCGTAACTGGTTCCATAAGGCATGGAAATGCTGATTATGTGGTCCATGTACAATATGACAGAGCCTAGATATGTCAATGAATGAGCTCTCTGGAATCTAAGCATCGACTTACTCGTGCAGCATCGTATCAACTACTTGCTCTAACGGTAGGAATTGACGCTCGTCAGAAGGGTATCGTAAACGGAGACATATTTTCTGGCCCGCGTTCACATTCAAGCCCAGGAGGTTTCGTTGCTGTGGGTAGAATTCACACAGTGTCCCTACCCTCCAAGCCCTCTGGCGCATAATTGGTTTGACTAGGGAGGCTATTTTCCGGAGCATCAACAAAGCCTCTGCTTCTCTGGGCCGGTGTTTGTCATGTTGGTACTCGGAGACCAACGGATCTAGTTCGCGCATATCGATGGCAGTGAAGAAAACTGGGTCGACTTGAAGATAATCGGACGAGGATATCGGGAAAGCAGGACGTGAAAATGACGCTTGTTGAGTTCTCAAGCTCTCTCAAAGAGAATATATGGCTTTTGACAATGATTCCATATATCTCTTTATGTAGAGCAGATGAGAAATATCTGTTAGGCGCGGGTGTACAAGCCTGTCCAAAATGGCAGCATGAGTTCCCCGTCCCAAAGAGATATCAATGAAAATAGATTTTCACTACTTCTATGTATTCAGTGGACTCCAGGATAGTGTGATCATGTCGAAGGGCCTTGCTACTTTATTCTTTGGATTGATAATCAGCGGAAGACATTAGAATCAATGCTGCCTTCGATCATAATCACGTGCAAGGTTCACACCCTTCCCTGAGGCCAAGAAGTGGCTGTCAGGCATCACAGAACCAAGTGAGGCCTGTAAGACGCTCCTGAAGAAATAGATGGCCAACCAAGGGTTGAGAAGTTGTGGCAATTTCGATGCACAAAGCAGCCGCTGAGATGTACTACAGAGGCTAGTACAGATATGGACTAGTTTACATGAAGTCAAGAGTATGTGATTTAAAGAACTTAGGTGGGGATCAATATCGTCTGCAACATTTCATGGTAAAACCACTTATAACATGAAAATATCAAAATCATCTAGATGTTCTCCGGCACAATTAGCAGCTTTATATTAAGTAATTCTGAGACTCAAAGCTACAGTTGACATCCTTATCCTTATCCTGCGCAGTGGAGTATATCGTGCTCATGTGACTGCTTGATATACATTTGCTGCACTTATCAGTGGAACTTTTTCGCCTTTATCAACCTCTGTGGCATCAAGCATTTCGCTTCTGATTTCAACTTCAAATCAAGATGACAAGCGATGACCAGTTCTTCTTCGATTATGTGAGTTACTCGGTCTACATTACTGCCAGTTACAAGACTTACAAGGTGCTTCAACCTCTAGCTTGCCTCGATTCCGCATGACGTAAGAAGATACTCGCACGAGGTCGCAGATTCTATCGATCGGCAAGTCGATCACATCGCGACAGTGATTCGTGATACACTCTCACATCAATCATGGCTCCCTCCTGCGATGCGACCTTCACCCAAGACATATCCAGGCTTGCATGCCGCGCGGTCGCAGTCTTTCACTGATCGCGCGTATGACTGGATGATCCGAAATCGAGCATGGAGCGCTGCTTTAATCGCATTTATTGGGACTACCAGCGTCCTGTATTTTGGAAGTAGCAAGCTACATGGACGCCGGCGGAAGGCAAGGAGGGCTGGAAATGGTGCTCGAAAGGAGATAGTTGGTATGTTACCGAGATGGGAAATCTGTACGGGTTGTCCATAAGGGCTAACTACTTGGTCAGTTGTCGCCGGGTCTCCCCATGAACCTATGACCAGGGCGATTGCCACTGATTTGGAGCGTCGAGGCTATATTGTGTTTATTACTGTCACATCGGCTCAAGAGGAGCAGCTAGTTCGGTCGGAAAACCGAATGGATATTAGAGCCCTTTGGCTTGATCTCACAGCAGTGAGCCTCTATTCCTCATTTCAGAAGTTGTACTATTACTGACCTTGTTAAAGACCCCTTCGCCTTCTGAGATCCATCCCTCTCTGCGCGACATACATTCCCTCATTACACAACCGCAATGGCCGATGCCTGGCGTACCTCCCCATACCTGCCAGCTAAGCGGTATTATCCTGGTCCCATCTCCTAATTATACAACTGGCCCGGTGGCCACTATTCCACCATCAGCCTGGGCCGATACCATTAATACTCGACTCCTTTCTCCTATACTAACCACTCAGATCTTCCTGCCTCTTCTGACACTTCGCAACACGAATAGCACCATCCTCGTCCTCTACCCCTCTATATCATCGTCGCTTTCAGCACCATTTGCTGGTCCTGAAGTCACCACTGCCCGCGCTTTGTCAGGATTCGCGACGTCTCTACGGACGGAGCTGCGGCTCTTGCAGCATAAGAACATTGATGTTGTGGAGTTGAAGCTTGGCAACATCGACCTCGGCCCCCAGTTCCGTGATGCGCAGAGTCATGTCACCGGGACTGAGGTCCTCGCATGGAGCGCACAGCAACGGTCTCTCTATGGGCCGCAGTACCTTTCGAGCATTGAACAGCGGCCCGTGGCATCTGCAGGACCCAGTACGGTGCGAGGCTCACCTGCCAGAACGCTGCACTATGCGGTTTTGGATGCGCTGGAGCCAGCATCAAAGGATATTTTTGGGAGAAAGGTGGCCAAGAAGCGGGTCATATACGCTGGAAGAGGCGCGAGGTCATACAGCATTATTGGCGAGTGGGTTCCCGCCGGCCTGGTAGGATGGATGATGGGCCTCCGAGGTGGCCACCCTACAGCGTCGGACAGTGCCAGCAATAGCAGCAGTGAGACTGGCTGGGAAAAAGTCAATGAGGCGCGATAATATTTCTACCTATGTTTGGTTATAATTTGGATACTGACCCCCGTTGACATGCCTTGATCTGTCAAATCCCATCTCCTCTCTATTCTGGACGCAACGGATATCTCATGAGAAGAATACTCAATTGCATCTCAAGTATTATTGGATCGCAGCGTGCACACATACATGCTCATTAATATTACGTATTATCCTATGTACCCACCACATAATACCCCTACTAAACTCCGACATACCGCATCTCAGGAACGTTCTCCTCCTTGTCGTAGACCGACCTCTTGATCATTCCATGGGTCAGCCTTCGCCTCAACCAAATAGCAGCCCACGAGAGAATGAAAATGACCAGGATCGCTGCAAAGATCCCAAAGCAGTAAGCCGTCACGCGACCACTATGCTCGCCGTCCGGACCAGGATCCAAGAACGAGTAGGTGTAGAACCCCTCAGTGTGGAAGGTCAAGTACGCGAGCGCGACATACAGCAGGAGAATCAGCACCAAAACCGGAAACGCCAGAAGCGAATGTGGGTTCGTGGTGGGAAGGATGATTTCCAGCAGGGCCCAGAGGGAGTTGAGGCCATGCTGGGAGATCTACAGCACATGATTTATAGCGTTAGCGACACTCGACACTCGACACTCACTTTGCAACTTTTACTTTGCGATCAATTGTGGAGAACATACATTCGACCAAGCCTCAAAAGTCCGCGTATACCACGGCGGCTCGAACAGAATCGCCCAAAACACGATCGTCACGAGAAACGGAAAGGTAGTGATGGTCGTGTAGAAAATCGCATGCAGGGCGCGCAGCGCACGAGGCAGTCTGTCGAAGAGCACGGAGCGCCCCGTGCGTGCGTAGCATGCGGTATGGATTGCCGCGACGAGATAATAGAAGCCCAGACCCCAGTACGTGAGCCAGGTGAAGTAGCTGAAGCTGTGACCAATGGCGTCGGAGTCGCCGTGGGTGCCGTCCCAGCCCCAGATGAAAAAGATGGTGACGAAGATGTAGAGGGCGATTAGGGCGCGGAGGAGAGCGAAGGGGAGAGGGTTTAGGAGCCAGGAGGTTTCGTAGCAGTGGCGGGAGTCGAGGGAGGAGTCGACGCCGAAGGAGGGTTTGGATAGCTTCATGTTGGTGACGGCGGCGGTGGTCGTGCGCGCATGAGGATGGGATATTGTGGGGGAAGAAGGTGAAAAAGGAGTGGAATAAGAGTTTACCTAACGGTCATTCTGGGGTTTATTCAAGAAAATTTCCGCTAGGGAGGTTCAGACTTCAGAGGCTGAGCTAAATTTTGTTCGTCGTTCCTAGTGCTGCCATTCCAATGTTTTTGTTCAAACCATCTACGAAAGTATTGTACGTAAGTCTGCGCTGTGGATACGTGGATTCAACCTAACCGAAGGCTGATGGAGACCGCAACTTGACTTTTTTAGTGTAAAGACTCCATACCTTACGCACCCTCGGCTGTGATCCGACTGTATGGAGGCGGGGCCTAATTTCGTCCCATGACACCTAAAATGGGTTTGGTACCAGTTAAACTGTTTTTCTGTGAACACTGTTTGACTTTCTATTCGGTCTGAAGCGCTGCTGCTTTTCGCTCACTGAGCTTGCCAGTTCATCACTGGAGAGAGTGCATGCCCTGATTGCTCCCTGAGCAGTCATGGAGCCCTCTAGAACAGAGATAGAGTATGATTCATTATTCACCCTAAGAACCACATGACAGCTAATTGTTAAAGCAAAGGCCAGGCATTTATTCCTTATTTTTTTAGGGGTGGCAGGATAGATTGCGCTTTGTCCTAATAATGTAGAAGGATCTATGACCTATAACATTTTATTGACCTATAATATTAGGGATAGAATATACATTCAAAAATAATCATAAATAGTGCAAGCTTGTTAGGCTGAAGTATGCTATTAGAAATTACTAAACTGTACACCAAGGTTTTACTGTTGGCTGACATGGACGGGCAGTTCAGCACTTCAGCAAGGTCTCAAGTTATCTTTCAGACCTTGGCATATTTTCAGACCTCGTTGAAATTTAAGTCTGATTAACACAGGCCTACAATCTCTAGACTAGGTGTAATACTAAGTAGGGATTGAATCATTATATGGTAGGGATATCAAATGATTCAAATCGTTATATAGTAGGGATTCGAATCGTCAATTCGTCATATAGTAGGAATATCAAATGATACAAATCCCTCGTCTACGATGATGATTCTAAGCAGGTAAAATACATGCTTAAAAGTTCAACAAGGTCTTGACTATTTTTCAAAGCCTTGCTAAACCTTACTACCACTTTAGCTCATCAATGTCTCAGGATACTAGGGTAATTTGAGACCTTATTGAACTATTCCGAGACCTTGCTGAACTGTAACCCAGGCTGACATGTACCTCAGTCATAGATAATAATACAACCAGACTGCCCAGACTCCAGAGGGTCAGAATCCTCCTATCATCTCAGTGCTCTCTGATAGCGAGGGCTTTGCCACTTTCTTTAGCCATTACCCTCAATTCTTCAGTATGTGCTCTAACCCTAATTGTAGTCCTTCTTCCCCCAGGGGTCAGCATGAGTATCAACAGAAATAGGAGGTCATCCTTAAGGCAGGCAAATCTTGAACATGGAATTCTTATATTAGGAAGAGCCTTATCCCCTCTGCCTCCCCATGTCCCCTGGTATGGCCTAAGGAAGCTTTTGGGTTTCAGTCAAAAAGTCTAGGAGCCATGGTTTTTCATTTCCACCACACTTCAACTGGGCATTTATAAGACATTTTCTTACCATTAGCCCCTTTATCTATTCATCGCTGATCAAGTAACTGAGAATGAACACTCATCTATGAGACCCCACTCCGTGCCTCAGAATGAATAGTTTTGCCGTTGAATGGGGTACCTCCATGTTCGCCAATCTCAGTCATTATAACAAACTCAGGGAACTTATCGGGACCAAGGTTCCAGGAATTTTTGTATAGGGTAAGGATCTGATTTAGAACTTAACAGTTTAGCAGTATTTATCACAGCAAAATACCTCTCTCAGTTCAGGGCTCTTGGCGGATCTATCAGAAGGATCAGAATCGTCAGATCCTGAGGGAAGGAGTGAATAAGAGAGAACTGTAGAGTATACTACAAAGCAGAGAGCGACAATCACTCCCAAGGACATATCTCTCAACAGCTATGTATAAATACCGTGGTGCGACTCACTCTGGCAACATATCCCTCCACATATCCTTTCCTTACTCCATAGTCACAGACTTTACTTCAGCAGCATCTTCCGTGATAATCATGCTCTTCCTCGCGTTCCTGCTGTTCTTTGGTACCCTATTGATAGTACATGGGTTGCCAATTGACAGTGCCATTGATGCCGACATAGATTTCTCTTACAACGCTAGCCTTATGGTGCCTCTCCCTTCGTTGAGCCGCCGATCTCAGGAGACGGATGCTGAATGCGCGTATATTCATGTAGAAACTCACGTCAGCAGAGCTCTGCCCATACTGGACCAGGGTCTTGATTTAGCATACATGGTCAAGCACCTCGCTTAAAACACTTCACTACCTGTACCATCGTTGCTTGGGGTTCAATCAAGGTGAAGGCCCACACTCCACTTAAGTAAGGCTCCACTTCAGCCCCTCATATACAGGACAGTTTACTCCGTACAGAAGGTCGTCGCGGTGTAGCAAGAAACTCGGGTCATGCCCAGTTCCCAGATCAACAGGTTGACTCACAAGAACATCCGGCTGACAGGCCGAAGCCACTGGACTGGTTGAGGCTTATATCTCGACTGGCCCCTGATTCCTGAACTTGGAGAACCCAGATCTGCATTCATACACTACGCATACCCATCCTCTAGCAGGATCAACTTACGATGATCCCAGTTACATTGCTCCCGCCGTAAGTGATTAGCCAACAACAAAGGCGAGACAATGAAGTACGAACGAAGGCCCATCAAGGTCAGAGATCTAATTCAGCGTACATATATGGGTATCCAACTGATATCTAGCACATACGACCATAGGGTGTGGAAAACAGGGCTTCCCGTCCGCTCAGCCGTACTTAAGCCACACGCCGGCCGGTTAGTAGTTGGGTGGGTGACCACCAGCGAATCCCGGCTGTTGTATGTTTTTATTTTATTTATTACCTTTTTTTAAATCTGCGTTCCTTGTTGAAATACGCTATAACGAGTAGAAATGACCTGAGAGCTCCTGCGCTGACCAGACGATACAGTCGCTAAGCCTTCAAGTCGGAAACCTCACACTGCTCTACAATGAGCACCGAACGCGCGACTCGTCCGAAGGGCCAGGGACGATCGCGGATCAACTCGATGACCTGGGAACCTTGGACACATCTGAGCAACTCAATGCACATATTCACATATGAGCTCCCGCAAAGCAGAACTACTTGTCCACTACTTTGACTACATCTTCCGTTTGCAGTATCCATATTATCAAGATAACCCTGATCTCGGGGGCAGAGGGTGCCTTCTCTGGCTACCACCCAAGAAGGGCCTGCTACAGGAGGCCGCACTGAGGCTCGCAGCCTTGCATGAACACACCGGTCCCATCCCAAGACGATACATACGGAGCGAGAGCTCCTAAGATATCACACTAAGGGCATGCGAGAACTTTGGCGGGTATTAGCTCGTCGAGAAGTCAACGGCTTTGGGACGTATCCTGAGCCTTAATAAGTGATTAGTGAGTGAGTACTCACTAAGCACTCATGTGAGTCCCTTAGCAGCATCCATATCAGGCAATTGGACAGGACTTGCAGAAAAACAGTTCACTTAGAGACTATTGAGGCACATTAATATTATTGGCAGTGATAGTGCAATTCTCCTTCGTAATAGGGTGACATTCAAAGTAATGTGGAGCGCACTGGTCTTGCAACGCTGTAGGACGGGACGGATGACAAATTCTGAGTAGGTCGGAAGACAGAAAAAGCAATCACCGCTGAGGAAGAGATGAAGATGAGCTGCTCTATCTAAGTAATTAGAGGGGCCCAGATAGATAGTGCGAACGGAGTTCTACAGTCGTTTCATGAGCATGGGGCGATCGTGGCAACGCTGTTGCATTTCACAAAGGTTCACTTTCCTGGCAACTGTGTAGGAATACTTGCTGAAGTACCTCTTTGAGGCTTTTGCGGAATCTGCCTTCTGTGTCCTCATAGACGTGAATGGCCATGTCAACTCTTTCCGCAACCATTTGGAACACAATGACCCTCCACGAGGTTGGCTCCCCGTATCTTGGATGGGTCTCCTCAATCCGGTACACGGCAAGGTGTTTTCTTCAGCGAAGCAAAGTTTTCTAAGGATAGATTACGTCGATAGCCCTCGAAGAAAAGATAAGAGCTCACTTACTCTCAATCAGATGGATCCACTCCAAAAGCTCGGATGCTTCGGGGGATTGTGAGCTTCTGATGTTAATGCAACTATACGCGAATCCACACAACCTTGGCCACCGAGCTTGTCTCGAATATCGAAGGAGGCTTCCATGGTTGCAGGAGAAACAAAACCTGCAAAGGCTAGGGGTAACCTTGGCTTCACAAAGTCGTAGGCCAGTAAACACAGAAACGTGAGTGGAAAGGGGACACGATTTCTCGCCAAATGGAGGCAATGCTTATTAACGTATATTTACGTGGTGTGTTCAATATGGCTGCTTGTCTGCCTTTCTTTCGACTCTGTCAACGCAGGTTGATGAAGGTACATGCGGGGCATATCACTGAGAAAGTGCGCGAGTGGCAGACTATCAGTTTATTTGCTAAGTCTGCATAGTCTGCATAGTCTGCATTGGATCTAAACAACAGTTTCGGTAAGGTAATTCGGATAATGTAAGGTCAGCTCAACCCTTTCCTATTGTAGCTTAGCTAAATCCGCCTGAGGGTTCGAAAGCCCGTCAAAGAGTATGGGACCCGGGCACCATTTTTTGCGAGGACTCGTAAAAGAAAAGTTTTTCTCCAGTGAAATGGAAAACACGCTGATCAAATCGAGAATATACGAGACTCCTGCTCTCTGCCCTAGCATGCCTGGACGACCTGAAGATGAAAGGTAGTAGACTACTCCGTAATATTACGGAGCAATCGTAGCCATCATGTTACACTTTGTGGAGATGCAGATTGACTTTTGTGTATAGAAGTCATGGGACCCTATATTGACACTGAAGAAAGAGGCATCGACGCAGACTTAGGTGACCTCAAGCCAGTTCTTTTAAGCATTGGTAGATGGAAGCTTGATTGCGTGCTTGTTAAGGCAGCTCTCATCAAAATATACACCCTCCCTCTCTGTTCTCCTCGGGGACTTGGCGCCTTACTCAGAGAATGGGAAAACAATGGGGGCGAAATGCATACGATGGTAAATAAGCGCTCCAGTGGCAGTGCTCGAGTATATTAATCATTGACCTCGCCTGCCTCTGTACGAAGGGCAGCCAAGCATAGATATAATATGGTTTGCACCAGACCCCGCTCTGGTAGTGATAGTCTAGAATACTCCAAACGAGGATATTGGTAGAGTCTCTCCAAATGACTCGAGCGGTTGATATGCAGTCTTCAGGAGCCGCAATGTCACATGCCTTTTATTAGTTGGTGTCCTTGATGCTCTAGGTCAGCTAGCTTTCAGAATACCATGAGATTATGCCAGCAGCACATTGACATGATAGTCCAAAATATGGCCTATAACAGTATACTATTAATATATATGCTGACTTAAACCATCCTGAAGGATAATATTCTGGTGTTTCCTCTGCACTATTAGTGAAATCTTAATAAAGACTGGAAGGTCCAGAGGGAGTTGACTGAAGTATATAACTAGTGATAACTACACTCAATGGGAGACTTCCAGTTTATTTACACAATATCTCTCAAGTGCAAGTCAGGAATCACCCGGCAAATGGCCTATAAGAGGTCATTAGTCATTATTGCAACGCAGCACTTTGATGTCTCAGATGGTAATAAAAGGCGACGGCATTATGGAGTACTTCATTTAATAGCTTCAGAGCACAACAGTAACCATGAACCACACACTTTTCAATCTGGTGGATATAGAGTCTTAATGGAATCAAGAAGCCTATGATTCAAGACCCTAAATTCTGTTTTTTCTTTTCGGAGCGAAGAATTGTTGGTCTCTTTCGTATATACCCATGGCACAGGGGCTCGAGCGATGATTCAAAAATGTTATATATAGAGGCACTTTCCCCACTTTCGGGTCTCAAGTCAGGATGAACCAGACTGCGAGACTATCTATCCTTGGTAAGACCAAGGCCTGAACATGACCCTATGGTATGATTTGCCGATGGGAAGCTTCAAAAGACATTAATGTGGATGATCGTCGTATGTTGGGAAGAATTCGACTGTTGTTCTGGAAGCTTGGTAGTCTAGATCACCCTCTCAATTTCAGAAAATATATTTTGTTTGCGTACCAACTGACTACAAAGACATAAGTCTCTCTTGGGATTCAGTGGATTGATGCAATTGTGACGATGATAATAAATGCAACGCCATGTAATGCAGCCCCTGACTCTAGTGGTAGGAACATGATGGTTATTCCATGCTTGTCATGTAAATAATGTAAGTGTATCTGTTTTCACTTGGGACGTTTTCTGGCTTGGCATTCTGATTGAGAGGTTCAGTGAGGGTATTGAGCCAAGTCTCTTTGAAATCTGATTACGTACAGAACTGCATACACTCTGGAAACGACTTGAATACAAGCATCGCTCCGCGTGGAGAATGCCCAGACTGACTGTCAGTTTTTCCCTTTAAGCCCACTCTGCTATTCCGCCCCTCGTTTCGTCTAATGATCGTCAGGGCGTCGAGTTGAATGGTCGAAAAACCCATGGGTTGTGTTTGGGACCCATCGAGGTATCATCTAGTCTAGCTTGTTAGATTCCCTACGACTACACCGTACCTTGGAAGCCTATTCCCTCTCCCTCCTCAACGTCCGCCATCGTCAACATCTGGCTAGATATCCCAGTCGCTTTCTCGGAGTCGCGATGCTTGATCATCGCTTCTCTTCTTGATTTGTGGCACTTTTCAACTCTTTGATCTCTTTCATTGTTTTGTTTATTTTCTTGACTTCATCTTCCTTCGATTTTCCAACTATCCCGACATTCATTGAACCTTCACAGGAACTAGTATCACTATCCAACTAAGCCTGGTCTGCTGCGCTCCTTTCACTACACTCTTCATACTCTCAGGATCGCCATTCCTTTCTAACTTCTGTAATTCTTCCTCCTCCCTCCTTTTGTTATATCCTCTTGTGTCTCTTCCGTTTTTCTTACTCTTAGGGCCCTTTTCACAGTTTTATGCGCCACTCATCTAACCTTTTTCGATTTCAACAGAGAACCCTCACCAATGCGAAAACTTGCATTCACGAACGATTACAGCGACTCTGGATAGATGATCTGAATGGAACATATTCCGCTGTACAGAAAGAATAACTGCTTATCTCAAATTCCAACGCCTTGAAGCCCTTGTCCCGCAACCATGGCCTCCCGGCCGCAGTTTGGTGAAATTCGCTCCCAATCTTACGATACCCTCCGGAGCCCCTCGCCGCGCATCGAACACTTTGACGGCGAAATTCCTCCCGCGCTCTCTCCGCTTGATGCGTTCGCTGCTCAGGGTCGGCTTCTGGCCCGGCAATTGGAAGAGTCGAAACGGGGAGAAAGGCGCATGAGCAGATTGCCCCCTTCCAGCGTCGCACGATCTTTGTCACAGGGTCGACCAGGCTATTTTCGGGCCCCATCATCCGGCGATTCTTACTACTCTCAAGGTGGAAGAGGCGGGGAGCTTGCGAGACGTCCTACTCAGAAGAACAATCCGGAGGTTGAGGAGCCAAAGTTTCGTCCACAGTCCGAGCACCCTCGCATTAGTGCTGTTTCGTATCTTGCCAGCGAGGATGGCTTCGCAGAGGATGACGAAGAGGCCACACCGACTGAAGGACATACGCCGCTTCCTATGGAACCCGATACCTTTGGAGTCCCGCGTGCTGAATCTCCTGACGAAGATATGTCTATGGGCAGTGCACCGGAGGCGCCTCCACGGTTCTATGCTTCCGGTCCCTCCAGCCCTGCCAGCCCTGTGTCTTCTGTTGGCCTTGCTATCGCTGCGCCATCTCGCAATTCATCGACCGATTCAGCTTCTCGACTCAATGTCCCACGAGGCCTGGCACCGCCTCCTTCTCCGCTGTCAAGGCCATCCACCAGTTCCAGAGCCACTCAGCCGGAAAGTTCCGATGACGACTATAGCAGTTCGAACGCAGGGTCGACGTTTTCAAAACCGCGCAAGCTATCGTCCTGCAGCGCCATGTCGCTGCCGTACTCGCCAATGTCGGCCAATCCCCGCTCACATCCTCGGTCCCCATCCTTGAGTTCGGAGACGTCAAATACTACGGGCTATCTTCCCCGACCGTCGTTCAACTTCTCGCGTCCCTTGAGTAGGTCCAGCACGAGCCTTTCTGCGCCAGTCAGCATTGGTGGTATGGATCAGACGAACCAATCGGGCACGATGCATCGCGAGCATAAGCCCAGTCCTATTATTGTGCCTACGCATTCGGACCTAGCCAAACATTCTCATGAGGAGCCCTCATCCGCAGTGTCTTCATATATCTACACGAAGTATTCACTTCCTCGGGGTCGCAAGGTCTCCAGAGACTCTGTTGTGTTCTCCGGTCTGCAGACTCCAAACTTTGAGTGGAAAGAGCCGCTATTCGAAAGCCCACCTCCTGCCAGTACGGAAGCGCGTCTGAGGCCCTCTCGGACCCCATCTCCGCCGCCCTCACGACATGAGTCAGTATACTCGCAGTCCTTGTATTCACAGAGGGCGCATTCGATGTGCGGTACTCCAACAATAACCGGACCGCCGCCTTCGGCGAACGAACCCGGCCTGCGCTCTCAGGAGACTGAGGCCACGTCTGAGCCTGAAGTTGACCAGGTAGAGCCTCCATCCGTTGAGAAACAGAAGGCGGTGGCACCTCCACCAGAATCGACAACCTCGAACAAAGAAGATAAGGAGGATACGACTTCTTCTGCGGACTCCGCCTCCACGATTCGACCGCAGACGGGCAGGGCAGCTTCATCATCTGGTATGATCACCGCAGATGAACATGTTGCCAAGGGGATCGAATGCCACGAGAATGGATCTCTAAAAGAATCTACATATCATCTACGGATTGCTGCCAAGCAAAATCATCCCACTGGGATGCTTCTCTATGCCCTGGCATGCCGCCATGGCTGGGGTATGCGACCAAACCAACGAGAAGGCGTGCAGTGGCTCCGCAAAGCCGTCGACTGCGTGGGATTGGAGCTGATGGACGATTCGAACGGCACTGTACCTCAGCGAGCAAAGGAGATGCAAAAAGCCTATCGTGCGCAGTTTGCCCTCAGTATCTACGAGCTTGGCGTGAGCCATCTGAACGGATGGGGTATCGAGCAGGACAAATCTCTAGCTTTGCGCTGCTTCGAGATCGCAGGTCAGTGGGGCGACGCGGACGCTCTGGCAGAGGCTGGATTTTGCTACGCGGAAGGTATCGGCTGCAAGAAGGACATGAAGAAGGCGGCCAAGTTCTATCGCCAGGCGGAAGCGAAGGGGATCAGCATGGTTGGGAACAGCTGGTAAGCCGGGATCGGACACCAGATAGATCGGCCGACGATACTAATACGCACTGATAGGATTTACAAGGACAAGTACAGGTCCGATGACGAATCCGCCCCCCGTTCTCGTGGCCGAGGTCGACAGGGCGGAACGCCTGAAAAGAACGCCCGCAGCAAGTCCCGAACTCGCAGTCTTTTCCATCGCAAAAAGTCTCTAGCAGCTGAAGCTTGAACATTATGCAGTTATCGTTGCCCACCATTTGTCGGGAAACAGAAAAGCCTCCGCTATTGTTCCTTGAGCATTTTTATCCTATATTTTCTTTTTTTTCTCTCCCTCGTTCTCCTTCTGATTCTTTTCACGCTTTGTCCCATTCGACTATTACAGCTCAGCAACAAAGTGTACTGCCACTGCGCTGAGTTGAAGCCTGTTCTTACATTCGTGTGAGTGTACCATCTAGAGCTAATGCTCGTGATGCTTTTCACTTTGTTCATTTTTAACTTTTTTTCACTTCATCAATCTTCTCTTCCATTCTCCTGTTCATTATTGATGTTCGAGCAGTACTTGTCGGCTGCCTCAGTCGACTCTGGTGCGGGTGCTGCGAGATCTGCCAATGGTCATTTGGCTGCTTTGTGAGCTTTGCCTCTGACTCTTCTTGGATACCCATAATTTCTAATCACTGTGTGATGCTGTCCCCTTCCATCACTTTTTTTTTCCTTTTCTTTCTCTCCCTCTGTTTCTATCTTTCTTTCCAACAATTCATGCCTTTCTCTTCCTTTATTCTTTCTTCTCCACCTTTTCTTCTTCTTCTCTCAGCTGGCGATGTATATTCTGGCACAGTTTATACCTGATGATCCTCATGATACTCAAACTTAATTGAAATGTTTATCGGTACAGGAGGCCTTGGCCGCTCAGTTCTGGAACGTTTTATGACATTTCGAACAGCGTAGCTACTTGCTTTATATCTTCGAACAGTCAACTACTGAGCTATAATATAAGCGCAGGATAGGCTGGAAACGCCTAACGCGATGTAGCGCGTCGACTTTGATCTCCTAGTATGGTTACACAGCAGCTCTGATTGGCATTTTTGCCCTCATACTTAAGACTGACATATCCGAACCATTGGATAGAACTTGACTGCTAGAATGCTGATGACAGAGCACTGTAGATGATTGGCGTCTTTCGTACGACCCGAAATCCCCGTCAGCAGGGGAATCCTACGTCAGGTTGATCGTTTATGTAGATCATCGTCTCAGGTGTGGCTGATACAATTATTTTTATCTTTTAGTTTGTAACAAACCTTCAGGATTATGGCGCCATTTAGTCCAAATCCAGTCGATAGGTAATAACCCTCTAACATGAAACTGACGATCTGAGGTAATCAGAAAAGTTGGTCTTCGATTTGCGACTGTCGATCGATCTCAGGTGTCGGAGCCTTTGTCGTCGAATCAGCATCGCCTTCGCGATGACTGATGGTTGCTCAAAATCCCAAAATCATGAAAATCTTAATTGGCGAGTTTGAAGCTCCTCCGAAAGTTACCAACCAAGGAAGATGACTCGTATTCAGGATGGCGAACGGAGGAATCACCTAAAGCGGCCATTCCCGCCTGTAACCCCAGGTCACGCACTCGCGCTATCTTGTCCGGCTCTTTTAGTCTGCTCACCTTGTTGGTGGTTGGCTTGTTCGACCTTCTGGCTTCTGCGCCCCCGCGAATCTAACCCGAAATAAACAGCATTCTCTCTCATGGTTGCTTTTGTCTTGGCTGCTCTTTTTGGGCCCATTGCCTCCATTATTCCATGTTTCTCATCATTCCAACCCACTTGGTCTCACTTCTCCTCTTTACCCCGGCCTCCCAGTCCAATCAGTTCCTGGGCCTTTCTCTCCCAAGCTAAGCCAGGATCGACCATGGGGAAATTGGACTTTCTTTACGAGAGGTGGGATTGGACCCTCCCATCCACCACCATCCGGGCTTGCATCCAGGGTACGGCGAATACTAGAGTAGTGCCTCTCTAGTCCCTGCCAGCCTACAGCAGTACAAGTCGCCCCTCGTTTAGACTCAGCACTATCAATCACATCCAATCCAATCAAATCCAGAACTGCTACGTTATGAAACAACCCAGGATCATGCTTTCCTGGGAAAGAGCCTGCAAACCCAGCCATCCTCGACGCCCTTCAGCCTCGGCTGGATTGGGAATATGCCTCGCAAAGCTAACGCAAATCATGATGCATCAGCCATAAACTGCTGTTCATCAGCCTGATCGTGGCCATGGCTCTGTCTCATGCTCGCTTATCCCTCATCCGCCGAGGTCTTCTCATTTAATCTACGAGATGTCCCGTAACGGTCCTCGCCACGCTGCTTGTCTAGTATCCATCTGTCTTCTAGTCTCTAGCACCTTGGGTCCTGGCGTCCAAACCCCAGTCACTTGGCTCCCCCTTCCCCCCCTTTCTCCACAAGATCCAAAATTAAGCAGTCGGGAAGGGGGAATGTTTTTGTACAAGTCTCCGGATATTGGTCAGAATTTATCTCCGTCAGGTGGAAAGATCCGCGGTGCTTGAATCTGGTTGCTTTGTATTTTTCTACATGTGATGGAACCTCGCCCCTCCTTGGGCATAGATATAGCACTTGACGGGTCCCTAGGAACTGGGCGGTCCGTCGCCTGGATTCTGGACTTTCACCATCCGTCGTTAGTACTTTTTTCGCCTTCCCCTTCGGTGGACGAACTAAAATAGGTAGATTCTCTCTTTCAAGCAATTTTTTTTTAACCCCGTCGTTTTTCTGTGTCTCTATTATCTCCAATAAATTTCAACGGCCTTGGTTTGTTCTTGATGCATGACTCGGTATATCATTGACTATACCGTTGTTCTAGTTTTTGAACTGACGCTAATCATCTGAACAGGGTGTGCACTGTTAAACGACTGACTCTTCGACCACTTCTATACACTGACGCGCCGGGGATAGACCGTTTGTGTCACACCATCCTGGTCATACATCAGAAACGTCGGACAGGCTACAGAAAGCACAATAGCGATCCGAAATGGCCGGCGGTAAGCCAGAAGTCTCCGAGGTTGGGTTTGTGGAAACCTCGTCTCCCAAACCGAGCTTTGGGAGACGTGTGCTCAACCACTACAAGCGGTGGTGGTGGGTTCATATCATCGTAATCATTGTGGTCGTCCTGGTGGTGACACTTCCCTTGTATGTTCTCTTCTGCGTGATACATGAGAAGAAAAAGGCTCGGAGCTGACAAGACAATAGGGTGTATGTTGGCTATCCAAACATCGCACAAGGCGACATCAATGATTCCACATTGGAGATCAAGGAGATGATCATCTCCGATCCCACACCGGATTCGCTCTTCTTGGACCAGACACAGGTCCTCGGCTCGCACAGCATGTTCCATCCTACAATCTATGCCTTCGATGCTACTGTCGGCTTGCTGGGCGCTGCATCGTTCGCAACCGTAAGGGTTCCTCAGGTGAAAGCCAATGACGGCACTGTGGTCCATATCAGCCAGTCCCTGGACCTGAGTGATGTGGGTGCCTTTGGAGGATTTGCTACGGCGGTCATGCAGAATGAGGAGATCAAATTAACCATCTATGGCAAGCCCGACCTGAAGCAGGGTGGCCTGCCTAAAATCGGTGTGACGTACAACAAGACTGTTACCATGAAGGGTGAGTGATCAGGGCTCGGTCACACCCATAGGGTCGGATAAAGCTGACTATGCAAACTCTAGCTCTCAACAAGCTCGAAGGTTTCGCCATTACGGAAATGCATGCCTTGTCCGGTAAATCGTCGAATGGCGCCAATTTTGGTGGAACCGTGTACATCCCCAACCCATCTCCGATGACGATCAGCATGGTATGTTGCTTTCTTTACTTCAATGTAGCGTCGACTGATTGACCTAGGGTAATGTCACTCTCGACCTCTCTTGCGAAGGAACCTCCATTGGTACCTCGTACTTGAACGACCTGAAGCTGGTTCCCGGCAACAACACCCTGCCCATGACATCCGCCGTCAAACTGTCGGCAATCGCACCATTCTTCGAGAAGTACCCCAAGGGTCTTCCTGTGTCGATTTCAGGAAGCTCGACCAACTCGAGCGTCTACAACGGCCAAGCCATCCCGTACTTTAGCGAGGCCCTGGCGTCCAATACACTTAATGTGACCTTGGACCTTGCTAAGTTGCTGAGCTAATCGACCTGGTGACGTTGTTGAGAGATATCCTTACCGGTGGATATATAAACCACTGGACTTTTCTTTTCACTTCTTGCCTTACGGGGCTACATGTACAATCCAATGTTGATACATATATGCTAATGTTATGACGATTGGATGGATTTAGTCCATTTACTGTTTGCACATCTTCTTTTTTGACTCATTATGTTGACCATGCGGTAGTGATCGCCGACGGCGACGGACTCAAATACATATGATACCTTATCTTCTCGTGCTGTTCCGTGACCTATCATCGCTTTGAAGGTTGACTCCGACGGGAGTTCTGTAGCCAGTTTTGAACCAATCAAGTGAACTGTAAGTGCAAAGGAGAATAGGGTTTTTTGAAAACGACCTCGCAATCTGGATGACGGTATTAAAAAGTGCCAATCCGCTGGTGATCTCCAAAGAGAAATGGTTTCGTGGAAATGCATTTGGTTGCGGATGATAAGTGTGGTGCTGAGGTGGTAAGGTGTCTACTGGCAACTTGATTCATCATCGCTGGGAATAATTCAACCACAGGCAGGGCCTTCTTCTACCCTAAATAGATCAGGAGACAGACCATCCATCGGCATCATTCGGGCACTTTCCGTTGAGAGATCCGAGAGATCAACCATGCGCCGATCTTATCAGTAATGCCAATGAAATGAATTCTCCGATGTTTCTCCAATCTCCAACACTTATCGCTGATGGATAACGACTCCCTCTTGGCAAGCAGCCAATTATTAACAGATTGGAGCGCTGTTACAGTGTCCTGGTTCCTGCATTGAGTTAAGTTCCAGGATTCCTCTTGCAGATAAATGCCTCATGCCAAGCAGAATTTGGAGTCGATTCCACATGGTCCTCGAAACGACTCCAATTGATATCGATTCCCATTACGAGATCACACCGCTACCGTGACGATACCTCCTTATCAGGGTAATCGCGAGACTTGGATAGTGTGTCAGTTCCTGGGTTGTCGTGCGGTCGACGGCTAAATGTTGACGAGAGTAACTATTTAAGGATGGATGTCCTACGATGCTTTGCTGCTACGGTTGCCTGGCGTGTACAGCACTTCAATACCTCGAAGCAGAGCAAAGATGACCAAACTGAGCTTCAAAACTATCACACTCGCGGCTCTGGTAGCCGTTGGGAATGCCTCTCCGTTTGTCTACCCCCGAGCAACCGGCTCAAACAGTACATACGTCTTCACCAACTCGCATGGCTTGAACTTCACCCAGATGAACTCGACGCTCCCTAATGTCACCATCCTCGCAACCGGCGGCACCATCGCCGGCTCCAGCGACGACAACACTGCCACAACAGGCTACACGGCCGGCGCGATCGGCATCCAACAGCTCATGGATGCCGTTCCCGAGATGCTGGACGTTGCCAACGTCGCCGGCACCCAAGTCGCCAACGTCGGCAGCCCCGACGTGACGTCTTCCCTTCTGCTCCGCATGGCCAAGACCCTCAAGGAGGTCGTCTGCGATGACCCAACCATGAGCGGCGCCGTCATCACCCACGGCACCGACACCCTCGAGGAGACGGCCTTCTTCCTCGACGCCACAGTCAACTGCGGCAAGCCCATTGTCGTGGTCGGCGCCATGCGGCCCGCAACCGCCATCTCCGCCGACGGCCCGTTCAACCTCCTCCAGGCCGTGACCGTCGCCGCGCACCCCACCGCACGCAACCGCGGCGCGCTGGTCGTCCTGAACGACCGCATCGTCTCCGCCTTCTATGCCTCCAAGACAAACGCCAACACCATGGACACCTTCAAGGCCGTCGAGATGGGCAACCTCGGCGCCATCGTCTCCAACCAGCCGTACTTCTTCTACCCGCCCGTCATGCCCACCGGTAAGACGACCTTCGACGTGCGCAAGCTCGCCTCCATCCCCAGAGTCGATATCCTCTACTCGTACCAGGATATGCAAAACGATACGCTCTACGACGCCGTCGACAACGGCGCAAAGGGCATCGTCGTAAGTCCTTTCCCCATCCCCGCACTGAAACCAAATACTAACAGCGATGGTATCCAGATCGCCGGCTCCGGCGCAGGAAGCGTCTCAAGCGACTTCAGCGACGCTATCGACGACATCGCCTCCACCCACTCCCTCCCTATCGTCCTGAGCTCCCGCACCGGCAACGGCGAAGTCGCCATCACGGACAGCACGACCACAATCGAGAGCGGCTTCCTGAACCCGCAGAAAGCGCGCATCCTGCTCGGTCTGCTGCTTGCCGAGAACAAGGGGTCCAAGGAGATCAAGGAGGCGTTTGCGAAGACTGGGGTTGCTTGATCGTGTCCTTCTTTTTTTCGAGTCGCATTTGTGGTTTTCATAGACTTCATAGACAAGGTTTTGATGGCTACGGCTATGGCTATAGAGATAAGTTGTTATAGACTCGTCGATTCAATAAAACGCTAGATGATCACGTCAGTTAGCCGCGTTATTGACAAAAACTGAGTCATCCAATCAGACTTGGAATGAGTGTTTCCTCCAATATATTATGAAGTTGAGGTGGTGTAGCTCATCACGCCATAGCTGTGCAGATATCCTCATTGTACGCTGCACACCGTACGTCGACGGACTACATCTGCCACTCGGGCCCTGTTGGTCATAGGTCATACCTTCGGAGTCCTATGGTACTTCGTACTGCGCTAGTGATCAGGATTAGGATCCCGATCAGATCTATCTGCTGCTGCTGAAGATAAAACTCCGACGAGGCGAATAGGATCGAGGGGCGTAATCGTGTGGACGATCGACGCACGGCTGAAGTCTGACCGTCTACTTTTGTTATCGGCTAATTGCCCACCTATTGACAGGGATTGTTGACGGTATAAGTAGGAAAGGATATCAACTTAATGATTTCACAACGGAATGAACCTCAAAACTCGCAAAAACTCGCAAAAACTCGCAAAAACTCGCTACTCAAAGATATAAAACAGACGATGCCTCCCGTTTTCCCATTCCGCCATTTTTCGATTCCTCGCTGATGTTGCACAAACAAACGTCCAAACCGCCGTTGACTGAGTTGGATATCCCAGATCACATATCATGCAAGGTCTTATACCCTGTCTCGATCAGGCTACGGGGTCCTCTTGCATCCCCTCCGATGTGCCAATAAAATAGGCCTCCCAGTTTCGCCTTGGTCGCAAATTTGGCCTTCTGTTGCACCGTCTCCGGGGTGTCGTATGTGACAAAACCGCCATCGCCGCCAACGCACCAGGCAGCGCCCGACTTTTCATCGTAATACTCTTTCGCGCCGGGCCGTGGTAGGTCGCAGTAGTCGAAGACACCATCCTCCCCTCCACAACCACTGTAACGCTGACCGATGTGATTACTGCCTAGGAAAGAGCGACCGTACGCCGGGATCCCGAGTAGAACCTTCTTGGGGTTGACGCCTTGCGCGGTTACGTACGCGATGGCCGACTGACACGAGATGGCCCCTGTTGGTTCTCGAGATGGGCTATACAGCTGTGACTGGTGTCCTGTTTCGTTGGTCCACGGTCCGGAGAAATCATAGGCCATAATGTTGATCAGGTCGACATAGTTCTGCGCCTTGCACAGATCTATATTTCGCAGGGCCCATTCACCAGCTGGAAGGCATGTGGCTAGTACATAGCGCGGTGAGGGTAGTACGTCACGCAACCGGGCAAGAAGACGGACATAGTCTGAACCCTCGGCGGGGCTTGAAGGGTGCTCCCAATCGACTGCAGACTGTCAGCATCATCCTGAACGGCTTGGACGTACGGTGCTACACACTGTCAATCCCATCGAGTCCGAACTCATCTACGAGCCCCTTCGCGGTCCGTACAAAAGTCTCCAGACGGGTTTGACTCCGAGCTACAGCGGCAAAATTCTCGCTTCCCTTGCCTCCTCCTCCGACTGAGAGGATGACCTTCATCTTCGAATATTGTGCTTTGAGTTGGGTGAATGCACGGAGGCAGCCATTGGTGCCGTCGACAGGCATCTGAGAGTCGGCCCATTCATCGCTCAACTGCATAAACAATTCGTCAGCGGGGTAAGAATAAATGATGGAAAGAAGAGAGAAGCAATGAAGGACAGAAGAAGAAATATCAAGTCCGGTTTGGGGATTCACATAAACTGTGCCGTCTTCTTTGACCCTAAATGAAAGAAAGACATAATGGTTAACATTTGTATCTACCTAGACCAGGCGATTAATCGCTTCGGCTGTGTGTATGACTAGTACCAAGCAAATGCATAGAAGATGTGAGAGATGAATCCCAATCTCAAGGACGAGGGAGGCTGTTTCCGATAGATCCTCCAATTCGCATAGTAGGCTGCGTTCATGAAGAACGGGACTTCATACGAGCTGCTGAAATTGTTGGACCGCTGTGCCGCCTTACGACGCCAGTGGGGGAAGATGGATCCGGAGAACATAATGCGATGAAGCTCGGCAGGATTGCCGCCGGATCTGTAGGTATTCTCACAGATCGACGAAGAAGCTGAAATGGATTACGGGAATAGAGAAAATCATTCGAAGTGAGGTTGAATATATGCAACTGAGGGAGTAAGAAGCAGCTGCCAAAACTGTTGACAGTATCACGTGTGGAAGGTCCTTTTTGGGTCTGACCTGTTTCTTTTTTGGGGTTACATAACTCCATCAGAGTCATGTTACTTCTACACTACAATTACGTTGACAAAAAGTGCTAATGGACGACAGGAACGGAGAAACCCCTCGATGCAGCGGCAGAAAAGGCAACCAATGGCCAACGCTCGTCCATGGCCGTAAAAGCCCTCAAGCATCCGAAATCGCTTGCTTGTTCCGTCGAGGTTCGTTCGAGCTACTGCGAAGCATGACACTCGACACGTACAGACATCCATGCTGCGGAGTATAGGTAGCCGGCAATATGGCGGCCCTCGCCTCCACACTTCGCCGATTCAATCTCCTTAGGTCGCAAACATTGATTTCACAGGAGACTCGATACATGCGTCAATGCGGCGAGAGCTTGCAGAAAAGGGTTAGAATACTTGAGTTGATCCATCGAATCAGCATACTCAGGCAACAGGGAAATTCTCATCGTGACCTGGTCCAGTAGGGTCCAAACGCCCCGGATGATCATGTCTAGCCCCGCCTTTTTAGACTCAGGTCCGATGGCTCCCTGAGAGATCAAAGCTTAGTGGAGGGAATAACCATTGGGTATCCTGAAAGCTTCGTCAATTTCTGCTGGATTCAGCTCCGTAGAGCTGGGATGACTCGTTTTGCCTTCTCCCGGTGAGAATCTGACCACAGATTTTGCATTAATATATTCTACTGGTGGCAATATCCATTGTCTAGAGCACGAGACCTAGCTGGCCTCATTTTTAGACCCTCGGGAATCATTCCGCTCTCAGTACTGTTAATCTGAGCTGGGTAGGGGAAGCCTGTACATCATGCTCATGTAGGTCCGCAATATCCTCACAGTCGCGCCTCTATGACTTTTGGCCATATTTCGAGAAACTGAGCCCGTGACTTGGGGAAAGGTCACCGAGAATCACACCATGTGAAAGATGTTAATTCGTTCGGCTTGTCCTTGGCTCCCACAAGCCGCGTCGTATTTGCTTTTTGCTCCTTCTGGCTGCTTGGGGACGACACAAGCCTCAAACTAGTGATCTGGTTCCTGGGTGACTGACAAGCCATTAGCACAATCATAAGCCATCCTTGTTGTTGAATATAAACAGATCTCGGAGCCCAGTGACCGAACTTGTTGATAGAAAGGCCATGCATGATATTCTCAAGGTGCATGCAAGGAAGAAGAGATGGTGGAGCAAATTTGATCGTGTGTTCTGTGGGGGCCACTCCGTTGTCCTTCGTACTTATGTTAGGCTCGTGAGCAGGTCGCCAGGCGACACCGTACTCATACGGGGCCAGAGTCTAAAAAATCAACCACAATTCAGCTTCGACATTTCCATCCGTCTCCACAGTGAAGAGAAGAACCGAAGCTATTGAATGAACTTGGAGCTAGATACGGAACAAAGGATGTACAGTCTCCTAAGCGACTCTGGTTGAGACGCGAGAAGGTTCTTCTCATGAGACCTACCAATGAATAGCAGTGGCCGAGATAGAACCATATGGTATTTGGCCGGAGTAGCACAGACCTTTTGGCGGATGACTGCCCCTTGTACCCTATATATGCCCTATGTATGTGCCTTTAGCTACCCATAATGATTTCGCATTTGAAAATCGCCAAAATCGACCCTATGCAGGGGGTATTGTCTCCCGGGGGACAATGTGGGCTATTCATTGGCTCCCTACTCCTCAGAACGGGGTAGAGGTCAATGGTGTCTTTGTTTCACAGCGGAGACCTCGAGACTATCCCAGACAAAGTTTTATTGTTGATGCATCGGCATAGCAAAAACAGATAGACTACTATTATTATTGGGCTTGGGTTTCAATCAGCTCATGCCGTCGCAGATGCCAAATACCCGAGTCTGCCGAGTCTGCCCCGAAGTTAGTAATACTGTTTGCCACCGCCTACCATATAAAGCTAGTGTATTCTTTTGCCTCAGGCATTAAAGTTGGCAGTGATATGATTATCCTTTGGCTACCTTCGTTATTCCACTTCTACAACTATTGAATTCTACCAACTCTTCTCACTCTGGTCAAATCGACTGGCATCACAGGACTTAAAGTCAGGCTGACTACCAAGATTGGGCAGTCATATAGGCGCGGGATTTTGTTGAACGCATACCGTGGCCAACGAGCCTGGTGAAACCCGCCGATCACTCATTCAAATTTAATCTCGCGAGCTATAATCCACCATGACAGCAGACGTCAAATCTGCTGCGGCACGGATTTTATCCACCGATAGCTCTCGAGATCCGAGCTACAATAACTTCTCCTTCACTCCCTTCCTCCGCACAAGCTTCGGTTTTGGACTCGCGAGCGATGTACCCGTCTGCAAAGCCTACAGTGAAGGACATTGCCCCTTAGGCCCTGCCTGCCCAGATCGCCATCCCACACCCTCGCGGGTAACGACATCAACAACAACAGCGTCCGGGCTGGCGCCTTCTACAACACATGGCTCCCTAGTCTGCAAACACTTCCTCAAGGGGCTCTGCAAGAAAGGTCTCAAATGCGAATATCTTCATGAATACAACCTCCGCCGCATGCCGGAATGCCAGTCCTTCTCGCGATCTGGCTACTGTCCCAACGGCGATGATTGTCTATACCAGCACGTGCGGGAACAAGCGCGATTGCCGCCCTGCGAGAACTACGATCAGGGCTTCTGCGAGCTGGGCCCCTTGTGCGCCAAGCGACATGTTCGGCGACGGCTTTGCAAATACTACCTGGCGGGATTCTGCCCGGAGGGTAAAGCGTGCTCCGATGCTCATCCGCGCTGGTCGGAGAATCTCCCCAAACCTACCATGAGAGTTGAAAAGACCGAGGAGGAATTGGAACGGGAAAGGGCTCTCATCCGAGAGGAGCAGGAGAGAGAGAAGGAAAGGGAACGAGAGTGGAGGAGCGAGCGTGGCCGTGGAGGTGGCTTCATGCGCGGGCGATATCGAGGACGTGGACGGGGGTAGAATCAGGCTGTCTGTATCCGGCATGGGAGTTTACCTTACGGCTCTTATATGGAACTTGGCTGGTTTCCCTTACTTTCAGAAGCTTTTGCAGGTCGTTAAGATACCCAATTTGAAGTTATAAAATGTGTTAATGACGTATATACTCATAGTGTCAATGCAGTAGAGTTTCTGAAGGATTGCAATGCGCTCTTCTGCCCTGATGTGGTAGGTTAATACCACCACAACCGTAGGAAAATACTACCGGTAGCTTTTGCGTTCGTTTCAGAACGGTTGACTTCTTCGAAGTAAGGATAGGGGAGATCAAAAGTTTAATGTATGACATCATGACTAGCTGGACGATGGTTAATTGCAACGTTCTCTCACGCCTTTCAGCTTATCATCAGCTCCCTAATCGGCATTCTTGATAAAGTCTTATTAAGGAATCATTCAGCAATGCGCTCGAGAAAGACCACTGCTCGAAGATTCCAAAGAATCGGGGCATTTGTAAGGTGTTTTCCTTAGGGATTCATCCCCGCAGCAAATCTTTGTCAGAAATGTGTAAGAATCATCTAACGGGGCACCATGTCTAGGGACAGTTCCTGATTTGCTTTTGGACTAAGCGGTGGGCCCTGGAATGATAAGACTGGATTGCTGATTGACAGCGGAGCCTGAGGGACGGGTCCTGGAATGGCGCAATCGACGAATCAGCGTGCCTTTCTTTTCAACGACGGGGACTCTGTAATCGATTACGGATGCAGCAGTGAAGGATCGCATAATCCAGAATCTCCCAAATTCTTAAGTGAGGGGCACTAGTACTGGAGGGTACCTTAAGAGGAGGTCGAGAGCTTCCTCCATTCGCATAGATATAAAGCCTCTGCAAAGGTCCTCTGTGATTTTTCAACAGACAAGTCTCTACTTCTACGAACCTGTACTATAGTATCCTGTTCGCTTCGGACACTTCCAATCAGTCACAATGGCTCCCAAGGTTGCTATCGTCTTTGTATGTGACCCTCCTTGACCTTTTGACACTTAGCGCTTGCTAATTGGTCAACTGCGTAGTACTCCATGTATGGCCATATCTTGAAGCTGGCCGAAGCCGAGAAGAAGGGTATTGAGTCGGCTGGTGGCCAGGTCGACATCTTCCAGTATGTCTTTGATCTTCGGGGTGTACTTTAATCGCACAGTGATTGACCAGTATCTGTTTTTAGGATCGCCGAGACCCTTTCCGATGACGTCCTCGCCAAAATGCACGCTCCTCCCAAGTCGTCTTACCCCGTCATCGAAGCCGACACTCTGAAGGACTACGACGCCGTCCTTTTCGGTATCCCCACTCGCTACGGTAACTTCCCCGCTCAGTGGAAGACCTTCTGGGACAGGACCGGTGGTATCTGGGCCTCTGGTGGCTATTGGGGCAAGTACGCCGGTCTCTTCGTTTCCACCGGTACCCTCGGTGGTGGCCAGGAGTCGACTGCCATTGCCGCCATGAGCACCCTCGCCCACCACGGCTTCATCTACGTCCCTCTCGGCTACAAGACCGTCTTCCCTCAGCTCGCCAACCTGGAGGAGATCCACGGCGGTAGCGCTTGGGGTGCTGGTACTTTTGCTGTAAGCTATCCTTTCCCTCGTTCGTCTCGATCAAGCGAGAGGTTTGTTACTGACCCCTGTCATTTAGGGTGCCGACGGCTCCCGCCAGCCCACTGAGCTGGAGCTCTCGATCGCCGAGGCCCAGGGCAAGGCTTTCTACGAGACCGTCGCCAAGGTCAACTTCGCGTGACTACATGGTGGCGAGGACGTGAAGCCTGCAGCGGCAGCACAGCAAGCCAAGACTGAGGCCACTCCCAAGCCTGCGCAGAGTGGACAGGACAATGTACAAGGCACACAAGGGGTGAAGAAAGAGAAGAGCAAGGAGGGACCTTGTGGTCTTCCCAAGTGCACTATCTCATAGTTAATTTCGATATATACCCCTTTGTTCTTTGTCATGAATGACTTGTTCTTCTTTGTTGCAAATGGCGTCATTGGATTGGGAGGTCAATATCTGCAATAGATATATGTATGTATGTAGTTATGTTAAAGGATATCCATATATACGCATTAAAGCATTTTCACAGATCAGCTCGGGCACCTTGATGTCAGAATGTTGGAGGGATCGGGATCAGTGGACAAGCTTGTCTGAACCTTGTCCGTTAATGCAGATAGTACCACAACACATCTCCCGAAAGACCTGCAAACAAAAGGGAAAAAGGAAGAAGATGACAAGGAAGAGCAACAGGGGAGAGAGAGTAATCATTAAACATCAGTAAGGTGGTTACTCTCCAGATAGCATTTGTAATTCCAATACCATAATTACCACAAAATATTGACCTGCAATGTGGCTGCAGTGTAACAGACCGGTAACAGCGTGACGGGCGATGACGATAGAGCTCCGGCTGCCTTCGCCCGCCTTGAATAAACCACCTCCACTGGAGCTCTCACACCTCACACCTCACAACTTTCTTGCTACCTCCTGCCTCACTCAATCGTCTCCGTTGAGCGAAAACTAGTCAACAACAACCTGATTCTTCGCAGTCCCTCCCGGCACGAGCTTATGAGATCACACTACTCTCAACAACCATCCCGATACGCCGACCGACTTCTCTTCCAAACATGGCGGCTGCGCGGCCGATCATCCTCAGATTTGAGAGCCGCAACGGCCAGTTCCGCCTCAGTGTCAGCCCGCAAGAGCAGTTTCCTTCACTACAGGAGAAGGTATGTCTTATCGTCTGTGGCCAGCATAGCATAGAGTTCACAGTTGCTGACCCTCTTATCTTTGACAGATCCTAGAGAACCTCCCCAAAGATGTTGAACCTTCCTCGCTCGTGCTGTCCAACAAACCCATCGGCACTGGCGGTCAAGAAAGACAGTTGAAGGATCTCGCTGGGGTCTCGATTGAGCGCGTCGGTTTGAAGTGAGTATTCAGTCAGCAGTGGTGTACTTGGCTTTGGCTGACGACTGTTGGCTCGAAGGCACGGGGACAAGCTCTTCATTGGCTACCAGGATAAGCAAGTATCGCAGGCTGCTCCGGCCCACAAGCATGTCATGGCAGATGTATCACGGCGTCTAAACGGAGCGCCGGTGCCAGAAACCGAGACTGTCACATTTCACCCTCCCACCTCCCCATCGGCGACGATCAAGAATCCCTGGGAAGTTGTGCAACAATCGCCGCTGGACGATATGCTGGACAAGAAGGACGGGAAAATTTACCGTCCCCGTGATCCGAAGATGTGTAAACACGGCCCCAAAGGCATGTGTGACTACTGCATGCCGCTCGAGCCCTACGACCCCAAGTACCTCGCGGAGAAGAAGATCAAGCACCTATCGTTTCACTCATACATGCGGAAGGTCAATGCAACCACCAACAAAACCGAGCTGAAGAGCTCGTTCATGCCGCCTCTCAATGAGCCTTACTACCGAGTACGGCGCGATTGTCCCTCTGGTCATCCGCCGTGGCCTGAAGGGATCTGTACTAAGTGTCAACCGAGTGCGATTAGTCTACAGCCTCAGGAGTTCCGCATGGTCGACCACGTGGAGTTTGCTTCACCCGACCTGATTAACTCATTGCTCGACTTCTGGCGGAAATCGGGCGCCCAGAGGTTGGGTTTTCTGTACGGCACATACGAAGAATATGCCGAGGTACCTCTGGGTATCAAGGCGGTGGTACAGGCGATCTATGAACCGCCACAGGTGGATGAAATAGACGGGATAACGCTTCACGAATGGCCGAATGAGAAGGAGGTGGATGAAGTAGCTCGTCAATGTGGACTTGAGAAAGTCGGCGTCATCTTCACTGACCTGCTCGATGCGGGACGCGGAGATGGTTCTGTGATATGCAAGCGACATATCGACTCGTACTACCTATCATCACTGGAAATTGCCTTCGCATCTCGGATGCAGGCAAAACATCCTAAAGCGTCAAAGTGGAGTCGAACCGGTCGTTTTGGCTCGAACTTTGTGACGTGCGTGCTGAGTGGCGACGAAGAGGGTGCCATCACTGTCAGCTCATACCAGGCCTCTATCTCCGCTGTTGAGATGGTGAGGGCGGATATTGTTGAACCATCCGCCGAGCCCTCCGTCATGCTGGTGCAGTCGGAAGACGACGATACGGACAACAAGTCGCGATATATCCCCGAGGTTTTCTACCGGAAGATCAACGAGTACGGCGTGAGTGCTCAGCAAAACGCCAAACCCAGCTTTCCTGTCGAGTACCTACTAGTCACCCTGACGCATGGTTTCCCTACCGAGGCGTCTCCTATGTTTTCTGCGAGCACTTTTCCCATTGAGAACCGGGAAGTCATCGGCGAGAGTCAGGAGTTACGCCATGTCGCGAAGAAGCTGGTATCCCACGGTGATCCAGACAAGGCAATTCGGGAAGTGTCAGATTTCCATCTTCTGTGCTTCCTGCATTCGCTATCCATGTTCAGCAAGGTAAGTGTGGCGGTATCAGATTGCTCAATCAGCTTGAGCCTGGCTTCACAAGCCTTTGCCAGTGTTTCCTAACATATGAATTTACAGGAGGAGGAAGCACTGCTGTGCCGCGTCGCGGCGACCCATGATCCCACAGAGGGGCTGAAGCTGCTAAACACCCCCGGCTGGGCTACCCTGGTTACTGTTCTTCAGGAAAGTGGTGAGCGCCCCCCTAAGCGCCCCTGGCTAAACCCGGCCGATCCTCCACGCCCATTGTCCCAACATGGGAAACGCCATCTTTCCTCAAGACCTGAATCTCCCAAGTCAGAGAGTGAACAGCTTGCTAAGAGGTTCAAGGGAGCTAGCCTAGAGTGACCGCTCGATAGCTCGATAATTCCTCCGCCGCCAGCCTGGATCTGAACCCCTGCTTTCTGGCCAAGAAACAGCCTTTGGCTTATGTCCCGCGGCGAGGAGGATATCAATACAACATCCTGTGCCTGCCACTGTCCACTACCCCGTTCACCCAACCGACAATCTGGTGTTCAACCATTGCCGCCTTCTCGACTCTCCATCCCAAACCCTCTGTCAGCTCATGCGTATATGACTCCACCAAGCATTCCTCGCCTTCAGCATGTGAAGACGGGTCTACATCTATAGCCTTGTGCATAATCGCCATGACGTCCCGTCGCATCATCTCGGGCTTTACTGGTTAAGAAAGGCTTGGTTTTCTTAGCCTCTGGTGAAGACAAAATGGTTTCTCGTTCTCGGGAGTTAAATTCTAGATAGAGGTCGACCAATATACTGCATCTTCACATGTGAGAAGCCATTAACCCTTGTGTAGAAGTTGAACAGAATTAGAGCTGCAAATCGTTTTTGCTTTACTTGTGTCTGCCAAAACAGCGCAATGCTTTAGCATCATTACTATATGGCGAGTAATACACAGGAAGAGACATTTGATGAGAGAGCCGCCTTCCAAGCATAAGCAGCCAAAATGTGGCCGAGGACGTCTAACTAAAAGCGATGCTGGGATACATAGGACAGGGGAATATCAACATATAAACAACCAAGTGAAAAAAGGTGGACCGCCACATTTCTTTTGCCAAATACATAATCGTCCCAAACCATAAAATTCATGTGATCATCAAGCATTCGCGGGTGAGGAGGGTCGTTCGAGTGCATGAAAAGGGGAAGGGAAATCAGGGACGTCGATAGAACCAAGGGGTCGAGAGGATAAGAATTCCAACGCTTTCATGAGGTAGACATATTTCATTATTTGGGGTGAAGAAAACAAGGGCGACAAGACAGTGACATCGAAAAGGGGGTAAAGGCGGGATATTAGCATACTGCAATAGTGCACTACACTTTCTGTACAATGATAATGAGGCCGGTAAGCACTGCAGCCACTCCGTCCACGATGCTCAATCATGTGAAATCAACACTTTGTTGTCTTTCTTGCCGAGCTCGAGCTCTTTCCGCTCGTCTTCGCCGGCGATTGTTTGCATAGTCGCCACTGGCATCGGTGCCGGTAAATGTGCCCGGGGACCCGATGCTGCCGTAGGGCAAGCTGGAGGGTACAGGGGGAGGTGGGGGAGAAAAGTGACTCGAGGGCGGGACAAATGATGGGGGAGGAGCACCTCCCAAAGGAGCAGGAGAATCGGCTGCAGCCGCGGCCGCCTGCTGCTCACGTTGGATTTGTTCCTGCTGCTGACGCTCGAGTTCCTCCACCCGGCGCCATCGATCGTAGCCACCTTCGTTTCCCGATAAAGAACTCGCGCTTCCGGCGCGACGACGTGAGTTTCTTCTCTCCCTCCGTCGTGCTTCACGACTGGCAGCGGCTTCTTCTTCGGTCAGTCTCCTCAGAGTGACGTGCCGGCCGTCATTGTGCATCTTCACTTTGACTGACACAGGTGGAGATTCCACATGGTCGTCCCGCGGTCTACTTGTACTGCGCTGACGGTGATGGCTGGACGAGGCATTCATGGCCGCCGCTCCGGCTACCAGACCAGTGGCCACCTCCGGCAGCTCATGTCGAGACTGGACGGGAGTTGGCATCTCTGAGATTGGCTCTTGGTGAATTGGCGGGGCAGGAGGGGCACCGGAATGTGGCACGTCCACGGGTCCAGGTGTCGCGGGGCCGGCAGATATAGCGGATTCGCCGCGCAGAGGCCCACGCGGTGGGCGGGTCATGTCAGTCGATGAGAGATCGGTAGCGGTGTAGGAGTCGGCCCTTCTGTGCTTTCGTGGGTAGAAGCCGTCTCCTGTATATCGCCGCTTACTGTTTGCTCGAGCGATTCTCTCCTCTTCTATATCATGACGGCGCATCTCCTCCACTCGCCGTTGCTCGTCATCTCTATTCCGACGCTTAAAGAGACCGCGGAGAGCCGCGAAAGCTCCAGCACCGAACAAGGCGTTACGAACTCCATGAGATGGCTGTGGCTCTGGCTCTGTCAGATATGTCGTATTGTAATAATAAGACGATCCCGGACTTTGTGGTCTACTAGGGGGTCTGCTTGGCGGTCTGCTTGGTGGCCGATTGAGAGGAGTCTGATAGCTCGGTTCTGGTCGTCGTCCGTCCTCCAACCTACTCATTGTGGCTTCTGTCATACTATCAGTTCGTGTGTGCGCCCGACTATAGCGACCAGATTCCGTATCACTATCTCGATCGCGCCTTCTGTCGAACAATCGTTTGACAAGAAGCGCACCACCACCGATAGCTCCTAGTTTGAGAAGCTTGCTCCCCCAGCCACCACGACGTGACTCCTCATCGGAGTACTTGTCTTCCGAATAAGACATCTGGGAGTCTTCGTGACGTTCTTTCGGTCGTGAGCGGCGTCGAAAAAGCTCAGCCAGACCCGCTCCTGCCGCTCCTGCCGCGGCCAAGCGGCCAAAGCTGCTATGACGTCGATCTTCGACGCCTGATGGGCCTGAAACGTAGCTGTGCCGAGCGTCGTATTCGCTCCCTGTGGGATACCCCTCAGAATCGTACAGGTACGAGAGAACGAAGAATGCTGCCAGAAGTGCGAAAGCAGCTATTGAGTATAGGATGAACAAGGATTTCGGGGAGCCATAAAGGGTGAGTCCCAGGGGAATCTGCACTAGACCTAAGATTGCAAGAGCACGACCAATCCACCGATGGATCTATGGGCAAATCAGCTGAAAGGTGCCAAGGTATGAATAGACAATGGCTTTGTTCGCCGCAACTCACAACTAGCTTCAGCGGAACATGGTATCTTTTCCGCTTACTCTCAATCTTGTGCACGAGATACCCCCATAATACCTGGAAAATAACCATGACGTAGATCGCTAGCCCTATGCCATGATGAGGGTTCGTGAGACTTCTCTCAGGCCCGACGGCAAACCATCCGAGGACAAAGACCACAGTGCTCAGTAGGAGTGTCAGAACCTGGAACCAGACATGAAGTTTAAAAGCCCAGAAAGGGCTCCATCGCGAATAATATCGTATGATTAGGACGGATATGGGCACCAAACCGAGGAACACAATTGTTGCAATGACACCATGAGCGATTATCAACGTCCGGTACTGGGGCATATCTCGGAACCGGTTTCCCATGCCTGGAATGTATGTCAGAAAAAGCTTGACGTTCACACAAAGTATGCGACTCCACTCACCGTTGTATCGCATAGTCTCAAAGTTCACGCCCATCAAGTTGGGTAGAAGAAACGTATCGCGACCCGAGTCCCATGTTCCATCTCCGACATGCAATGTATTGGAGGCATACGTGCTGCTCCCCGGAGGCGTAAGGTCCGAATTTGACGACATGATTTCCGTACGCACCCTCTTCGCGACAGCGACCTGCGAGACAGGGGAATGCCGGAACCACCAAGGAGATCTATTTAGATCCCCCACTCCGAAGAATGCACCATGCGCTTAAAGGAAACACAATAGAAGCGGGCTGGACGGTTGGCTGTGACTGTCAATTAGCTCACCAGACCCAAGAAATGGAAGACATTTGACTTCTGAAATGTCGTGGATGGTATATTTACTTCTGTATACTCGTGAGGCTGGCGGTGAGGACGATCGAAGCGGGGACAAGACGATAGAATGAAAAGGCTGGAAGGAATGCCACATATGGTGTCAGACAAAACATCAAAAAGGAAAATATGCAAGATGAAGGGTCTTACCAGAATCAGCGTCAATGAAGCAATACTGACAATAATAATAATCAGCCTCTGGAAGGGAGCAGATGGCTGGATGCTGGGGCGGCTGAAGGAGTAAGCGTCCGATCAGCGTAACAACTGTTTGCCGATTCGGGTTTAGTGTGCCAACTCATATCCCGAGCAACCAACCGCTGACTCAGCTACTATTATCTACACCGCCTGCTGTTTATGGATTTGTCGTGTGCCTAGGTTATCTTATGATTCTTATCAGCTGGACCCGTGGGTCGGTTGGTGATTGTCCTCAGTCCCTTGATTCTCATTGTCCTTTAATAATCTTTTCAGCATTTCAACGTCATTCTATTTCGTTATTTTTATGATTCTTCTCAACGCAAGGCGAACTGTAGAGATATGTCTTCTCAGCTCGAGATCTTCTTGAGGGCTCTCTCACGGTGAGTATCGATTTTCCCTGATACTACTGACATTACTGATAAGCCGTTGATAGCCTGTTAGGATGGATATAGTATGTGACTGCGTGCTTCCAAGTCAATCTGGGGCAGACGTATCTCCTGGAGGCTTCTATCCCCAAATACTGCCGGTTGCTGACCTAATGAGCAAGTATGTTTTGCTGGTCGGCGTCCTTTTATCCCCAGCCGATCAGTAACTTTCGACGACGTTCAACAGTCGGGTTGGCCATTGACTTTCCCACCATCAACGTACTGGGCTTCGTCTGCTACACAGCATATACCTCTGCCTTTCTTTACTCTCCTGTGATCCGGCGGCAATATGCTGCCCGTCACCCTTCGGATGAGGAGTCGACAGTGCGCTTCAACGACTTTGCCTTTGCCTTGCATGCTGTCATCCTCAGCACGTTAGTTTATACACAATTTTGGCCTAAGATCTGGGGTTTTAAAGTCTCCCGCTTCCAGACCGTTAGTAAACCGGTTCTTGGCCTCTTCTGGGGCTCCATTGCCGCGATAGGTATAGTAGTTTGCATTGTTTTGGGCAAGAGCCCTGACGGAGGATATGACCCATCCACCTGGGCATGGATTGACGTGGTAAGTGGTTTGGGGATTTAAAAAAGACATATAGGAGATTTTGTCGATTCTGACTCCGCATTCTAGATTTACGCTCTCTCCTACGTGAAGTTGATCATCACCATTGTGAAATATGTCCCTCAAGCATGGGTCAATTATAAAAGAAAGTCCACAGAGGGGTGGAGTATCTCCCAGATACTTTTCGACTTGACTGGTGGGGTCCTTTCCCTTCTGCAACTAGTTTTGGATTCTTCGTTTCAGAGCGACTGGAGTGGTATTACCGGAAACCCCGTGAAGTTCTTATTGTCAAACGTGACCATTCTGTTTGATTTGGTCTTTATTGTGCAGCACTATATCCTTTACAGAGACTCCATGGAAGGCAAGATCAATCGCCATCCGGACCTTGTCACTCCCCTATTGTCGGACCCAAGAGGTGCTAGCGCTTGACCATTTTCTACTTGATATATACCTACATATTATGCTCCTTTAGACAATAGCTCAACCGTACTTGCTCCCTTTGAACCTGCTTGGACCCGTCTGCACCACGAGCATATGTGGGCTCCTTCTGGTCAGCGTAATCAATAGAATTCTACGGAAAGAAAATCTGGTAAGGCCTTCTAGCTGCCAAACACGACTTCAGCGGGACAGGAGGGAAAGAGTCAGCTGTCTCAGGGAGGGCAAGACAACAATGAACTGTCTAGGATGACAAATGACAAGCAATACCTTGAAGGCTTGTTGATACATCATGAACCTTGTTCTGCTGACACCGCTCTTTTTACAGCCACCCGGCGGACTTTTCTGGGGCCGTCCCGTGTTTCCATTTTTATCCATTCTTTGCACAACATCTTCCCAGGAGGATAAGCACTGAAAAAATAACACAGTGGGGTTGCATTGGAATCAGCGTCCGCTTGACGGGACTGCCACAATGGGTATGACTGCTATCTGATGTTAAGACAACCGAGAGGATGTAAGACCAGGTAAGCATATCCAGTCCAATCACCAAGGTGAGGGGGCCTAATCAAGGCGCAATGCCATGCATGTTTTGGCTTATGCACAGTGAGAAAAGCATATTGTCTTCATCTTTTCCTAATTGTGCTGCTGTTATGTTCATCGTTCACACCGCACGGAACCGTGCATACCTGGGGATAGGGCCGAAGGTGAGACCCAAGTCACGTGGCTCGCAGGTTTTGGCCCAAACAGGTATCTTAAAGAGGCTCTAAGCCTCTGGTTGATCGGCCTGGTCGACCAGGCAAAGGGCGTCTTCCCCTTGTGGAAGCCGGTATCCTCTGTCAGCGAAAAGGGTCGTTTGTTTGGTAGATCGCCTGTGACTAATTATAACTCCCAACATCTGAACCAGGTAAAGCCTTCCTCGACAGCTAAGACAATTGCCATGCCACTTGCTGATTGCACAGCGTTCCCGCACCTCAGCCCTACCGGACATCCAATGATGGCCCCTGATTGCCAGGACCACTCTGACATCTCCATACTCGATGCCGGGAGTCCGTGTTGTCAACCACACATCTCTCGAGCTGTGGTGCCTTTGGTGCGGCCGCTGGTGCGAATGAGAAGAGCAAGACTCAACGACTAATCAGCGCTAAGAGTCGAACCCCCGGTGTTCGGAATCTGATTCTGCTGTTATTGGCTCTTGCGCCAAGCCTCGTATACATCTAACTATATGCAGCCAAGTCCAAGCCCACAAGAAGGTTCGGAAGCCACAGGTACCAAGCAGCGAACAACCGGTATGAAGGTATGTGTCTCAGACTCTCAGCACAGCATCATACCAACAGATGTCTCTCGCGGTTACTGGCTCATTATGTCGATCTCCGAGCGTAAACCCCGACGCTATCTGGAGGTTGAGCCTACCTGGCCTTCTCACGTAGTTTCAACGTGTTGTGTGAATGGGAGAAATACAACATGAAGAACCCAGAAATAGGTATAATCACACGTTGACAGCCAATGGTATCGACTCTGATGACATCAACCGGCTCTATGCAGGTTTAAGAGTAGTACATGGACATTGTGAAGAGTCGACAGCTGCTAATTCAGTCAACTCTGTCAGCGTGCCGATGCATAACATAGCCACGTCTGACGTTGAGCAATACCATTCGGCTCTAATGAAGAAGCATTTCTGGGTATATCATTAGTCAAGGGAAAAAGAAAAGAAAATTAGGCCTCATACTAACTCGACTCATCTAGCACAGAGACATTCGCTTCAACAATGCTGCATCGCATCACCAGTAACTATTTAACTGCAAGATGCCATGATCAACCTTTGCTTGGAAAAAAAGAATTCAAATGAGATCGCTTGATCCTGTGGTTTCCTTGAACGAAACAAGGGTTCAACTACAGCATTTCATACTGTAGCCCATGCCAATATGACTTTATTCACTACGAACCACCAAACCGTCTTCGCCATGTCTTCGCACCAATATACCTTCCCAGGCATGCACGATGTCCCCGAGACCGGCCCATACCACATGCGCCAAGCAGACAGCGAGGAAGACATGGACGGCTTCTACCTGGCCGGTCCCCCGCCGTCCTCATACACAGGCCTCGACATCGAGCCAGCCATACCAGTCATGCCAACAAGCCAAGCCTACAACACCACCATGCTCGCACCCATGAGCGGATCCTACCTCCCCTACGGCGAGCAATGGACCTCCCAAGTTCCACCAACAGCAGCAGCAACTACAGCAACAACATACCACCCCACCGACATCTACCCAGCCTCAACAATGACATACACCCCGCAAAGAACAACCCCCACTACCCTCAACCCCAACCCGCAAACCTACCTCTACCCGGACCCTTCAACAAACCCCAACCTCGACCTAGACCCGAAACCGCCCTCCCCAGACCTTGACACCAAAGACCTAACCAACTACGGCATCCCCAACCGCGACGGCTCCTGGCGCTGCGCCTACCCAGGCTGCACCTCGGCCGCGACGTTCCACCGCGGCTGTGATCTGCGCAAGCACTTCAACCGGCACCGGAAGCATCTGTTCTGTCGGCACGAGGGCTGTCCGCAGGCTGTTGCGGGCGGGTTCTCGAGCAAGAAAGACCGCGCCCGGCACGAGGCGAAGCATAACCCCGGTGTTGTATGTGAGTGGCCGGACTGCGGGAGAATGTTTAGTCGGGTCGATAACATGAAGGATCATGTGCGGCGGATTCATAAGAGGGGAGAGGTTGACTCTTGATCTTGACTTTTTCTCTGGATGTGTATGTGTGCATTTATGGCGGGTTTGGGTTGTATTAGCGGCGGATGTCATTGCGGGGAGTCTTGACCTTTGTTTCTGCCGTGTTTCTGCCGTTGTATTTCGATAGAGCTCCTCGTGTTCTTTTTGTTTGAATTGATTCAAGTCGTATTGGCTATACCATATCTTTGCATATACAGGAAGATGAAAAGCTCGATTCCGTTCGATTCCAGGCCAAGATCAAGACGCCAAAGCTTCCAAACGAAAACAATGTATGTAGAGGCTAATGTGCAGCTCAGATAATAGAAAAAGAACACTCAACGCCGGCTATCGCAATCACAAGGCAAGTCCCCATTTCGGACACCACGCTGTACCCTATAGCGATGGAAGGATATATGCTAATACAAAACGAAGGGCAGCATACAACGAACGCGAACGTAATTCTAAGAATATGGTATCATGTAAGGTACGACAAACAGGAACTCGGGAAGGGAATTCGTCAATGCATATGCAGGTTACACGAATGGGCGGTCGATCCTGGGTGGTGATGCGACGGAGAAGGTGTTTCGACGGTCTGCATACTGAAGGCGAGTAAATATGAAGGATAATGCAGCGCAAGAGCTACTGAGCTGTGGTTCGGCGTCGTCGGCCTCGAGTGCTGCCCTCGGGTCTTTGAGATAGCACTCGTCTGAGCTCGGGATCATCCTTGCTCTTATCGACATGGTGAACTCGCACGTGTCTAGATTCTGTCAGGACCTGAAGGTTGGCCAAGAAGAGTGGAAGCTCACCTTTGAAGGTTATCTGGCCGGGGGTATTTATGTTGCTGATCCGGACAGAAAGGGCATACATACCCTGGCGAATTATGGACAAGGCCATGTCGAATCATCTCATTCTTGCGTTTGAATCCTTTGCCGCCAACTCCTCGAGCACACCCTTCGACGGGACAGAAGTGTGGTCGATCTTGTGAATGGACATTTGCATGAGAGCTGGGAAAGAAGTATGAGCCCATTTCTGTCAATACAACGAGGTTCATCTTGACTTACTTAAGCAAATATTGGGTCTGAAAAGGTGGCGCAGTACACCCTGGATGCCGGCATTTAAACGTGCCTGGGGGAACCGGTGCGGTGGGCGGCGGGCCCGGATTGAAAGGCGCCCGTTCGCCCGTCGGCGTCTGATCAGTGGGAGTGGGATAGCTGGTTGCCGGACTCTTGACCGCCGATGGCGAAGGTTCATAATGTGGCGTTGTGAGATAAGTGATGTTGGATTGTGTATGCCTCCACTGGGATTGTTGCTGCGATGCTGGAGAGGACATAGCTGACATCCCCTTGGAGCTCGCAGGGGAAAGATGTGAGTAAGGACTAGGGGGAACCTGTGGTGGAGCAAACTGTCCTGGGCGTTGATGATCCCACGCTGGTTCATTCCTTGGTATTGAAGGAGGGGATGTGGAGACTGGAGGAAGAGAGTAAGGCCCCGAGATCTCGGCCAAAGCAGTCTGTATCGACGGCAGGCTATGCTGTTGGTGATTCTCTGGCGATTTGGCAATTGCTAATGGAGGAGACGTCTGGAGTGCTGGGAGCAGGGCTTGGACCGGTCCTTCTGAAGGTGATATTGCAAACTTTTTCAAGGGCGAAACAACGGGAGACTTGCGTTCGGCGGTGAAATTTGAGGGCCCCGGCGGATGTGATTCTTTTGGAGATGATACTTCGACTTTGATGCTGATTGGCTCGGCCTGTGGCACAGGCGGTTCCAACAAGTCCTTGATCGATTGGGGCGGAGATGCGCTCTTGAGACCCCGAGGTGATACCAAGTTCTCGGGCGGTGGTAACACGTCAGGGACAGACGACAAGAGTTGGAGAGCTCTCTCCGCCACTGACGAAGCCGGTTCCTGGAATTTGCCATCTTCCCTTGCTTGAGGGTCAATTTTCGTCTTCTGCAGACTTGGTTGATCCTCTACCCAGGGATCCCGAACGCGCCGATGTTCTAACTCGTAATTGGCAATATCTGGGCGATTCGGATCTAGATGAGAGATCAGTACCGAGTCGCCCTCAGTTGTTTCGGGCTTGGATGTCGGCGACGGCTTACGGGGAAAGTCCGAAGACGTTCCCTCATCTCCAGGGTATTTAGCAGTAGCACCAGATTTAGAGAGCGAATCTTGAGTTAGAAATGGGGGCAGCTGCTCGTCGGGCTTATAATTGGGTTTCTGAACCTCTAGCCCGGGAGTGAGCCGGTCGTCATCTGGTTCGTATGCGTCGGTCATGGAGGCGGGCTTTGAGGGGGCATTAGGAAGCCCCTTCCTGATGGATTTCCGCGTCTATGGGTGCCTTTGCCTCCAATCTACCTCTCTGTACCTGGCTTGAGAGGAAATGTCGATTTCAAGCTCACTATCCCGCGACTGAGCGGAGCAGGTGAAGAGAGAATCGAGGCACATAAGACAACAGTGCTTCTTCAGAGGGAATATCTATTGACATCGTTAGTACATGCGATTGACAGAAAAAGGAAAGCATGTTAAACAACAGCTTATGAAACATTGAGCGGGTAGCCAATACAGCTGTTTGCTCAGAGCCAGTACGCAATTTCCGGGGGAAAACCCCGCAGTAGATCATCGTCCATCTAAGAATCTGAACCAGACCAGAACTGAACTGGAGACTTTTGCATGAAGACTACCGTTGACTAGCCAGAGAGAAAAAGGGCGCGATTTGCATTATGGAGCAGTTCATCGATGATGGCGCCAATCCAAGCTCCATTTCCCCAGAAGGGTAGAATGCGGGAAAAACTGAAGCAATTTAAGGTAGGCTCACCTATAGGAATTGGAAAGACCTCGTGGCTGGAAGCCTATCGGTGATTCCAGATGGGAACCGATGATGGTTGCAGGAGCCGGTCACCTGCAGTGAGGCTCAGAAGATGGCCAAATCGCACGGTCAATGGCGCAGATCGAATTGATATACCAGGCGCATCGGCTGGCTGGGAGTGCCAGGACAAAAATACCGAAGATGTGGACGAATGAAACGCGCAGGAGGATGATGACAGAGCTGTTATGTTGGGAAGGAGGAGACAAACAAAGAATCTCACAGGGCGCAAAAAAAGTCCAGAATCGTAGAAAAGCGGAGTCGCCAATGGGAGTAATAGTTGGGAGTGTTATTATAACGGCCGTGGAGTTGTGGGCATGTGCTGGTGGTGACGACGCTGCAGTAGCGGGTTTCGTCGCAATAAGAAGAATAGGTGTGGTAGCAGTTGTAGAGGTACTTCGCAGGAGCAAAGCAACGTAGAAGCAGAATGCAGGTCGGGAAGGGTAATAAGAGTGCCAATTATAACAACAGTGACAGCAGTAGCCAAGTCGTGCGTGGCCAGAGGAAGGAAGATCAAATCAGAAATACTGAGGATAACAAAATAATGATCAATAATAGGAATAAATATCGAGACTATGGGCCTTCCAGACGATGAGGCTACTGCCTTTGAGCTAGTTAGCTCAAGCGGGAAGAGGTGACGCTGGCTTGGCGGAACGGTTGAAAAGGGTTTAGAGTGAGGAATAATAGAGGAGAGAATGAGCACAGAGGATCAGAGAGGAGGAGAGAAGGTTTAAGCGGTCAAAGGTAAATCCATGGACAAGGCAATAGGTCCACAGACACCGATGGATAGAGATGATGATGAGGAGGAGATTGATGAGGATGAGGATGATAAGCACGACAATTATTATGATGGGGAAGAAGACGAAGAATTGCAGGAAGTTTGCTGTTCTAGATTATCGCAAGCACTTCGAACCACGAATGCTTGGGTGAAATTCGCCCTATTTTCACTCTCTCCAATTTTAGTAAAATGTTGTCAGATTTTCGATCATTCGAGGGAGAAGGCAAAGGATGAGATGCGATGTGATAGGAATGAAGATCATCCTTGAGAACGGAAAAGAAGAGAAAAAGGTCGACGTCCTGACGCTCACAGAGTGCTGGGTTAACTGTCTTCAGACGCGCCACAGACAGGCAAAGCAAAGTGGGGTTTGAGGCAGAGGACGGAAATACAGTACGACTATTCCTTTATGGCGCAGGTATGGATTCTAATTTAGATGAATTTTAGTTGGGAGGGAGGGAGCAAGGTAGCGCTTGTCCACTGTCCAGTCATCTATGAGCCCCAGTAGGTACCTTAGTCTAGCTGTCTAGGTAATAATACTAATGATTGACAGCAAAGTATGGCCATCAGTCATCATCATAATACCGCCTGATATTATTTTGAGGGAAACAATGATGCTAACCGTCCAGCACGCACAGTAGTGGCATACTATACTATATTCCTTGTAAACGGGGATTGTCCGAGACTTTGTTTATCCGAGTTGAGTGTGGATTCATCAGTCTATGAACATTTTCTAGATACACTGACCGGGCGAAATGGCGGTGTTTTATCTCATTCTCGTGATCAGATCCTCAAGGAGTTGACGACTGGACGTAGGCAGCTCTATTTCACAGTTGCACCTAGCACCGGGTTCTAAGGACCACGAGCCTCTTCCGGGCCAGCCGCACCATCCAACCAAACAACCTCCACGTTCGGGCCATTTGAGGCTCTCTGCAGAATGGCCGTGTATGATTGGTCGGCTAACGAAGGCAAAAAGAGGAGGCTGAAGTTGCTCATCTGCACCGAACCAACGTAGAAACTCTATGAATCGCTATTACTTGTATGTGAATTGGATTCTCGACGCGGGGATCCTTCTGATTAGCCTTGATCTGATCGGTCTTGTGATGTGCGTGGCTCCATGACGAACCAGGGACTGTCGAAAGAGGCTCAAACTCTCCAAATTCTCCAAAACTTTGAACTCCTGGAGCCCTGGCCTCAGAGGTCAGCCTGCTGCGATCTGCCCTCTTTCCCCTCAGGATTACGAATTACGTGCTCGTACATGAGCGAAGAATTCCTACGGTGTGTCTTGACTTCCCGATTAGTGCCTAAGGCGACAAGGCTGTAAGCCTCGCATCGATTAGGCAGTTTTCGTGCCTAAGGCTCGTTTCTTACATTTTATCCCTGACCGTATATTCTGGTTCCACCAGCTCTACAGCCTACAGGAAGAGAAATCATTGGGAGGATTACAAGATTATTGAACCGAAAACAAAATGAAATTCGTTGGTTAGCAGCGATTTCAGGTAGACTGATCCCCAACACAGAATAATAAAAGAACAAATCCCTAAGTTCAGGACATATACTACCCAAGAGGAGTATAACAGGGACTGGGTGACCGCCCACCTACGGAGGAAACGAGGCTGGAAAATGGAAAAGTCGCCGACCATCCCAGGCAATGACGGAGACTTCAATCCGCCCATGAGCAGACGCCGGTTGATATTTCCGCCTCAGGCGCCTCGACGCCGAGATACGACCCCTATACGAACCAGACCGCGGTTTCCGTGTTTGCGATGTCGGAGACTCGAAATTCAGTGTTTTCACCTCAATGACCGGATAGAAGCAGAATTTCAGAGTATGACAGTGGGTAGGTAGTTATCTAATCATTGGTTTTGCATCCGCGTGTGCTGATCTGGCTGGCTGGTAGCATAGCATCAGCATCAGCATCAGCCTCTAAAGTAGGATATCCACGCAAGCGAATGTAACACAAATAACGGACCATGGTATTTCCGGAGTCCGAGCTGAACTGATCGACAGCTGTTTTCTGCAGAACTTGTGGCCATTATGATTGGATCTGGGCCACTTTCCCCTCCCGTGTGCTCCACTTGACTTTTGCTTGAGGCCCAAGTTAAACTTTCTAGTAATCCTCCCCGGACAGTTTAGGTATGAGACTACCTGGACGGTGACAACCACCCTAGGAAGTGGCAACAAGCTTATCTCGTATTCTCTCTTTCATTCCAAAAACGTCTCTAGGCCGAGGAGTCTAAGATAGTCTACCCTATCTTACGGGTCTGTGTTCACTGTCCGACTCAACTGATTTAGTACTACCCATCTCCTGCGCACAATCTTACCTACCTGACGCCTTGGCTTTAGCCTTGGTCAAACAATCCTTGTTGCAATTCACGCCTGCTGCACTAACAGTACCAGGGTCCCAAATGCATGATTGGTTCGATGATTTCTTCCCCCGTCTGATCTTCATCCAGCATGATTCATCAGGCGCTCAAGTCTCAACCCCCAGTCATTCTCAAGGAAGCCAGTCTGTTATCGTCGCTGATATCCGGTAAGCGGATCTATCCATTAAACCAAGTCAAGGCCAGTAAAGCGGGCCGCCCCGGTTGACCCGCCTGGTTCATTCCCATCCCAGTTGACCAAGAGTAAGACGAAGTAGAAGTGATGCGTCAACTTTCTAGTCTGGTATTACTAGAGGGGCAGTCTGGATGTAAAGTCATGGCACTGCAAAATTTCACAAGACTGATCACTTCATTGCGCAGGCCAATACTATGGAGGGTAGCACATCGGTTTGGTTTCACAGCTGCAACGTGAGCGATTCTAAACTGGGCATATAGCATTGCATCTATTACTTCAGATGGAGTATGATATTGACGATGATAGCTTTATAGCTGTGGTTAGCTATATAATACTCCCAAAGTACTAAGGAAAACATCTGCATAATCATTCCAGTCCTACTAGGTATATGACCTCATACCAAAAACAAAGTGTCCACCATGGTCCCTCGTTCACAGACACTGGGGAGTACTCACAAATCAACCTTGTCCTCCAAACCTAGTCTTTGCAAATGAGCTGGTATTACCTTGCAGAGTTCTACAACCCACCGGTCGTACAGGCAGCACAAACAAAGCCTCCCTGAGCCGCACCCAATTATCACCGCGAGCAAACGGTGGCTTGCTCCGAGGGGCTTGATTGGACGACTGCCTCGTACTTTGGTGATTTTGTTCCGGTTTCTCCCTTGAATGCGTTGTTAAATATCTGTGCTTACTGCTTGTTTATGCAGTAGAAGCTAATGTGTGGAGGGTATAGATCCCATTGAGAAGGGGTCTGGGCTGATGACGTTGACACTTGACAGCTGGCAGTGTGAGTTTTCTAGCTGTATGAAACAAAAAATTGATGCTTTAGCCGATACATACATGCTAGTTACGGAGAATGTTTGTATGTATTATCGTACTACAGCTTTCCCTTCTGACGCACCTGCTCCTGGACCTTCTTGACCCGTTCCCACGCCTCCAGAGCAAACGGCCCGGTCTTCTGCGCGTATTCCTGCGCACGCGCACTGCTAGCCTGGCGCAGGGCATACCGCGCCGCGATTCCCTGCATGATCACCGAACTCCTCCACGAGAAGAACGCATCGCCCCAAAGGATATCCGGCGTGGGGTCCCACCCGGCGACCTCGCGGTACCACCGCAAGCAGTCCTCGCGTCTCGGCAAGCCTGGCACCACGCCAGGCTGGAACTGCTCCGTCTTGTGGTCCGTCCCGTCAAGGAAATAGGGGCTAGTGAGATTACAAAAGTCGGACAGCGGGTGGCCGACGGTCGCCATCTCCCAGTCCAGGATCCCGATGACGCGCGGCTCTGTCTTGTGGAAGACCATGTTGTCAATCTTGTAGTCGCCGTGCACAAGGGTGCCTCTGTCGAGCGGCTGGGTGGCCTTGTTGGAGAAGAAGCGCACCATGTCCATGAAGTGGGGCAGTTCGCCAACGGGCCTCTTGGTCTCGATGTCGACGGCCTGCGCCTGCGCGTTGGACACGGCGGTAAAGGTGGCAATCTGGCGGTCGTAGTAGCCGGACGGCTTGCCGAATCGCTCCAGGCCGACAGACTTGGGGACGACCCGGTGGAACTTGGCTAACGTGCGGACTGCATCGCGCCATCTGCGCCTCTTAGTATCTGTCTCATCCTAAATAAGAGGGCTAGACGTACAGTGCGGTTCGCTCTTCTGCGCTTACGCCGGGGATGGCAGGATCCGTGAATATTCGACCGTCCATGAACTCCATGATGTAGAACGGAGTGCCGATCACATTGCTATCCTCGCATAGACAGTATGCTTTGGGGACAGGAACGTCGGTCTTCTCTAATGCGTGGATGATCTTGTATTCCCGTTCGACTTGGTGTGCCGTCTTGGACAGGAGCTTGCCTGGAGGTTTCTTTCGTAGGACATATTGTTGTTTGTCGGAGCCGGTAATTAGGTAGGTGGGATTGGATTGCCCGAAGCCAAACTGTTGAAGTCAACAAATAGACTAAGCGAACAAAGAGGTATTGAGGACTTACTTGTTTCACATCAATTGGCGTCTTGATGATAGGCACGTTCTGGTCGAGGTATCGCTCCAGCGACGGGATATCAATCGGTTGGCGTACAGCTCCAGCCATGACGCCGACTGTCAAACAATACAAGGGTAGTTGATATAGAAATCCCTTCTCCGCAGTGTCAACCCGGACAGGTATGTAAAAACCGGAGGTACCTGGAGACAGAAATAACCCCGGTAATAAGAAAGCAGGACATGCTCCAGGTCAGCTCCAGCGCTGCGGACCGAGGCAAAACAGTCCAATTGGCAGCAACCCCATTTCTCTGGCCCGAGCTTGCACTTGCGGGGCGTCGGAGCTCGGTCATCTGGACTTGTGCCTGAGGCTGAATGTTTAGCACAATAAGAGCAAACATGCCAAGCCAATTAACAACGCGGTGCGCGTACACCGCCAGACGCGTCTAACCTACCATCCATGCATCTGCTGTTGGTCAATTATCGCAGCTCTGGACCGGTACACCGCAATCTCTCTCTCTTCCATACATCTCGCAAGCCCAATCCAAGTTATGACAAAAGAGACCACACCACCGCCTCAACAATCCACAGCTCCCACCCACGAACCTCCCTCTCTCCCCGCCTCTCCCCTCGCCAAACGAACAAAACCCGACTCCAACAACACAGCCAACACCAACAAGATGACCACCGGCACAGCACCCGCCGTCACCTCCATCTCTCAGCCCCTTCCTCCTCTCCTCGTCAAGAAGCTCACCGAGTCCGCACAAGCACCCACCCGCGGGTCCGCCTTCGCCGCAGGCTACGACCTCTACAGCGCGAAGGAGACTGTCATCCCGGCCAAGGGTAAAGCCCTGGTTGACACAGGGCTTGCGATTGCCGTGCCTGAGGGGACATGTACGCTGCCCCTATCCTTTCTTTCTCTGTCGGAAGAATGTATGCTAATTAGTTTAACGAACAGACGGCCGCGTTGCCCCCCGGAGTGGTCTTGCCTCGAAGCACTTCATCGATACCGGGGCGGGCGTCATTGACGCTGATTACCGGGGTGAAGTGAAGGTTCTGTTGTTTAATTTCTCGGATGTGGATTTTACGGTTAAATTGGGGGATCGGATTGCGCAGCTTGTGCTTGAACGGGTGAGTTCTTCTTCGTTCATTCTGGGTGTGGTGACGCTGGTGGTTAACTTAACTAGATCTACACGCCCGAGGTGATGGTTGTCGAGGAGCTGGAGGAGAGTGTCCGTGGGGCGGGCGGATTCGGAAGCACGGGTCTTTAATATAAACGAATTTGGATTATTACGACATAGATAGACATGACGATACTAGAAACATGACAGGTTGCTCATAACACGTTCTATTCATGAGATAGGTCTATACAGAGTAATAAGTCTATAGTACGTCTAGATCATGAACCCAACTATTGCAGTCCCACAGGCAAATCTTCCTTTTTCCAGTCCTGCGCCTGGAACTCCACATCCGGCTCCCGCAGGAACCGCGCATTCCGTACAATCCTCACCTCGGCGGCTTTTGTCCGCCGCAGATACTCCCTCTTCTGCTTCTCCTCCTCACTCAAGCCCGGTTCAGTCTCTTCCGCAGACGCAGCAGCGCGGAGCTCGGCATCACGCGCTTCCAGGGTCCTTTCCAAGACACTGTGCATGCTCGCCAGCACCTTCACGGTGGCCTTGGCAAGAGGCAGATCAGTGGCTTTGACGTCGTCCGGGGAGACCCACGACTTGGTCGAGCGGAGGGTGGAGTCGGCGGCGAACACGGCTTCGCGGAGCCGGGCGACGGTCAGGGCCGCGAACATGTCGCCTGTGCCGCTGAAGAAGCAGTCGAGGGCGGGGACGTCTACGCGGAAGAGACGCGGGGAGCCGTCGGATTTGATGGTGGAGCCGATGACGGTTAGGTTGTCTGTGGTGGCTTCTGGGGACGACGAGAACTGGGAGATGCGAACGGAGGTGATGATGACGTGCGGGACTGAGTAGGTGGTGTGGATGGCGGTGATGGCCTCGGCGAGGGTGCTGAGGGAGGTGATCTTGATTCCGGAGAGGACTCTGAGGGTGATGTTGGTTAATGAAGGGTGTACCGGACTAAAGGTATGGCTGCATCCTTACTCGGCTTCGAACTGATTGGGGAGAATCAGGTCAGCGTGGCGGATGGTCTTTTTATATGCGGGCACTACATCATCATTGACGTATAGCCGGCCCTGGTCGCCCATAACAGGGTCGAGGACTGTAGGTTTGTTCACCATTAGCGGGTAATTCAACAACGACAGAGTTGAACGTACCCCAAAAGAACGAGCCAGGATTTGACTCGGCCTTGCGCTGCAGGTCTAAGCCGATAGCCCCTACTGCCTCTACAGCTGCAGCACTGGGTGCATAACCCGACAACATGACATCGAAATCCGTGAGATGGCTCTGGCAGAGACCCTGATATAGGTCGCTGATCTCTTGGGCAGTTGACCTTGTGCCTTTGAACTGTCTGTAGCCGGTGTGGTTGCCTGTTGAATGTTAGTTGACTCAAGCTGACGAAGGATATTGGGTTCATTACTGAAATGGACAGTATTCAGGGCGGCGACATCACACCCCAGCAACTGCATGACCAGCGTAGCCATTTTGTTGCCAACATATCTGATGCCATTAGTCGCTGCTCAGTTCATATTGCCACGGTGCACGATATAGATGACAAGAGGACTATATCCTGGTGCACTTGGAGGGGTACAGTGACACAGCAGAGAGTACGTACCCGTAGACGACCTGGCTCTCCTCGTCAGTACTATCAACCAAAGCTGGAATCAAGGTGGACAAAAAGACTTACATGACTCGCAATGGCGAGTACCCTTGTTTCAGGTACTAAGCTGTCGGAGGACATGGTATGCAAGTACGGAGTTATAGGGAGCCGATCGTTCAGTAAAAAAGGAGACTTTATGGTGAAAAGTTGTGATGTACCTTGGTCATACACAGCTCATGATAATCCGGCTTGAATCAACTACTTCAATTGTATCTGATATAATGAATCAATCACTACTTAGATAGGTATCTGTCCGGATGACACAAAATGTGGATGGAAGTGGAGGGAATTTTCCGGCGGCATGATTGGCCAATCAAGGCTCGGCTCGATTTCCTGCACTGTCCATGTACCCCGATGTACCTCGACGGTAAATGGCTGCTGCAATGGTACTGATGGGTACTTTCCTCCTGGTTTTCCGCTTTCTAAGTCAGGGGTAAATCGCACACTTTGGCCACTTTTCTGTTCGAGGGAGTAGAGAACTCAGTGAGTCTCATTCCTCTCATTCCCACGAACGACGATTGCATCATAAAAGAAGTTCGCTTGCTTTGCGATCGTCGCAGGATGGAGTCTGGACTCATGGATATATACTCCGTACTCCGTAGGCCACTGATCATTGCCCATGGCCATGGGCCATGCACAGGTCCTAGCTCTACGGATTCTCCGAAGATGTTCCCCTTTTCGTCTTCTCTAGTGTCGGCTTCTGTGGAAGAGATAGTCGGACCTCTGCACACAAGAGATCCACTTATCCAAGTTCTACTCGTGGCCAGACCGTTCCTTGGTCCATTAATGGTTGCTAAATTTACGCTCAGTGCTATAATGCCGAGTTTTAAGGCAGCTGTCTCAATAGACTGACGCCAAAAGCACTGATTTTGCAGGGCGGTCCGTACCACCAGGAGTCCTAGGCTGAATAGTCCAAAGTTAAACTCAGCAGTCACACAGCGGTTCTCGTTGTTGCTGCAGGTTGTCTGTCTCCTGAAGGTTTTCGTGCTCTTCCTTGCTTTCTGTCAGACAGACAGGCATCCTATTCTTTTCTCTCTTCTTTTTCTTGTCTGTTAACGGAGGCTGGATCATGATTCTCTTATGCCTCCGCCGGGGCAGTCTTAATCTTTCTGCTATCCTTTCTTGATCGATGATTCTGGGTAGTTTGGTACTAATAGTCGCTCATTTTCACTGTCGTTGATGATATACCCACCACCAGGTCAAGGACTCCAGAGACCATGATAACCACTGGCCTCTGACACTCTCTCTTTTATCGCCTTGAGTTCAATTCCAAGCCATTGTGGCAATGTCATTCATTCAATTCTCTGCCAATATGAAGTCGTTCCTTCATTCTAGTCCATATAGGCCACGCAGACCGTCGCAGTGGGGTGAAAGTGTGAGGCCTGATGTCTGCAGTACCTCACGACATCGCCGGTCCGGCAATTCGAGAACGACCTTGGTCACCGTTCTGATGGTACTGCTTCTGCCGTCGCTGGTTTCCGCAGCTGCGATTCTAGATGACTCTCACCCACTAGCTCATGGCATGTTCCTGTCGCGAACTGAGGCGTCTCCGAGCGGACAGAGTGTAACCGGCGAACATCTGGATAGTGGACAATCCCGATACGGCAAAACCTGGGTGATCGAGAGCAGTCTAGCCGACGAAGCAGCCACGCTACCCATCCTCGTCGCCACCGAGGAGGACGTCGATGAACGCACTCCTTCGCACCTTCACACTCGTGCAGACCCGAGCACCGACTCGCTGCCGACACCCTTTGACACCAGTCTCTCCAACAACTTCACAGCCGACAGCTGCCCCAAGTTCTTTAACGACTTCCTCTCCAACTCAACCGTCACCTCCTGCTACTCCATCTCGCTCCTCCTCCACGACTCCACCTCCTTCTTCCACACCCTCACCTCCGCAACCGCCACCTCGCACGTCCTCGACCTCTCCTGCGCCGCCTCCGTCGACACCTGCACCTCCATCTTCAACCGCCTCGCCACTAACCTCCTCAAAGACGACGCCTGCGGCAAAGACTATAAGCTCGGGAACCCGCTCGTCGCCAGCGCCTACACAGGCTTCATCACCTACGAGCCCGTCTACCGCGCCACCTGCCTCAAGAACCCCGACACAAACGATTATTGTTTTGTCGACGCAGCTACCAACGCCTCCTCCCCGCAGAACCTCGACACCTACTCCATCCCCGCCGGGTACCCCACCGACGAAGCCCCCTGGCCCACCTGCAACGAGTGCCTGCAAGCCAGCATGGATATCTTCAGTCGCTGGGCGCAGGTCGACGGCCAGCCGCTCACGAGCTCCTATCTCCCCTCTGCATTGGCGCTGAACCGGCACTGCGGCGATAATTTCGCGAATGTGAACATCACCGTTGGCGAGAAAGCGAAAACGACGTCGGGGGCTTGGAGGCCCTCAGCGGTCGATTGGCGGTTGATCGGGTGGACGGTGGCGCTGAGTCTTGGGATGTCGCTGCTGTGATTCTTCGCGGTGACGCCTGTCGCATTCCTTGTATATTTCACTTCTCTCCTTACGCATATGGTGTCTGTCGTTTGTTTGCTCTTCTTCAGGTCATGGTTGCATGGATAACGACAGCGAGTGTGGATTTGGCATGTTCTACTTCCTTGGATGTTCACCTTACTATCATACTTATATAGATTTAATGTAATTATAACACCTTACATGCTTCGTGCCTTAACGATATTGATTGTTAGAATCAAGGAAAAAGGTCATCATTATGCTGCATAGTATTCCAAGTATCGACACTGAATTGAATAACTTCATCAAATATCATATCGCCATGTCATTGCATGCCATATCGCCCTAGAACAATACACACGAGGCGTAAGCCACCTCCCCACCCACATGAAAAGGGAAAAAAAAGAAAATGATATCCAAGAATGTATATATTCACTGTCGTTATGTGTAATATAGACGAGAACATTGTAGTTGTGTCGTCAGGATGTTTATGTGATTTCAGCTGCGCCTCGAGGCATTGCCAGTGGCGATTCCAATGAGAGATTGGGGCGCCCCAAAGCTCGACCCCGTCCCTGAGATAGGGCTTTGCGCTGCATCCCTCTCCCGTCGGACTCGGAAGTACGCCAGTCTATTGAAGCGGCTGAGTTGAGCCCAGAAGTGTCGGCCGGCGGGGTGAGCAGCTATTCGATCTAGAAGATCGGCTGTTGTTTCACGAACGGTCTGATTGGGGTGAAAGAGGCCCATGCTGATGTAGAAAAGACCAGCTTGGCTTTCTGGCGTCACCGTCAGAAGCTGGCATATGCCTGCATAGTCCTTGACAGCATGGGAAAAGGCAAGGTAGATGGCTCCAGCGTCGGCATGAGATAGCCGCAATGTGCGCAGCCGATCATGGTGATGGTGCAGGTCAGGTTTCTGGATTGGTCTCGCGGGGTAGTACATGGCCGCGATATCCTGTATAAACGAGTAGTAGGACCGTGTCGTGCGCCAGCCTTCGATTCGCGACACAGAGGCGATCAATTCTCGCTGCTTCGTAGCCTCGTCGGGCCACACATAGCCATGGCCACGTAACGTTGTGGGGTCCAGAGGGTCGGCTTGGACACCACTCGGGCTCTCCGGAGATAGCTCCTCGTTAGGCCCGATGATGTAGAGATTCGAAGCTCCGTACACGGTTTCCTCAAACGCAGCCGCGACGCGCGTGAATTTGGTAATGTATGCGCGCCATTTCGCACGGATCGCATTCTCTCCGTAACGGTTAGTGATACTCCGTTGGACATCTTCCATGAAGGCGTTGTCACCGGTGGGATCCGGATGGGCGCTCGGCGTGTAGTTTTGCAGGAAAGAGCTCTGTTGAAAATACAGTAGACCCTCCGTAACCGGGGCGGGCTCGATGTGCGTGCTGATCTTCATTCTGCCGGTGGGAAGGTCGCACAGAAGGTCCCACCATTCGGGATGATTTGCGAACGTGGGATTCGTGACTCCAGCGATAAAGCCAGGAACTTTCAGAAGATCATCGATCTTCGTCAAGTCGGTATAGGGAAAGGCATGCCTTGTGAAGCCACGTAAGATCCCACCGGACGCAAGAGCGCAGGCGGCCAGAACTGCCTCTGCTACTTCGCCCGAGGGTCGATTGTGGCCCAAAAAGATCACCCGTTTCTGGGTGAGCATGGCGTTGACAAGGACAATGATCGGGTGCGTATAGGAACCATTGGTGGTCAAGTGCGGGTGAAGCGGAAAGGGCTGAGGTGCTGTGGCATGAACAGTAGAGAACGTCTGGATGAGCTTGATGAGAGAGAAGTCTCCCACAATCTCGGGCCATATAACAGTTGGCACTTTGACAGGAATGGGAATGTCATTGTAAATGACTCGCGATTCGAACTCGTGGGTGTCGCGGGGAAGCGCATACCGAGGGGCGGGTTTTTTGGGCGATGGCGGGGTGTCTTCCACGGGCTCTCCCTCCTCGATCAGTCGCTGCTGGATCATCTGCTCGAATTTTTCGATAAACATGTCCTTCGCATTACTAGCCTGCAAAATCTGTCGTTCCAGGAGCGAAAGCTTGGGCATCAATGACAGATCCATCTCGTTGACGGCGTTGTACAGCGTCGCCAGAGTCTCGGGGTACGGCGACTTGAAATAGTCCTCCAGCGCGAGTAATAGCAAGGGCTATGATGCCAATGGTATGAGCACATGTTCATCTCAATTAAAGACGGGTGAAATCACCTTATAGATATGAAGGAATGAATGGCGTGTACAGATTGCCATAGCCTTGACCACCGCACCTCTACAGATTCATTAGCTGAGTGATTCACGAGGCTGTGGAGCAGGAGAACAAACCGTCTGACTGTGTTATCTTGCTTTGTATTCACAAGATTAAGCACGTACATCAACGGTGGCCCCTCGTCACCATCGTCTTCCTCGTCGCTGCTCTCTTCCGTGAGAGCATCGGTATCTTCGTCCTGGCTATTGTCGTCCGCTTCGTTGTCTGGGTTCTGCTCCGCCCTTCGCCCTTTCCGACGTTTTTTCTTCGCTGTTGTTGAATCCCCGTCCTCTCCCTCCGCACTGGTGTCCTTGTGCAAGAAAAATATGGTCCAGTCTTGGCTGCGTACATGCGTCTGGTCCGGCAACATCAATTCCGCGAGCATGCTCTCATCTCCGCTAATGGGCGCCGGATACTGATGTTCCATGATCGGGCCCCGGTCAATGTGGAAGGACGCGACGAGGATGTACTCGACATGGCGCTCCGACGAGTCTAAAGGGTATTGTGACTTGCATCGTCGGGGTCTGGAGGAACGAGGGGCAGCGAGATGATCTCCGGAGGGCCGACGCAAAGATCTTGAGCTGCTGGGAGATCTGTTCTTGACGACCGAGGGAGATGGAGACAACCGGGGCAGGCCATTGGGCTTCGAAGGGTTCGATACGGAAGGAAATGGATGCGCAGCATCGTCGGACGGTCGGAACGGAAGAGTGGTGGCCATTTTCAGTAGTGAGGGAGAAAAGCAATGAGAGGATAAGAGATACGGGGTAGGACTGCTCCTAGCAGAGAAATGGGTATAATCACCGCATATCTCGCATCAATGGACATTAAAGAGTCCTGAGTAAGTAGAATGCCATGGCCATCTGCTAGTTAGTCAATTTGTGACCGATCGGAAGCTTAGTCGATCGTCGTTCGTCCGTTCATTTTCAGGGGTTTCACTTGCGCAGTTGATCTGAAGGGAAAAAGGGGACGCCTCAACCCATCGAACCAAACCACCACGTACCAACCATCTCCACAGCGGGGAAAGTCGACGGGAAGCAGTGCCAGGACCAGATCAATCCCATCGTGAGGTCGCAATAATATTCCGTTGGACCCTTGCATGACAGGAAATTATTCTAAGACTACTTCAACCACACCCGGTGTGATTCGCGAATAGACCATGCAGGTACACTGATCCGACGTGTGTTTTAGACTGCAATCTCCCACTGTCTAGTCCCACAGAAGGACCCTTTCCAACTCAGCACGCGCTATGTTCGCAAGCCATGATTCCTATCTTTCGGCAGAACTATAAAGACTGGGAAACCGTTTGTTAGGATAGTCTTACCGAGTCTTGGAAGATGGTACAATCGCGAATGTGATCGTGAACTGGGACTGAAACACAGTCATTTCTACAGAAAACCGCGAAAACGATGATAGTAGCTGTCTATCTGCGCTATGACTTGAGAACTACGTAGTTCAATGAATATTCAATCCCTTCTTCCCTCGTGGCAATCTCAAAAGGAGAAAAATCCAGTCCTTCACACTCAGAATAGCCTACCAGCGTACCGGCAATCGAAACGCTGGAAACTCCGCGCGTCTGTTGTCACAGTCAGAAGGTCCTGTCGGAGGCGACAGACGTCTCGGACTCGTTCTATCAGGTATGTATTTCCCCTAATTTTCGGAGAACAAACGCCTTCGTACCAGCTGCCAAGTTCGCAAACACATTGCGTGGGTTCTCAGGTGGACTTGTGAAGTCCACTCGTCCACTCGAGCATACGATCTGTTTGGCTTCGGCAGATTGCGAAAGAAATACATAGCAATATGCAGAATAGCTGAGGAAGCGAAGTAACTCGACCAGATGGCTGTCGATTACTCCAGGCAGACCGGTTCAGAGTCTCAGGACGAGCGCTATGTTGGAGCATAATTCTCCGTCACTCATCATGCTGGCATCATCTGATCCATGGCCTGAGGCATTGAGTCGTCGCCGACCTGAGTGTGGCCCTTTGACCCCTTTGGCTATGAAACCATCCGCATGCGAATTTGTTCCGCTCCGAGCACTGTTTTGGTACAGCGCATCTTGAGCATCTCATAGTTTCATTTCGTTCATGGAGGAAGCAGAGAAGGGATCACTGTAAGGATGGACGAAATCCCCCAGGAAACGCAACTTGTGTAAACTCTTGTTGTCTGTTCTGCTTCAGGCTTCAGCATCAACTGGAGAATCACGATCCCCGCAGACCCGCACGTGCCAAGAAGCGGGCCGACTTTATGCCGTCATCCATGCGCTGTTTTGTTTGTTTGTCTGGTCGGATGCAGGGTTACGGAATCACCTTGTAGGCGCAAATAACCTCAGCATCCAATGCAATCTGAATCCGTATTACTTGCTTTTGCTACTGATTGAAATGCCTGAAGTAGAATCTACAAAGGATACATAGGATTACTGAAACTCGTCTAGATCGGAATCCACAAAGATATCATATCATGGTGTGCTGCTTCCCCTCACCGAGACAGCCGATAGCCAGATCATATCAGGCTGACCAAGAGTATTGCAGGTCTCAAATACTCCCTTCCGGCCATCGCCCTTATCCTTTGGGTCTCCTCGACCTTCCCCCTTTCGTCGACCATCTACACCTAACTCGCCGCCGACACAGATCCGTCCCAGCACACCAGGAACGGCAGGAAGCTCTCCGGGGCGAGGATATACTCCAGTACAGTCACCAAGCAAGTTAAACCAGACATATACAGTCGCAGATGACGATGGGTCCTCTCCGAAGAGCAATGACCGAATCCCACAACCCAGGTTTACCAGGCAGGTGCCGTCCTCGCCAACCAAGGGGGCAGATGCCCCCGATGATTCCTCCTCCATCATGGAAGCAAAGACTGCCAGCATGCTGGCTGCTTCGAGCGATGCAGCTGCCAGACTGGCGCCTGCACAGTTGAGGGAGATTCGCGAGGCATTCCAAGTCCTTGACAGAGATAACGATGGGTCGGTCAACAAGGACGATGTAGCTGATGTACTTGTGAATATCGGTAAGCAATGCCTTCTCTGTAGTTCAAAGATGTTGGACTAAACCCAGTCATGATTCAGGCCAGGATGCCTCGATGATTTCGCAATTCTTCCCTCCAGGAAGCGATCAGACGATGAATTTCCCTACATTTCTGAATATGCTGTCCAGTCTGCTTGCGCCTCTTTCTTCTCGCCAGGAACTGATGAATGCTTTGGCTGCTTTTGACGACGATGATAGCGGACAGATTGATGTTGCGGAGCTACGCGATACCCTCTTACACACAGCCTCGGAGGATGGGCAGTCACCGCTGACGGAGAAGGATATCAACGAGGTATTGAGTGGATTCACCGGACGCAGAGTGTTTGGTGGGAAAGCCGGGAAACTGTCTGGAGGAGGGAAAAGAGGGGAGGTCTTTCGGTATCAGGAGTTTGTTGACAGTGCCATAGGAGGATCAGCAAGTGGGCGCCGCGATCCTGATACTGTCGCGAGATAGAACTTATTCATTAGTCGCTGTGGTTTTGATATGGCGTTTTGGGCGGCGAGCTTGTGTTTGACATATGAGATGCAGCTCTTATACCCGTATACTTAATTCTGGCTCTGGAAGCCATGCAACGACGTATATTCTCGCTGATCGCATCCAAACGCAAGTACCTAGTATTCGAGATATCCATGGGTTGGTCCTATACGTGACGTTTCTGTTGGCGGGCCGACGGCTTATTCACGAGGACCCAACATGATCCATCACAACCACCGTTTTTTATCTCTTTTTTCTTTTCTAAGACAGCCATTGGAAAATTAATAAAGAAGTAACCTCCAGGTTGAAACATCAATAATCTATTTGGTGGCGCGTCGCGTGTCCCCGCATTCCTCGATCGGGAAAAAGCCCGCCATGCCCAGAGGTGCATATTGGGTGCGGATCGTCCGAACCTGCATCTAACTACGTTTCTTATCCCCGGATACACTACTGGACTCTCGGCACTAACAGCTGCTTATTTCTTTCTTCTCATCCTTTCTTGGCCGCTGTCCTCATCGCCAGGAAGATGGTCACTTCCTGCGACCGTTTCAGCAGAGATCGTTTGCGCTAAAAAACAAACCCCTGTTCCATAGTCGTACAGGACCAGCCATGTCCCAGCCAACACAAGCCCAGCTGAATCTAGCCGCTCTTGCGGGCTCCTCTTCACCCCGGACGATGCGAACTTTACGAAAGATACAGTCGCATCAGATTCTTTCGTCTAATGCTTCTGGGTTTAGCGGTCCGCCATCACATCTTTCCACTGCGCGCTCGTCCGTCAACGCTGAGGAGTTGGCGCAACAGGCACATTTGGATTCCCCTGTTCGGCTGCGACACCGTCGGGCTAGGTCAAATAGTGACGCTGGCTCTGGCGAGCGACCGATCTTACAGACTCAGAAACGATCGGGGAGGAAGACAGGCTCAGGGTTTGGGATCAAGAGATCAGTCTTGGAGACGCTGTTACGGGATGGGCCGCAGAATGGGGACGTCGAGGATGCACTGAAGGAGCTGAGATACCTTGTCCTGTCAACAAGGGTGGAAGCAGATGGTGATGGCATGGTATGTGGATATTTACAACAGCGCCGTGATCTCGAGGCGGAGAATGAGCCTACCATGCTAACATGTCTGTTCTAGTCGACATATCGCGTTTACCTATGGCTCACACTACTCGATATCCCTCCCCTGCCAACCGACGAATACCTCTCACTCATTCATCGCGGCCGTTCGCCGGCCTATACCAAGATCCGCAACGACACATTCCGCACCCTAGCCACCGACCCCTTGTTCAAGCGACGGGTCACCGAAGCCAGCCTGATCCGACTACTCAACGCCACAGCATGGAAGATTCACGATGCGAAGGCCAAAAAGCGACCGAAATCGCGCCTATCGACCTCCCGCAGGCGGGAAATGGAACTTTTGATCAACACACCACCGAGCATCGCAGAAGAAGAGCCTACAGACAACCTCCTGATGGCAACACCCAGCAGCGAAGCCATCACCAGCGAGTCGGCGATGTACGTGCAGGGAATGAACGTACTCTGCGCGCCCTTTCTCTACGTGGCGCGCAGCGAAGTCGAGGCCTTTGCGCTGTTTCACTATTTCATTACCAGGGAATGCCCAGGCTATATCCGGGGCGCCATGGACGGCGTCCACCGGGGTCTGCGGCTGGTCGATCGATGCCTCGAGATCGTCGAGCCCAAGCTCGCTGCCTATCTCTTCTCCAAGGGGATGCAAGCGGAGCTCTACGCCTTCCCATCTGTGCTGACACTGTGCGCCTGCACGCCGCCACTGCCCGAGGTGCTCCACCTGTGGGATTTCTTGTTCGCATATGGCCCACATCTGAATATTCTATGCATCGTTGCGCAGCTGATCCGGATGAGGGATACCATTCTCGATAATCCAAGGTATGTTTTCTTCTTTTCCAATATCAACAAGTCACATATCACATTGTTATGCATGGACGAATCCATTCTGACCAATCACACAGCCCCAACAAGATCCTTCGGTCCTTCCCGCCGCTCGACGCAAAGGAGATCATTGCCCTGACCGTCCTCATTGTCCGGAAGATTCCTGATGCTCTCTATGCGGAGCTGATCGATCATGCCAAATAGGCCTGTTGGTCGTATCGCCCATGTAACATACCAGGTAACATGTATTATCTACAGCTTGCATATTGCCTTTTTTGTTTGTCACCCGATTGGGTTATGATGTTTTCCCTGTTGCTTTGTTGTGTTGTGGCTACCTGAGGGCTTTCTGCCTTCTGCTTGCGCTTGCCATACCACACTGGACTGTTACTGTTATACTGAACGAATAATGAGGCAAGGAAAAGAGACGCAAAGATGCATTGAATGGAACGGGATGAAATGCATTTGCATGTATTGTTAGATCAGAACGATTGATGAATGATGACTTTACTGTTAATTAGTCTAGGCAATGAACTTTTGACATTCGCAGATGCGACATCCACCTCTAAATGCCCTCCCTGACGCCAGCAGCAATTGCATGATGAAATACTTCAAATGGAAAGCAACGATGCAGGAAGCAGACAAAGCCAAAGAAAAAGAAGCAAGTATACATACGCTCAACACCCAAATGCTATGCATTAGATCAAATCGCCACCGCCGTCTTGCTCCCCAGTCCGGACCCATTCACCACAAGTGGCTGGCATCTATCCCTTTCCGTCTCCCTCTGCGGCCCACTGTTCCTGTCCACCGTCCTCGGACCCGGACCCGTCCCCGGCGCAAGGGTTATATCGCCCTCACCCGTTGTCCTCTCAGGCTGATTGACTCTATTCGGCAGATAGTACCCCTCCCTCGCAGCATACCCCTGGCCCTGCGCATGGCCCTGACCCGTAGAAAAATACCCACTCCGATCAATCTTAACCCGGATCTTCGCGCCAAGAAAAAACGCCGTGTTATACAGGGCGATGGCGCGCTTGGCCTCGTCGGCAGATTGGAAGGTGACGCGCGCGAAGCCCTTGCACCGGCCTGTATCTGGGTTCAGGGGCATCTCGCACTGCTCGATAGTCCCTGCGTCCTGCAGGAAGAGGGCCAGGTCGTGGGGGGTGGTTGTTGGGCTGAGGTTTTGGATGAAGATTGTGCGGCGGGGGGTGAAGCGCGGTTGGGTTTGGGGTTGGTCGCTGCTTGAGGGTTTGCGCGGGTGGAAGGTGGTTCTTGGTCGGGGGGTGTTGTTGCTGTTGTTGCCGTTGGTGTTGGTGAAGGAGTGGTCGGGGTGAGGAGGGTGTAGCGGGGGGATGGGGTATGTGGGGAGCATGGCGAAGGCGAGAGTGTCGCAGAAGGAGTGGCTTAGGGATGGCGAGTGTGGGATGCTCGGTAGTTGGTCGGTGAAAATGGGGACGAAGGGCTGGAGATACGGGGGAGGTGGAGGAGGGGGCATGACCATGGGATTGATGACCTGTGCATACTCTGGGCCCTGGCCCTGGTAAGCTGGGGCTGGAGCTGGAGCCATTGAGACGAGGGGTGTGCTGTTCTCGTTAGCTGCGTTACACTGACCACAAGGGAAGGGGGGGCGCACTCTGGGGAGATTGGTGAAGGAGGGATGGCCAAGTTCTGCGCGACTCGAGGAGGAGTCGAATAGCCCGCCGCGTATGCCGGGGGAATTACACAGCTTGGGCTCTTCGTGGGACCGGCAACAGGCCGTGTAGGTGAGCTCGTTCGAGCCAGAGTGACGACGAGACTCTGTCCATCCCATCCGTTGGTGGAGAGTCTATCTGAACATTCGGTTAGCCCTCAATTCATGGCCATGCGACCATGCGACGCCTCACGTACGGTATGTGCGCCATGCTTCATCTTCGTTCTTCACGATAATTTGCCCCAAACCAGTGGGAAACCCGTGCTGGTCATCGTATACGACTGCCTGTCGGATATGCAAGGCCGTCTGGCGTACCATGTCCTTGAGCTCTTGCCAGCGGCAGTGGGCTGGGATCTGTTCTCTCAGTAAGACATGCCATCTGGCTCAGCTGGGGAATTTGATCGGTGCTTACACCCTGGAGAAATAGAACGAACTCTTCATCCGATGCTCGAGCTCGAGCTCGTCCTCTGTCGCGCGAAGGCATGATGAATAGTTGAGTTGGGCCAGCTCACGGATCTGTAGTAATTCAACGTCCCGGTTGCCTCTTTCTCCAGGTTGAAAAGTCAAGAAGAATTCTTGAATTCAGGCAACCTGCCACTCTATATGCAGCGAAACACGGATAAGTCAGGCTGGGTCACTGCCCGAAAAAGCAACAGTCTGGAGACTTGGTGAGAGTCAGCATGCGTGTCTGACGGTCGATACTCAGTCAACAAACTAATCAAGGATAGCTAGATAACCAAGATTGGTAATTCCTACCTAAAGGCCTGAGTGTTCCTTCACGTCAGGGATACTGGTGGCAAAGTTGAACCTGATGGGTACCTGATGGCTGAAAAGGACAAATGGGGTTGTGACAGGATATGACGCGAACCCCTGGCTTTTTTGCCAATGAAAGAAAGAAAATACAAGATCAAGAGGGAGCGAAGACAAAATCAGGTCGTTTTATTCTCTGCAAGTTTCAAGGGAGATGATCGTATCCCGATATGAATCCAATGTTGGAGAGACGGCGATGGTGACAATAGTAGATGGAAAGAGATCTGGCATCAACAGCCACCAGTTCGTCTACTCGTCTAGCGTGGAGTGGAATTGGTGACTTGCCGATCCCAAGATGCGATGTATCAACTTCTTGTTGGAGGAAATCGAGTCTGTCTGTTCTGCACAGAGGAATTAGTGGAGCGGTCCAGAAAGAAGACGATATGTCATGCATCGATCAACTCTGACAGATCAGATAGAAGACACGGAGAACAATTCTCGAAACAAAGGAATTCTTTTCCTGAAGGTTCCTCTGGTCCTAGATAATTTATGTGGTGTAGAAATGGTCGTCTAAGTTGTCTTACATACTCCGACATCTGATATGAAACCGAAAGTGATCAAGTATGCTGGGAGCGACGCAGTAGTCACTGTCACTCAGTCACTGTATATCTACGACGAGGACACAGCGCTTGGCGTCTCCAGGTTACACCGCCAGATCTGGACGAACACAAAAGAATGGCTACTGGTTAGAGAAGACGAGGCGGTCCGTCACCTGCATTTCGTTCGATTGATTCAGTGGGAGAGATGGGCAGGTATTGCTGGTTTGGGTGCCAGACCATCTGCTTCGATGAGTATCCCTCGATCCAAGGCAAAAGAGATGACGATGGTGATGAATTTTACAGACTAGAAATCCTTCACAGATCCAAATCTGTCCGAGTGTGCGGGTTCTCCAAAAATAGGCATGATCACTATGGCCGTGTCAGCCATGACCCAAGGACGAATGATGCGTCGATAAGCAAGCAATTGACAATAATGAACTATCTGACCACCGAAGAAATGCTCTCGAGGCATCCCTTGATTCAGTCCAATTCAGTCTTTCAGAGAATCCATCCATCATTCGAGGCCCTTCCGAGATCTGTCAGGGATCACCCTTGGACTGCCTTGGTGCATATGAGCTATCAACCACCGCCTCGCCACAGTCACCGCTACAATCTCTTCGCTTTTTCCAGTCTGCCATTCGTCCACATCCGACAGGCGTAAGAATGTCGCACAACACATAGAGACGCCTTATACACACAGAGAAATAAAGAAAGCCGCTCATAGAAAACCGGAGTTGAAGGGGAAGGGGAATCGGGCCCCCCTCCAGCCCCAAAGAGAAGAACTGACTAAGACAGGGGAGCTGAAGGCGCGCAGGATGCATGTATGTCAATGGCTCAGCTGAGGTAAAGATACCTGACTCATCCGAGACTTGGATTCCAAATCCTGCCTTTCTGCGAGAGTTGTCCTTGACATGGTGGATATCTTAGCTTGCATTGTTCGACAGTTTGACGGAAATGGAATAGGTACGACTTAACCTTTCAATGACATGAGCTTATTATCTTTGTCATGATATTATACTTCATGTAGACGACCTTATGATTTTTAGAGATGATTCTCTGCAGATTGTGCCTTGGTGGTGCTTCAATGTTGCCTCTGAGCCTCTAAGCATGTCCAACCCTTCGATCATTTGAGGGTCCAAGAGATTGAGTAGATCCCATGAGCGAATATCATCAGTGTAAGCATATTTCTTCTGTTCACTTTCTGTAAAGTCCACTATCATATGTGCTTTGTACTTGTAGATAGGAATACGATCTTTAACATTTACGTTGAGACTTGTGGAGATCCTCCATATCTTACAGTTACTCATGAACATAAAATACAATAGTTATGCAGATCAATCAATAGACTCTCCCTGCTGCTGGACTAATATTTCCCTGGATAATTGCTCCACCCCTGGAGATTGGCTGTGAAGTCATTTCGCCAAATCTGACCAACTGATTTTTATGATAGATAGTTCGCAATGCCACACGACCCAAAAATAACTTATTGCTAATCATTGTGACAAGTGGACATAGCATATCACTCCACGCTACACTCACAGCCTTGCAGACTCGTCACGATCTGGAAATGGTATCTCCGTGGGATCTTCCAGAAAGTCCTGCTGCTGTTCTCTCGTCATCCACCACAAGAACAATGGAGTAATCCACTCGAATACCCTAGAAAACACAGCGCCCATGTCATGGGCTGGCATCCAGCCTCTAACGGCGGCCTGGTGGGCAGCTTCCACTTTCTTTCGCTGAATGTCTTCGAAGAAGCGGAATCTGGCCTTGGGGTTGTCTACCCCAAACCGCGAGAGGATCTCGGCGAATTTGATTGCATCTTCCAGGGCATGACCGATACTCTCGCCTTTTGGAGGCATCTAGTGCAGAGCGCGTCAGTATGACACGTTTGCTAGGTGAGAAATATTCGTTACGAACCGCATGGGCAGCGTCTCCCAGAAGTAGCACCCGATCTGTGGCCCATTGCCCGTTCGGAGGGAGCAGGTAGATCGGATAAAACGTCCAGTCCTCCACAGCCTCGATGAATTTCTCAGCGTCAGGAATGGCCGACTGCTGCGTGATCCTCCTCCCTTCCTTCCGGGCCACCTCCTGATCCTTCTCCAGCAACTTCCACCCTTCCCGCGACCCTTGCTCCTCCGTCCGCATCAGCACAACCACGTAGACGAGCTCCCGCGCATGGTCGCAAAAGGTCGTCATCACAGACCCATACCGCGACATCAGCAGTGCTGTATCCTTGAAAAACGGCCTGCCGTTCTCCCCAAGCACAGCCTTCGCCTTGACAAAGCCATACGCAGCCGCAACCCCAGAATACGATGGCTTTCGGTCCGGCTGTACATGCACCCCCCGCACAGCAGAATGGACCCCATCGCAGCCCAGCACTATATCCCCCGCGGCACTCGTGCCGTCCTCAAAGTAGACGCTCACCGCAGTCGCACCGGGGGGCTCCTCCACCTTCACCAGCTTCTTCCCATATTCGATCTTCACGGCGGGTAGCCGCGCAATCACCCGCAGCATCGCCTGCAGGAGTTCGTACCGCATCACCCGCCAGCCCTTGTACCCGCCAAACCCCATCCCCTCGGGACCAGTATAGTCGATAGCACCGACCCTTTTGCCCGTCCGCAGGGAGAGAATCTGGATGGCGTCGACTTCGCAGCCGGCCTTCGCCTGCTTTAACTCGTCCAAGACGCCAAGCATGTCCAGACATCGGAGGGCCTTCGGGGTGAGATTCACCGGGCCCCCGAGGGTGCTGGGGACGCTGCGAAGCTCGTAGACTGTGATAGTTAGATTAGTCTGTGATGGTGAGAGGGCCTTTGAGATGGCGATGGCGGAGGCAAGGCCGCACATGCCACCGCCGACGATGATGATGCTTTTTCCCATTGCGCGTACTCTGTAGTCTGTACTCGTATTCATTCAAGCATTATTTCATGCAGTTCAAAACCATGTCAAGGGACCTGGCCCGCCATGTCTTTATATTTTGCCCCGAAAAGAGGTCAGTATCTTGCAGGAACAGGACTGCGAATACGAGGACTAAAGAACGGTGCCACGCCACAGCCGGTTACTCGTCCGTCAACCGTTGTCTTTGCTGTGGCGCATCATCTCAATAGAGTCAATACGAGGAGCTGAACTGCTGAAGTCAGCCTACATAACGTGCGCGACAACGGTTTCCAAGAATAGATAGACCGCAAGGCTGGTAGAGCTTAGCAAGTGAAACTCTCGATACAACTATCAAAATTGGTTCGAACAGTGCCGAGAGTCATCTATCACTCAACCAAAGATGCAGTGTGAACTTGCGAGTTGATATGGCTGCACCATTCACAGGGTAACTACGGTTCATAAACTGTAGAGCTCAGACCCGCTGATCAGCGCCTTATCCTAATCAACAATCAATACTAGTCCAATCTTCACCCCCACGGGCCGCCACATGGGCTGATACCGGGACTAAAAGGGGTTCCCTCGTTCCCCTGCCTGTGTCTTGCACTGTCGGCTGATACCCTAGGCAGAAACATAAGTCACTAAGGAAGAAAGACCAGAAACAAAAACAGGAAATTCTCGAGACGGCCCGTTGTAAATTGCCACAGTGCGACGCAAAGTTGAAACGCAGGTCACGGGGATCGACAGCAAGGGGGAGGGGTAGCTGGAGATAAGCCCCCTCTGCGGAGAATCCCTCATCTAACTCGGGAGGTCCCAGTGGAGTACACCGTAGACAGTCTTACTCTGGATTTTTGAGTTTGGAATGGAATGAGGGGTGCCTGGAGGACACTGCATGGCATGTTGCACAGAGCTTCTACTGTATCCCTCCCTCAATCCTGATGCCATTCGTTCCCCGCTTGCAATGTGAGGGGAAAGGACTCCTGAGACTGCTCTGCTTGAAGAACATACGAACCGAGGGGTTTGGTCTGATGGGGGCGGCTTGCTCCAACCAAGAGTATGGAATGAGGAGTAGCAATCAATCACCGAATGGATCTTTGGTTCTTGGGCTTGCGTGATGATTGGCGCTGATCTCCGGAAGCTGAGAATTCACATTATGATAAACATGGTAGACAAGCCGCTATCTAGGCTGGGGAACTGACGGATTCATCTGCCTCTATGCTTATTGGCGGGTTGTATTCCTCACTAGCTAGAGTAGCCTCTTAATAAAACAGAGGGGAGAATAAAGTGTACAGTAACATGAAGGAGGCCTTCTGGGTATTATGATGATGAAAACATGTCGCTAAGCTCAGACTAAACAAGAGGAAATCTCCAGTAGCCATACAAAGGAAATAGAAATAGTACGCAGGGTACATTGCGATCCATCAGTTCGGTTTCGCTAGAGTGATTCCTTCAATCTCTGCCATCGTCTTCGTCTTGTGCTGTGTCGGGTTGGCTGCATAGGTAGAGCCGACAAGCTGGACCCAACTCGACTTTGCCGTTGTTTCGATGTCAACACATATGCCGTACCATCTTGCGAACCATATCGTCAAAAGGATGTATCGTCATAGTGCTCCAAGTAACGTACAACCAACGCATGATGACAGCGAGGTGAGAGTTGTCCATGCGATGAGACGGGTACTTTGGGGAATCGATCGAAGGGCTGTGAAAAGTCCGCGACTCGATATTATGCCAAGAATCGACCGTCCAGTGTATCCCAATAATATCGTCGAGCGAATGGTGAATAGAGAAAGCATCAGGAGAACCATGTCAAAGCTCCGTTTATAGGTGAACAGCCAAAGAGTTGTGTTCTTTATCATGGCGACCAGTTTGTTCTTTTCGTGTTCCATATCATGTAATTTCCCGCATTTCACGATCAGTTGTTGGAGGTGGATTCAGCGAATGAAGCCGACCATGGATGCACAGCGACTGCAGTAGTATGAATTCATGCCGAACCGAACGACGCCTGGAGTAGATTCGTTTTCGAGGCTCATAGAGCGCTGGCACCTCGAGCAACGAACGATATCGAAGTTCATGGAGGTAGGTCCGGAATCGGTGGTTGAGGGCGAGGTAACAGGCTTGGTGCCGCTGGAGGGTTGATGTTGGACTTGGACTGAGGGCGAGCTCATTGTCGCTATCCAGAGAATGGGAGTTCGTGGCAATAAGAGGAAGAGTTGCCCAAGATATTCGACCGACTAATTCGTGAAAATCAGGCCCAGATTTTCGGGCGCTTGGTAAAGTCGAGAAAACAGGGAACCAGAGTCGATGCGTGGCAGACACATTAAGCGGTGGAAAATCAAGGATAAGCTCCAGTCCAAAGCAAGGTTTGCAGAAGGAATTCACTGAAATATCTGTCGAGTAGTGTGGTGGTCAACTATGTATTTCAGTGAACCCTTGAGCAAACCTGATCTGCTGGTGATGAGAGAGAAAAAGGAGGAAGAAAGGTGTGCGATTCCAGGTGTGGATAGATATACAAGACGCCGGCCAGTGGGGGGAGACACCGGACTGAGGGAGTCAAGTATCTCCAGGTATAAATTATTTATTATTGTTAGCGTACCACCGCCAGGGATTCGACGCCAAGGGGGACCGCCCCGTAGATTGCTGTCTAAAGGGTCAGATCGATCCACTTTCCGGATTTTCTTTCTGTTCTTTCTTTTTTTTTTTTTATCCGCCTCCCTTTTGTTTTCTTCCAGCTAGTCCTAGTAGAAGAAGAGGGAACAAAGAATTTCGACTCTGAAAGAAAGGAGAAAAGTGCAGCAATCAATCCCCAATTGGGTCAATGATATAGTACGGAGTAAAGTTGTTTGCAATGGAGTATGGCTTCGGTTTCAGACGGTGCCCATGTAATCAATAAATCCAAGCTTTGGAGGTCTGAAGAATTAGCCCTTAATATGGACGGTGATGGTTGTCAATTGGAATGATGATGCGGATATCAGAGTATGATGATAGTGAGCATCATGATGCAGTAGGTAAATAGTATGTAGTACAAAATACCTGCTCTGAGTGAAGAGTGTGGATGGATGTTGATAAGTACTGGAACTGTGGAGGGCAGACTAGCAGATTCTAGATCAATACTGGCATTGTTGTTTATTCTTTTATGATCGAAGAAAATAAAGGTGTTGACTTGGTACATCAGGATACATAGCTACCACACCACTCTCGATAGAACCAATGCATATTATTATTATTGCCATCATACCATCATTATTATTGTCATCGAGTGCTGTGATCGATTAGCCTAACTTAAGGCTGCCCTGGAACTTGTTGTCGCACCGCAGAACCAGAGCCGTTCGTTGACTGGCGGGTTACTCCTCGCCAATGAAAACGCCCAAATATACAGTCTACCTACTTTAGAAGTTTAGGTACAGAGATGGCATCGGAACCAATCCTTTTCTGGGATCGTTCCATGTGTCTGCATATTTCTTTACAACGGTTATCCCGCACAACCCCCCAATAGAAATCTCCCATGAACCTCCGAGGCACGACGTTCATGTCGTCATGACCTGCCTCGACCAGGTTTATAGATTAAACTCATTTATTTCGTCAGCCACTGATTCAATTCGATCGTCCCACTTCTATGTGAGTGACTCCAGCGATTGACAAAACTGCAGAGTGCAGGAAAATAGAAAATACTAGATGCTCAAAAAGGCCTAGTGACTATACATACGGAGTAGTAATCAAACTATTGACGCTCTAGTAGTACTACTTGAGACAAGTCCCACCGCAGCACAAAGGAGCGCCAGAGATAATAATAATTGTTTTCAAATCTCAATTCTCACATAATATCTCGAACTAAGGCTACGGAGCGGCTACTGAGCGTGGCTGTCTATGGCTTGTAAGTGGCTCGTTCAGCCAGATCCATGTACCTTCGTCGCTGTAAGGATGCCGATGTTCCATGGCTCGGACTACCGTAGATGTCCATCCGGTATGATTGGTTGAAGGATGGGAACTATCTTCCAGACTTGCAAGCATGACGGCCTGGATATTTCTTCCTACGCACAGTAGGGGACTTTTGACCCGTAATTTGGCTAATTTGGCTTTGTAAGTTCGTATGGACCCTAATAGCCTCTTTTGTGCTGGGATATAAAGGTCAGCAACATGTAGCCGATACCAGATACTCCGCTACTCGCTACTGAGAAAAGGCTAGTAAAATAACTGCGGCTATGCTGCATTCCTTTTGAGTCCTTCGGGCTTCAGAGTACCCACTCCGGCGTTTCAGAATCTCGTCTGACATGAGCTGAATACTTGCTGGAGCGAGCCTGAGTCGTTGTCAGCCCGTCAGTGGCTGATCATTACTGTCTATCATTCCTCATGAGTGACGGGAGCTACTTCCGAGGCCCATATCATATTATTTCTGAATCCATCTGTATAGATATCTCGGAGATGTCAGGATTACCAGTAGTCCAGTACTTTATCCCAGTTGGACTCACCCCGACCACATGGCCTTTGTCTCCCTAACAAAGTCGAGGGAATGGTGAGCTTTTACTCGATTTGGACAAAGATTTGCTTTGACCAGCTGTTATGAAATGTCTCTTTCAGTGTCCCGGAGTTCAGCTAGACCACTTTCAGAATTTTTGATTCAGCATCCCTCATCGCTTGTCTATTTGGAGTTAGGACTGCGACCAGCTCTGAAACTAGTTGAACTGCAGGGGACTGAGGGGAGTACTCCGTAGATTTGGATTGTCCCTGACTCCAAATTTGGGTTATGGAGTAGGAATCTATCAATAGTACTAGTAGAGGAGACGCTTGGTTAACAGCATTGATTTTACAAACTATAGATGAACAGAGCCAGGATAGCCTGGTATGAGGCAATTTAGAGAAGTGATCCCTCTGTTGAGTGATTTTCTGCCATCTATCCGATTTCCGAGAGATCCATGCTAGCAATGGGGCAATCGGGCAACATACAACGCGATTTCGATCGAATACCTGCCATAACAGCTGGCTCCAAAGGGCCAGGTATATCTTCGGTACCTGATTAGACAGGCCTTGTCGCCTCTCATCTTGCGACATCTCACCAATCCGAACATGAGACCTTGCCGAGAATCATCCGACTGCCGAACCATCTTGTGCTGGCGTACACAATCGCGTCTCGAACAAATCCTCCCGACTATGGAGTGCATTGTTCTTTGCAGGATACAGGGCCCGGTTCTTCCGTTCTGCCGCTCCTGTGTCTACGTCCGTCACTAGATTAACTTGAGAACGGGCCGCTTTCTTAGTATATTCATTTTGAAGTGGTCGGTCGAACTTCCAAGTACAGCCAGCTCTTTACAGAAGATTCCACTAGAGTCGACAGTCCACAAATAAATGTAAGGCTGTCCGGAGTAGCTGCGAGATTTCCATCTGCAGCATCTGCAAGGCGTCGTAATAGTGTAACCTTGAGAAGGTCTTCCTTTTGCAACAGGGCGGCATGCAGGGGGGGTGGAAAGGTAAATAGTTTCGATACTGTGGAAGTTCACTTATCTTGACCAATGACTGGAAACCTCTATGGCTGGGATGATGCGTGCCTAACGGTCTTGAGTTCGGGGGAGTGATGTTGCTTTGCGAGATTATACCCATCTAATTGTCGGACTCTTCCGTATCTGGAAGCCGACTTGAGGGGATACAACGCTGCTGCTGTGACATCATCTCACATGTGCTGGTTAAATAATCGTGTTGACTATGGACAAACTACCCGCGATTCGCGATGACCAACACATTTTCTGGACAGTCAATGGTTATAGATAGGCCTGAGAGGCGAGAGAGCATTACTGTTGGGCTTCGAGAGTGTCTTGCTTGGTCTCCAGCTTCATCCGATATCATCCTCTCTCTTAGCAACTGGACAAGTTGGGTGTGGTTTCCCCTGGAATCATGCCGACGTCATGGAAACATTCAGAACTGCGAGCAGCCCACCATCGAGAGTGCTACCTCGAATCGCCCAACCACAGACTCGCATTGGAGCTTCTTTCCCCTTCGATCGCAACATCACCTAGGTAGCACACTACTGCGAGTTCACAGTTTGAGCTATATGAAACCAGAGCCTGCTGCAAGCCGTCTGCTTGATTCGTCCTTGGTGGGATAACTCAACCTGTCCCGCTCCTGTACCTACCCCGCCAGAGCACGGTTGACCGAAAATCTGCCAACAACTCGCTCGTGCTCCCGACTTCACACGCACGTCACAAACAAAGTCTCAAAAACCTTCCTGAGAGGCTGCAGCATATCCTTGTCCTACGAACCTGGCGCATTGTCAAAGCGACGAATTTACACCATGACCGGCACATCCCCGAATCTCTACAGCTTTCCCAACACCGACGCTTTGGCCCCGCAGCTGAGGGCCTATGTGCTCCGGTGTCAAAACTCCGCCATTAATCGCCATAACACTTTCCGTGTCGCTGTATCGGGCGGTTCTCTACCACAAGTACTCGCCAAGGCTCTTCTCGCGCCTTCGAACGGTACTCCAGAGGACACTGTTCGGTTCGATAAATGGGACGTTTTCTTCGCCGACGAACGTGCTGTCCCTCTTGACCACCCTGATAGCAACTACCGCCTGCTCAAGGATGAGCTTCTAAGCAAGATTCCCGCTGAAATGGGCACTCCTAAAGTGCATCCCATCGACGCCGACCATGTCAACGATGACACGCAGGAGCTTGCCGACCTGTACCAGGAGGACTTGATGCGCTCGTTCGCGGCCAAGGACAGTGTCAAGCTGCCTGTCTTTGATCTCATTCTTTTGGGTTGCGGTCCCGATGGTCACACCTGCAGTCTCTTCCCCGGCCATGAACTGTTGCGAGAGAAGGATGCCTGGGTGGCCGCGGAGACCAACTCGCCCAAGCCCCCACCAAAGCGCATAACCCTCACATTGCCTGTCGTTACACATGCCGTCAGTATTGCTTTCGTCGCCACTGGAGCAGGAAAGAAGGAGATCCTCAAGCAGATTTTCGATGCGGAAGAGGGACGGGACCTGCCCTCGGCGCTCGTCAACCAGAGTGGTGGGGAAAAAGTGAGCTGGTTCACCGATCATGCTGCCATTGATGGGGTTTCATTCCCCAGACGTGGAAGCTTGTAAGCTGTTGTGGACCTATGAATGGCGTTATGTTCTATTTGCTATTTTTGCTTTTGAGAACAGTCAAAGGCGAAAAGTACCTCTACCTTTTACACGAGTCTTCTAGGTTTCCTGGCTGGCGTTACGGCCTAGAAATTGGATTAGTGCAGGGACAGTGACTTTGAACCGAGATCATTTTTATAATGTGTTCATTCTCAATTCAGTATGAGGTCGTCGAATGGCCTTGGTCTTCATGTAACAGAAGTTAAGGCGACAGAAAAGTCTACGTAGACGGCTGTTAGGGTCGTGAAATGCGTAGCTAAGAACATTGAACGTTTATGAATTACTGTATGCACAAACCTTGCCGTAATTAAATGAATAAATGAAAGCATCCATCCATGAGCATGTCCATTGGCTCCAAGTATCAGTACGGACAAATACAACTCGTGGAGATCGTCTCCGCCAAGCTTCGTTCATTGTTAGTGTTTACATACCATCACCGCACGAAGCTGCGTCACTCCTGATCTACCTCGTTCTCTAAATCCTTTACGTACCCTGCTCAGAACCAGATACACACTCACGTTGACCCCATCATTCAGAAGAACGATGCAAATAATCTAAACCGACCACAACCATGCCAATCCCCACGCGCTCCCTCTCCCTCCGCGGACAAAGCAAACAGGTTAGTGCTGCGAACCAGAGCCAATCCCCCATCCAACCGGCTACACAGTCAGTCCAAACCGAACCCAGTCTCTCGGTTTTGTTTTCTTACCGCATCGATACTGGCTGGAATAACTTACTTACTATCACCAGTCCACCGCAGGACGCACAGCAGCGAGCAAAACCCCGTCAGAGGGCGATGGCGATGGATCCGCAGACACCCACTCAAGCACAAGCGCGAGCACGAGCACGACCGATCGCAGGAAGAGTCTCCTTCCTCAGCGCAGTAATCCCGTTCGTGATCGAGATCGTGATGGTGCGGCTCCGGTGCGGCAGCTGCAGCAGGTGGAGACACGGTTACAGCGGGGGAGTCGGATATTGACGAAGACTCCGGGAGCACAGAAGCAGCAGGAGGAGGGTTCTTCGGAGTCCAGCACGACATCTACAGCTACAGCGGCAAACGCTCGACGACGAAGTTTGATACGACCTAGCCCGTTGAAGACGGGGACAGCTACAGCTACAGGCGCAGGCGCAAGGACAGGGACGGGAACGAACTTGGGCGGGAGGATTGCTACAACGCCGAAGAGCGCGACGTTCAGCGCGCAGGGATTGTCGACCTCGCCCAGGAAACGGGACGGAGTCTCGTCAATGTCCCCGAAGAAAACGGATATGCCGCCGCCGGCACGGCCGACCCGGTCGGCTTCGATGAGACAGCCTTTGAAAGCGGGTGCTGGCGCAGGTTCCGGGACCCCGGCCACTGGGGTTAGGCATGTACGGCACCAGAGCCAGATTGTAGCGCCGTTGTCGAGTCAGGGTCAGGTTTCGAAGAGGAGCGACTCGCAGTCTTCTGGGTCGACGTCTACGACGGCAGGGTTGGCGGCTGGGTCGAGATCGAGTGGGCAGTTTACGACGTATCAGCAGCAGTTCTCGCCGAGGAAGGTGGTGAGACCGGCGGCTGTGTCGGCTGCCAGGGCGTCCGCGGATGGGGATGATTCATTGATTCCGGCGTCATGGCCGGAGATTGCGGCGCTTCAAACGGAGTTACTACAATTGAGCTTGCTACATCCGTCGTCACGACAGCAGATGGCGGAACTGGAGGCCGAGTCGGAGGGACAGCTACAGGCAAAGTATGACGCGGTCGCGAAGACGTATCGCGCGATTGTTGGGGAAGAAAAGAAGTGCCAGCGGTTGCTGAATGGACAGGCCTTGAATCGCTGGCTAGAGAATGCCAGCGAACATGGTGGCCGTCCGAACTTCGCCGCGCAGATCCAGGCCTTTTCGCAGCTCGTGCAGGAAGTGTGTGATTGGACCGACAGTCTCGGAGGGAGGTATACGATGCTTGTCCAGGAATTCGAGGAATGGTTCCGGAAAGCGCAAGCGATCGAGAGCATGCGACTTCATCGACAACAGGGAGATGCGAGCCATGTGGTTTTCATTGATCCGATCGATCGCGTATGGAAGAACGAGGTGCACGCCATGACTATGAGGCTTGAACAGAGCTCGAGGCAGCTGCAGAGCCTGGATATTGCGGGCTACGACGGACCAGAGCAAGCACTAGCTGATGCTGCACTTGTGCGCACAGCCAAGGGACTAGACGTGATGATCGCTTCGATGGTGGACGAGTTGAAAGCGATACGTAGGATCGAAGCGCAGATTGTAAGGTCGGAGAGGCAGTGGGTTAGTCAGCTCACAGCCGAATTGGCTGCAACCCACCCGCGAGATGCGAGGGGCCCGAGGCCTGGAATGTGGAGAACTGCGCTGTTGAGGTCATAGACGATAACTATTTGGATTTATCTGATGGATCGACCATGGAACCCACGGAATATCTATCGCTCGCAGAGTGTGAGTACCAAAGGCACGACGTTCAGTAGGCCCTCCACTGCAGCCGTCTACTGGCAAAGAACTGAAATTTGACCATAGCCCATACGTAGGTAGGTTTGACGCTAGACTGCACACCAGTCGCTAGGAAAGGGATAGAAAAGAGAGAAGACGGGCAAAACAGCAAGCAGCTAGAGAAACCAGTCAAAGAAGAGCTGTCTAGAGCAGGCCCACCGACAGAAAACTCGGGCAAAAGGCTTTCACAATGACACGTTCAATGCATCCAGAAACGCCGTATGTCGGTACGAGAAAGTGTCATCGACAGGGACGGGAAAACCTGTTCCTCGTCTGATCCATGATTCCAACCCATCTGCATTCCGTAGAGTGCTCACACCTGATTATTTTATTCTTTTCCCTTTTTTTCCCCTCTCTCCCCATCCTTTCCTTAGCCCGCCAACTGTTCTCAACAGGATCCATGAAAATCCTGATCAGAGCAATGGGTTGCGGGTTGATATTCGGGCTAGTATGCCTTGATTTGAACGAATCGCCGCACTTCACGAAAGTAGTCCTCTTTTTGGGTCGATCATGCACTCTACTGCCTTGGTTCTTTTCCAACTATGCAAGTCTCGGAATTCGGACGGTGGAGGGGCCGCCTGAGAGGTACCGGAAGACTCGAAGGTTGCCTTTGTTCTCCATAAAAATGATAGCAATCAGCCAGTGAAACCTGAACTTGCGCGGTGCGGAAAACAGGACTTTGCATTGCAGTGTCCGGGATTCTGCCAGGGTAATTCTTAGACCTGTTTTGTGTCTGAGATCGCCATCGCCTTTCCGATCAGGATTTTCTGTAGAATGGACGTTGATGAGTTGATGCAATGATGAGCATGGAATGACAGTGTTTTGTCACGAGTATCCCCAAGGTGCTAAAAACGTATCATCATTATGAACAAAAGTAAACCGGTAGAAGCTGAGAAAACGAGGATAATCAGCGAACAGTCTCTCTCTCAGGGAAAAGCATAAACATACTTTAAGCAGTAAGCAAGCTAAAGTATCTTCCCTAGTCTTGCTAGTAGTAGTACTATATATCTACTGCCTATTATTAGGCAGGGTAGCAGACAGCCCCAACAGGATACAGACATCTAGATTCCTGGATTTCCTGCAATCTGCAGGCCATTCAGAGCGCTTCAAACCGCATCAGAGAACGGTGACAGGCGGATTTGCGTTTTTGACTAAGCGGTGGAGTCCCTGCCGGCATGATCATCGTCGTCGGGTCCGACTCGGGTATCACATTTCAAAGAAACTTGTGCTGAAGCGTTAGACTAAAGTAAGAAGATGGCATTCTGTCGCAGGTGATTGAAGAGAGAAAAGCAACAGCAAAAGAGGAAGTGATTCTTGCCGAGACAATGTTAAGCAGTGATTGGCAAACAAAAGGCTATATTTATTACTTGTCAGATGTAAGTACCGTAGAGGTGGTCCCCAGAAGAATAATGGATCCAGCGACAGTACCCACGAGAGTTGCTTCGACGCAACCATTACATGGAGAATAAGTAGTTCGGTGGGTTTTTGAGTCTGGATCTGGAACGAATCGATGGATCTATCTGGCTTAATAGTTGATCAAGCCTCAAGCCCCCTCTTTCGGTTCTATCCATTTGTTCTTCTCTTGGTTTCTATCTATTCCACCGACCTCTTTTACTCGCCTCTACTTTCCCTCTCTTCGCTCTCATTCCCCAACCCACCCTTATCGACTCGATCTCCGCGAGATTAGCTTCATCAGATCTTGCTTCTGCATTTTTCTCTTCCCCAGATCTCCTTCTTCCTTGTTTTCTTACCTGCTTCATCTCTTATCGACCGCATTCTTTCCTGGACCAACTGTCTATCGCCGAGACTGACGTCACTTTACCCCCAAAAGGATCCGACGGCACAGAACAGAAGAAACAGAAGCTGTGATCGCCGGGTCGAGATGGTCCACAGTCCACACGCCAGGAGACTAGAACACCCGCCCCCCATTTAGATCGAATATCTGGCCCTAGCTCCTGCATCGACGCCAACCATGAAGGACTCACTGTATGATCGCATCTGGCGCCGGGAGTCGGGCTACACTTCGCCTTCGACGAGTATTCGTGGTATATATGGCTCCAAGGAATGGATTGACGATTTGGATATTGTAAATGAGCTGGGAGGCCACACGGGTTGCGTCAATGCGTTATGGTATGTGCTAGCTGCGAGACCACTAACCATGGACTTCTTTCTCTGACAAGGTCTCTTGTGTTCGGCGGTAGTTGGTCGCGATCTGGTCAACTGTTGGCCTCGGGTTCGGACGATCTGCATCTCAACATCTATTCGTACCAGCCGGAATCCTCGTCCGCACCCTTTACGCTCAACACCACCGTTTACACCGGCCACAAGGCGAACATTTTCTCCGCCAAGTTCATGCCCCATTCGAATGATCGCACGCTGGTGACTTGCGCCGGTGATTCTCAAGTGCGCGTCTTCGACATCGAGTATTCCGCAGGTAACAGTAATGTCGCTGCCACGTCTGCCTTTTCTGCGTCGGCCCGCAGCCGTCGCTTCAACAATTTCTTTGGCAATGCGCGCTATTTGAATGAAAGAAACACCAATTGCAGAGTCTATCGGAGCCACGCGGATCGGGTCAAGAGGATTGTCACCGAGTCCTCTCCGTACCTCTTTCTCACGTGTTCGGAGGATGGCGAGGTGCGTCAGTGGGATTTGCGCCAGCCCTCTTCGGCCTATCCGCAGCCGCGCGGGGGACAGGGCTTCATGGCGTATCGGCCGGGTCTGGAGCATGACGATTCGAATGTGCCTCCTCCGCTGATTTCGTATAAACAGTACCATCTGGATCTCAACACCATCTCGTGCTCGTCGAGTCAACCGCATTACATCGCGCTGGGCGGCGCCCATTTACATTGCTTCTTGCACGACCGGCGAATGCTTGGACGGGATCTTCTTGCGGAAAAGGGCCATCCCGGAGGGCTTTCCGACAGTGGTAGCCAGCATGATGATGAACTCATGGGGCAAGCGACGAGATGTGTTCGGAGGTTTGCCCCAGGCGGTAAGAGACGAATGAGCCCACGGGATAATGGCCATATCACCGCTTGTAAAATCAGCGACGCCAATCCGAACGAGATGGTTGTCAGCTGGTCCGGAGACCATATATACAGTTTTGATCTAGTTCGGAGTCCGGATGCGAACGACCCGGCGTCAGCGGCTCCGAAGTCCATGCATGGAAGTCCTAGTTCACGTAGACATCGAAGCTCAAAGAACAGAAAACGTAAACGGCAAAAGGGAGCTTCGCTGTCGTCACAGTCTAGCGGCAACCGCCATCAATCGCGTCGGCGATCGGAACACGATGATAGCGGTGAGCTAGCCTTCAGAGTCCGCTATGGCAATGGAGAGATGGAGGATATCCCGTTCCCTTCGCTATCCGAAACGGTGTCGAGCGCTCCGCCAAATGTGTTGGAGCAGGCGCAGTATTCGGTTCTGAACGAGGCACAGCGGCTGAGTATGCGTATCGCCAAAGGACTTGTCAAGCTCCGCAAGGCCCTCTTCTCCTTGGAAGCATCGGTGCGCGAAGCCACCGAGGCCTCAAGCCCATCCGACCTGACGCCGTACACTGCCTCATTTTCTACCGTGTTGACAGATGCGGCGGAGCATCTGCCCCGAATGGGAGAAGTCATGCGGACATGGAGATATCCTCTCGATCCGAGTCCAGAGGTTGTGGGCTTTCAGCAATCTCTTCGTCGTAATCGGGAATCTGCCTGGAGATTCGTCCAAGCTGCAGGAACACTTGCACGGTTTCTGGGAGGTGAGATCCAAAGATTTTCCGAAAATGAAGATTCGGGGATGAACCTATTCCAGCAGATAGTACCTGCACCCGGTGAAAATAACGTGATTGACACGAAAGAGCAATTTGGCTATGACTTTGTCAAAGCTATTTTACTGTTCTTCGAAGGAGGAAGGGCCGCTGTATTGGCTGGGTTCAAGAGCAATCCCTTTCACAGGCGTAACCTGGCGCGGTATCCGATTCCTGAAACAGCTGACGACAGTGCTATCGAATCGGTCCTGGTTCCTTATCTTCAAAGCTTGGCAGGGGACTATCCGGTGGTGAATGTCGATGCATCGAGGTTTGAGCATGACAGCACTCGCACACTGTTCCCGACACAACATGCTGCAGTTGCCGCCTTTGCAAATGCCTTGAAGTTGCCACTGGAGGATTTGCGACATGTTGCAGCCAGGATTAATGGTGATGGTGGGACAGCACATCAAGTTCGATCTCTTGACCGGGCTTCGGCAACCAGGTTCTGGGTTCTCAAGGTAGGTCGAGGTATCTTGATGGAGACGGGTATTGGAGTCAACTACGCCTTTGTGAACCGGGCCTTTGGCGGGCTGCGAACAGAAATTGAAGATAACTCGGACAGTGAGCTTCCGCAAGAGAGGCTGCAAGAGGATATCGACGGCAGCGTCGAGGAGGAGCCAATCCAAGACGTGCACCTCGTGACTTCTGGTGCCTTTATGAATGGAGACTCACGGACCCCCAACCCGAGTGGACTGCGGACGAGGTCCACTAACGGCAGGTCGGCTGTTAGAGATGGGGGCTCCATTGAGCACGGCGATGCGGCGGTTGTGAGCGAGGATGGCTCCGATGTATCAACAGAAGACGAAGGCGAAGATGAAGGAGAGGACGAGGATGAAGGAGACTTCGACATGGAACTCGGTGATTCTTCTGACGAGGAGGAGAATGAGGACGAAGCCGAGGAGCATCTCATCAACAGATATGGTTTCCGGCGAACGCGAAGAGAGGATGTCGAACTGGACGTGCCTTGTTCCTCCCATACTAAAGTCTATCGGGGGCATTGCAATATCAAAACAGTCAAAGACGTCAATTACTTTGGGCTGAATGATGAGTACGTCGTGAGCGGCAGTGACTCGGGTCATATATTCATTTGGGATCGGAAAACAGCGAACCTCGTCAACATACTCGAGGCAGATAGCGAAGTTGTCAATGTTGTGCAAGGTATGTCCATTTTGACCACATATACGCCATTATCTCACGCTTGTTTATAAGGACACCCGTACGAACCGACCATCGCCGCTTCTGGGATCGACAACACTATCAAGATCTTCTCACCCGATCGCCATGCACAGGAGAATGCACGTCGTGGTCTCAACATCCTAGACCCCGATAACCCGGCCAACACGCTTGGTGCGAATGTTGCCGGTATTGGCGGCCTCAAAAGTTGCAAACGCATCCATGACAGCTACCGGATCATGAGCCAGAACGACGTCGATCGTCAAGGAGGCATGAGCGAGGCGTACATCACGGTAAGGCATCTGCTCCTTCGTTCTTGGAATTTTACCCTTCCTTCATAATCTGACACCGTCATTCTCAGAGGAGTATGCTGGCTCAGTTAGCTGCTACATTACGGCAAAGACAGACTGTTGGGGGTGCATTGGTGGACGGAGCGGGCGAGGGCGCGACCATTGTTCTGGACGAGAATTGCACTGTAAGCTCTCGGATTATTCTTGGCATTCCCCTGGTTAGAAGACTAAAAATGTTCTGTTCAGGTGATGTGAGTCCTCCTCGCTGGATTATCTCGAAGCGTGGTCAACTGGTCAATTGGCCATGCGTACAATTTTTCGATGTTATTATTAGACACAAGTTGCCAACATTATTATATACCATCCTTGGGGCTCAAGGTACGTCATGTCCTGGCACCGTATTGTAGTAAGTAGCACTTGGACATGGTACAATCGGACGCAGAATAGCTGGAATTGTAGCGTACATAAGTTGCGAGTGCTCTGCCTCATCCATAGTCCAGATACCCCTAGAATTGTGGTGCAACCTAGCCAGTTCTGTGTTGTGGTTGTGACCTACTTGTCAACCATCATTATTATAGTGCTATCATCACGTGATGATAACGATACCCCACGTCTAAAAGAAAAGAAAAATCGAGAGATGGATTATGGGTCTAAGACTTTCGTGAAGCAATTCTAAATTATTGCTCTTCTTGAATATACATGTATAGCATCTAACCCTTTTTCTTACCATTATATCTTATTGGCCTATCCAAAAGAATTTCCTGGAGTACACCGACTGAAATATACCTTTTACATTCCAGAGCACAGCATATACCTTGCATATATAAGGGAGCGATTACGAATTTTATATAGAAGCAACGCTCGATCCAAATAGCTGAAAATACGCCCTGCTCGCTGCTCGCAGACGATCAAACATAAACATGCACACAGACACAGTCACAGATGCAGACACACTTCTACGCGAACGCTCCGAAGCAACCGCCCAACTGTACGCAGACCCACACAATCCGCACAGATACCTCAACCGAGGCCGGATACACGAGCGCCTAGGTTTCTCGGATCTCGCGTCGGCGGATGCGTACCGGGCTCTGTCATTGCTGGAGTCTGTTGTTGATCCGGATGGGTGCGAGTTTCAGGCTAGGCGGCGGGTTGGAAGTCTGCATGAGGCGGAGCATGAGGATGAGGACGAGGACGGGGAATTTGAGGATATATCGCAGGACGAATACGATGGTATGATTGGGGGCGTGTATGGGTTGCTTGTGAGGAGCTTGGTCCGGTGCGGGTGTTATCGGGATGCGTATGAGTTCTGTGTGCGGGGACTTACGCTGTTGGAGGAGGTGGGTGTCGGTACGGAGGATGAGATTGCTGGGTTGAAAGAGCAGCTGGGGATGCTGAAGAAGGTGTATGCTGCTAAGCGGGGGAAAGAAGGTGATGGGGAGGTGGTAGTGGACGCAAGCGTGCTGAATGCGCAGGGCTACGCGAGGCGGGTGCTCTACCCGTGGAACACGCATGAGCCTGACCGCAAGGCGCCCGAGACACTGGCATTGCTGAATGAGAGGCTGAGGGATGTTGCGCCCAAGTGCGAGGTCCGCGCCGTTGCGCTGCCCGCGTTGCATGGTACGACTACGGCCCCCGACGAGGGCGCAGCAGAAGTCTCCGTTCAACTCGGTCTATTCGCAAAAGAAGACATCGCTCCCGGGGAGATCCTCCTGCGCGAGTCGTCGCTACTCACAGCCACCAACCGTCTCCACGATGATCTCTGCGACGCCTGCAACGCCCCGCTGCCGGAGCTCTCGTCCGCGGAACCGCCTGTCGCGTGCGACGGCTGCGCCGACACCATCTTCTGCAGCCAGAAGTGCCACGACACCGCGCAAACCGTCTACCACGGCGCCGTCTGCGGCCTCATGGACAACCTCGAGTCGATCGGCAAGGATATCCCCGATTCGAAGGACAAGGCCGATTACCTGTACCTCCTGCTCCTGGGCCGGGCCATCGCCATGGCCGCCACGCAGGACACGCACCCGCTCGATCTCCCCGAGGTAAAATACATATGGGGCGACTTCCACGACCTCGACCTCAACGACCCCTCAGACTCAGACGACCCCACCGTCACCCTCCCCTTCTCCTTCCAGCTCAACATCCTCCAGCCGATGCGCATCCTCGAGGAAATGGAACTCGACCCGTACGCCAACCTCCCCCGCTACGACACCTGGGTGCTCAACACGCTGTACGCCAAGTTCCGCGGCACCGCGTCAGGCCGCCTCTCCACCTGGGACGGCGGGCCGGAGCTCTGCGCCGTGCATCCGCTCTGGTGTCTGGCGAACCACTCGTGTGACCCCAACGTGCGCTGGGAATGGGGCGGCGAGATTACGTTCCGGGCGCGGACGGAGGGCGAGCGTGCGGTGTGGAAGGGGGAAGGGGCGCCTGTCAGGCGGGCGGGCGAGGGGATCAAGGCGGATGAGGAGATTCTGAATCATTACTGTGATATTGGGCTTGATGTGAAGGAGCGGAGGGAGTGGGCTAGGGGCGCGCTTGGGGGTTTGTGTCAGTGCGAGAGGTGTGTGTGGGAGGCTTCTACGGCGTAGATGGTTGGACTTGGTATATAGAATGGTTGTGGCAGCGATACAGCACTCGAGATACCCGATAGATGACTGAATGATTATGCGAATCTTACAGAGACTTCATATACACGACCAAGAGATTAAGTGCAGATGCTCAAGACTTGTATTGTGCATAACAGCTTGCAAACGAATTCACAGCCTAAAAATATAGATACACCTTTAGAACCTTTGCCCACCCATGTTGTTCCAGTTATTTAGACCATTAAAACCTGCCGAGTCACTGTGCAATGTCCAAGTACCGAAGGCATAATTCAATGAGCTTTTCTCTTGTTACAAATAGTCGGAGGCGCGGCCCCGACGAGGCGAAGTCCTAGATAGAGACCTGCGCCTGTTGGAGTCGCGAGGTGGAGGCGAGCGAGATGCCGAGACAGAGCTCGAGTTCCTTCTGCGTCTCTGTTCACGTGCATACCGCGGCGGGGGACTTGGTGATCGTGACGGAGAATCGCCACGGGCACGGCGACCAGGAGGAGGACGTTGAGGAGATACACTTCTCTCGGCACGTCGACGGGGAGGAGAAAGAGACTGCGAGGAGTAGCGTCTACCACGCGCCCTTGCATCCGGAGCTCGGGGAGGTGGGGTAACAGAGCGTGACGGTGACCGGGAATAAGATCTGTCTCTCCGGCTGTAAGAGGTTCGTCTTCTTGGCGGCGAAACGGATCGCGAGGGAGAGCGAGAGTCATAGGATTTGCCACGGACACGCCTAGGTGGTGTGCGAGAGACTGACGACCTTCTTCGGCCAGCTGGCGAGCGTGAACGACTATAGGACACTGAGCGCCGACGAGACTTTGGAACTGGAGATCTCGATCGACTGTGGCTTGGGGTATAACTTCTTCCTCGCGAAGATCCAGACACGGATCTCGAGTACGACCTTCCGCGGCTAACGGAACGACGCCGGCCGCGACTTCGCGAAGGAGACCGTGAATACGAATATGATCGTGAGCGAGAGCGAGAGGATCCAGTGCATGTCGAGCAGGTAGAATGTGAGCTGACAGACTCCGAGTCCGACTCTGCGTCTCGTGCAGGAAGGGCGGGTACAGTCGGTTTGGGAAGGTTCTTCAAGTGTTCCCGCATGTCTTCCGTCAGAATACCGAAGCCGATACTTGTAAAGTAATTGATTGAAAAGCGAGTGTTGCGAGGGTTGTCCAGAGGGAAGAGTCCTTCGAAGCTGGGCCGCAGAACTTCATCCCTCATGCGCTCCTGCAACTTCGCAAGGCCAAGATGTTCCCCTAGATCTTGGAACAGAATCTTGATGAAGATACGGCTGCTAGAGGTCGTCTCATCTTCATTGAGGTGAATGACAGACATGACATGCCAGCCAATGGCGTCTGTGCTCAGCATATGGCCAAAGAAACGGGCTATATTGCGCAGACGATTGGTTTCGTATCGATGGATTGTGTCGTAATACTTGGCGAAGGCGGCTTCGAAGAGATCAGACCATAAACGGTTGATCTTCGCAAATCGCTCTCCAATCAAGCCGTAGAATTTCGAGTACGTTCGCTCCTGGGAACAACATTCGATGATCATCGAGGGGAGTTCTGGCTCCAGGCCAGGCGGCAACGAGATCTTCATGAGTTTGTGGCAACATTCTTCGAAGTCGATACTGGACATGATAGTCAAGTAGATTGTTCGCCGGAGATTGACGAGATCTGTATTGCTTTGATCCTTGATCTCCATCTGTCGTGCCTCCTCCTCTTCCTCGTCAGAACTCTCGTCGGTTTCGTCCTCATCTTCTTCATCATCGCTACCCTCGCCAAGAATTTCGGCCTTGAGCTTCTTGTACGCCTCTTCGTGCTCCTCCCACTGAGGATCATATTTGAAGACATTGAGACCATCTTGAGTATCAATCTCATCATCGAGACCGATACGATGGGTGATCTGATCTTCCTCCTCAACTAGGTCGAGTTCCTCCTTGATCGCCGGGTTGTCCTTGTATCTATCTTTACGAACCTGGAACAGGACCTCGATCATATATTGAACTCGCTTGTCGATGTCGGCCTCGTGCAGAATATTCCTGAATTGATCAAACACCGCCAAAGCAATGGGCGCGCTCATCTCTTCCAAGTGCTGACCAACTTCCCGGGTCAGACCGACGGCAATCTCCACACTATCATCTGTAGGTTTATGTAGCAGAAGAAGGAGAATCTGTGCAGCAAGCATCTCGTGAGCGACTTGCTGGTTACACAGATGCGCAATGAATGTGGTGGATGAGATGCAGACGGCCTTATCGTTTCGCTTGAAAGCTTTTCGAAATTGGACAATCAACCTATTGAGCAGCAATTCGCCGACCTGAGGCAACTTCGTATTGACAATGGCCGCCATCGCCGCGTAGATCGGGGTAAACGGTAAACTCGCCGCTTGCGCCTTCATGATGCTCCTGCAGAACAAACCTCGGCCACGCACCAGGTTCTCTCCGAATAGCTCGGGAACGATGAACTTGATGTTGGACACGTTGACCTTGTTGATGAGACCGTTGATGGACTTCTTCAGAGCTTCCCATGCCATACGCTGGTATTCTTTGCTGTTTTTATCCGTGATCTGCGCCTGCAGTGCGCGCAATCGAGCTGGTGGTATGTATGTGCCCCCAGATCGCATATTCAACAATTTATCATACTCTGCTTTGGCGGCAGCTTGCTTCTCCTCCTCCGTCATAGGCTTCCGCGCAGTTTCCTGCTTCTCATGCTGACGAAGGCGCTCGGCCAGCTGGCGCTCTCTTTCGACCGCACGCTCAGGATCGATACGTGGCGCACCCCCATCATCCTTCAGAGAGTCACCAGGTGGCGATCGACGGCGACGAGGGGAAGGGGACCGAGATGGAGGAGAGCGTTTTCGCAAGGCTGAGGGCTGTGGAGAGTACGACGTGCCTGGGGGAGGTGTAGGCACGCGAACGGCGGATTGCAACACGACAGAATCCGTCATGGTTGAACTGTGTCTGAATCTAAAACTCTGGAGTTTCTTGAGCTAGATATCAACTCCAGAGCTCGAGATGCAGTATGTGATCCGACAAAGTTCTATCACTCGGGAACGTGAGGCGGCGAAGGGAGAAAGCCTTAGCGTCCAACAATATCACGTGACGTCTGAGGAGCCAAGCTGGCCTGGACTGTTTATGGGCAGTATCATGGGAGACATTTCGTCGTGCACTTCCTGCGTTCTGTTAGGAGGGAATCAACCTAATTCGAGCATCCATTATGGTGAGTCTTCAATTCCTCCTCAGCTATACCCCGCTTATACTGACTGAATCTGATCGCAGCTGGGCCAACTCGTGGGATCCGCCATGCTCTTGGTCGCTACCGCGATCTTTCTCTATTACACGGCTTGGACTCTCCTTATGGTACTTAATCCGCACCTCTTGACGGCACCTGACACGAAGACTAACTATCAAACAGCCATTCGTTGACACCGGACACCCTCTTCATGACCTCTTTCCTCCTCGCGTGTGGGCTATCCGCATACCTGTCATTCTGACTCTACTGGGCTCGGCCGTGGTTGGTACCTTTATTGGGTTGGTAATGATCAAGAGCAACAGAAAGAAAGCCGCCAAAGCGGCTGCCGCGAAGAAGAAGACCTGAATATTGCCAAGAAGAGGTGGCATACAAAGGACCGGTGAACAAAAGCAAAGTCTACCGGAGTGTGCAAGGGAGTTTCCCCTTGACTTTATCTAATAACCTTGTATCAATATTATCTAAATTCTTTGACTTTCGCTTTACCCCTATCGAGTTATAGAGGAATCCTTCACGTTTGTCTCATCATAAGGATTGATGCTTGTCAATGACGATCCATAGGTCATCGGTAGGCACCTAAGTCTACGGGACGAGGTGTCATAGGGAAATGGCACGTTGAGGAAGAATTCCCTTGGACTATGACAATGCATAGATTTGTGATATGACCGGCAGGAATCATGTCTCGGTCATCGCTTGATCCTCCACCAATGACACCTTGGGGCCTTACAGATCATGGCTATGCTGCAGAAGTGACCCCGTGACAAGTCGACAACGAACACCTGACGCTTGATCCTGAGTCGAAGAGACTTGGTCGTCGTTTGACTGGCGGTTACCTCCGGAGGCAAACGTGGAAACGTGGAATGTTCGAGCCAAGTTTCAACATCCAGTTGATGATGGTGATCATGACCTGCCACCTCTTCCTGCGAGGACAGCCCTCAGGCAAATCACGTGTCGCATTCTGACCCCGTGTTTCGGGCGCTGTTTGCAATGTTTGTCTTACCCCTCATGCGGGATGGGGATCGTTGTTTGTAATGTCGTTACCAGCAAAGATACGGTACCTCGTGCCTATAGTCACAGGCATTCATGCTCCAAGGGTGGCTGTCGAGAATGCTACGAGGGATTATGTAACTCTGAAGTACGGGTTTGGTGTGGATATCTGGTCATTTTCAACAATTTTCTATAAATCATAGATGAGACTTGGTTTATGAGGGGTGCCAACTGAGATACGGAGCGGAAAGTGGGGCAGGCAGATAGGTACCTTACTCCGTAAGGTAACTCCGTACCCCCTGGGTACCTAAGGTAGGTACCTACTGATAAGGAAACCAGCCCTGGAACTATTGACTGATACCTACTAGCTGCTTGCAGATAACGGGTAAACTTTGGTTTAATTACGTATGAGCAGTCAGCCTACCATGGAGAGATGTCATCTACCTATGCTCCTGACCTGCATGGCTTCCCCCTCCCCCTCTCTTGAACCGTTTACCTGCTCTATATCTCCCTTCAAACAACTATCTGTGATCTTTCTTGAGTCCCGAGTTTTGGACAGTCATACGAGACTGTAGTTCAGAGATATTGGAGATAATTACAGAGTTGGAGGCTTGGATGACAGAAGTCTGGCATCCGAGTCATACTGAGTCCCGCATCTACAAGGCGTATTCAAGGGTACAAATCCCCAAATACGCTGGCCCGCGCGACAGCTCTGCACTCGAACAGAGAGAGTGCAATAACTTATTCCGTCCTTCCTCTTGAGATCTTTGTCACTTCAATCAACAAACAATAGTATGTTTCAATGAGAGCACGCAACTGCTTTTTGCGATGACTCACGCTGACAAGCGTTCTGTACACAAGGTTCCACGCAGTCTCTTGATAGGGTCCCAGCTCATCAATCCTCTTTACCAGTCAACATTATTGTTTGAACACCCGTTCTCAGACCTTATCAGAGGTCTTGAGGGCGGTCTCCTTAGTGAGATTCTTATTGCCTCCTTGAGGCACTCCTTCAGTTGAATGCCCCCGGCAGCCTCGGACGACTTATTTCGCCAGCAGGGCCGGGCTTCAGGCGATCTCATCCCCCTTCCTTCAGACTTCACTCGGCCAAGTCCCGAAAACAATGACAATATTGGAAAAACGAAGAAAAAGGGTAAAAACGGCAAAGGAGGTAAAGGGGCCAAAGCGGTAGCCAAGTCTCCGCCTGATGACCTGTATGCATGGAAATCGCTCCTCTTCAGGCTATAAGTGTCCATAAACTAACAAAGTCCGCCCTTGATGCCACAGGATTGACACTTCCCCTCCTATGCTAGCTGAGCCGGCGTCTTATTCAGATACTCCGTTAGCTCCCCCTAGTAATCCGGTTGCCCCGGCCGTTCCAGACGCGTTTGGGTCTCTTACGGAAACGACGGAGAATGATCTTGCCATCCGTACGGGAACATGGGCAAAATCAATTCCATATGGAAAAAGTCCTCCAAATGATGGCATCAATGGGGAGCTCGCAGGCGGGTCTCCCCTCAGCTTCCCTACGCACCTAGATAAAGGTGGTTTCAGTCAACCCTCGTCAACCTCTCCTCCTCCTCGAAGGAGACCCTTGAGCTACGGCACTGGATACCTGAGCAGCAATTTGTCCAGGCAGCAATCCGTAGACAGGCAGAAGAGCCATTCTCTGAGTGGCCCGTACGATGGTCATATTCCCCTGCCTCATCTGCCGCAACCTCACTTCTACGGTGCTCCAGATATTGATCTCCCTCCATTTACTGGTTCAAACCGTGCAGCTGGAGACGAAGGTTACTCATTCTGTGGCTTTGACACTTTGTCCGGTCCAGCATTCAAGTCCTCCAAAATGGGTGGCACCGTAATGCTTGTTGGCACTGACGGGGCCTTGGATGTTCTCGCAATCGAAGACCGCAAAACGCGTTTAGTGGGAAAGCTCAGTGGGCTTAGAGGTCGGGTGATAGAGGCAAAGATCCTAGCCTCGACCTCATCGAACGATCCGTTCATTTCGTCTAGACCACACGTCGCCGTCATAATACACGGACCCTGTGCCTCAAGTGAAGACGAAGGCCGGGCATCTTCTGCTGGTTCGGAAACGAATGAGATACCACCTAGTCAGACCGGAAGGCTTCCGCCGGGTGAAAAGCGCGTTAGCAGGGATGAGCCGAAACTGTACCAAACCAGAGCCGAGGTCTATTCTCTCAGGAGCGGAGAGCAGATCGCAACGCTCTTCACCACGAAACCTACTCCGTGTTTTGAGAACATTCCCGGATTGCCTGCTCTGGCCCCATCTCCTATTGGGAATCTTAAGCTCCTCGTCAGCGGGAACCATATAGTGTTGGCTTCCGGCGTCAGTGGGGAGGTGTATGTATACGGCATAAACCCTTTCTCACAGTCATGTGCATATCAGTTCTTGGGCAAAACCTGGACAAGTGTACAGACACGAGAGGCTCGGCGATACTCAACATCGTCCAGTTCAACTGATCCGGATGCATCTCGGAACGACTCCCCACATGGTTCAGCTGTTTCAGATTACCCTGTGCTGGCGCTTAGAGGACGATGGCTAGCAATAGTGCCACCATCCTCAACTTATAGAGCTTCTATTCGTGCAACGGTGCCTGCCTCACTTATTCAGGGCAAAACTTTTGGGCTCGAGACGCGTAGTCCTCCAGCGAAGCCACCAGTCACCTCCGCAACGGACGTTGGCGAGGGCGAGAGTCTCTTTGACAAAGTAGCAAGGGGTGTCACACAAGAGCTGGTACGTGGTGCCCGCTGGATGGGCGACCAGGGGCTTCAAGCTTGGAACAATTACTGGAACAAAGACCAGTCTCAGAACACGTCCTCGCGGCGATCTCCAAATTTTATGGACTTACCACAACAAGGATACGGTCTCTTCCCTCCGACACATGCCCAGGAGACTCAAACCACGTCTCCTGCAGAACCTGATTCTGTCTCGATTTTGGATTTGAGACGATTCGATGATGGCGCAGAGGCAAGGAATGCTATGCTCAACCCCATCGCTACCTTCCAGGTCCCTAATGGATGTAGCTTCTTGTCATTCTCCCCTAATGGCTTGATGTTACTCACAGCGAGCAAGAAGGGGGATGTCCAGTACGTTTGGGACTTGATGCAAGCCAGGCATTGTCGGGCAGGGGTCTTCCTTTCTGAGGACTCCACATCACCATCAGCCAATGTGCGACAAGTTGCGCGGTTCGCGCGTCTTACTACGTCTTCTATTGTCGACGTGATTTGGTCCCCTCCGTCCGGAGATCGCCTGGCAGTGATAACCCGCAAGGGTACAGTGCACGTTTTTGACCTTCCCCGCAGTGCTTTTCAGTGGCCTCCGTTCCGGCGAGCTCGTCCTCAACCCCACAAGTCACAGGCCAACAACTCCCCCACGGACGAAGCGACTGACAGAGCGGCTGCGGCTAATCCACTATCCGCCGCGCTTAAACTCGTTGGAGGGAAAACGCAGCCTATTCTGGCTGCTGTCAGTGGCCGCACTCCGTCCGCTGGCTCTGCATTTCCTGCAGTGGGTGCGTTCGCAATTCCCTCCGCAGCTGGAGTCCGGAGTGGGAGGGCGGTTGCTGCTGGCCTTAGTAAATCGATGGGTGCAGCGACTGGTACAGTCAATACTCTCCGGCACGCTGGAGAGAATCGACTGCACCTCTCCGGTCTCGCCCGCGACCCAGCCGCGTCTCGTGTCGTTTGGATCTCGAACAAAGGGCAGCCTTTCCTGGGTGCCGTAGACAATGGATTCTTCCGGCTGTACCGGGTCAAAAGATCCATGTCCTCTCCCAGGAACCGCCAGCTGCAGTCGGTTATTGGAAACAAGGAAATCGAGTACAAGTTGCCTGCGAACCTTCAGATTCCATGCGGTCCACTGCTGATTGGGACATTCTCCCATGAACACACTGTGTCTGCCTTCTTAACCCTGCCGTCTTCAAACTCACGGCCCCACACTACCTCAAAGATCAGGTGCCAGCCCCTGTCCCAGGCCGAGATCGAGACGAACACACCTTATCAGCCCTTCCACACCGACCACAGAGTCAATCTCTTCGTTTTCTCGAATGACAATGAAGTATGTGATCCGTTGACGTGTGGCCCGGGCGGCCAGTGGATCTTTGGCGACAGCATCTCGCTGACCAAGCTCCACGTGCGGCCATTCAGCGCCGGCAGCGGCACCGGGGACGAGGACGATATCGTGCACGAACAACACCACGGCTACGGGGTAGAAATGGAGAACCTTATCAGTCTTGGCAACAGCACCGGCAACGTTGAAGAGGTTGTTATCACCACTCGCAGGAAGAAGAGACATTCCATGGCAGTCTCCGCTGCTCCTGCCGCTGGTGTCGACGACGGATTCTTCGAAGACGACTGTGAAGTGCTGGATTTTGCTCGGGATCGGGTTTGAAATTCAACATCAAACCTTTCTGTGCTATTTGAAGCACATTGTTTTTTTTATTTCCCTTGCGCGTCCGAGCAGCTCGACGTATTTCTAGACTTTGATCTAATTTTGGCGTTTGGTCTCGATGTGGTGCTCATGCCTATCATAGAAATCCATACATGCAGAGCAGCACGAGATAATCTGGTAGTTTCGATGTCATTGGAGTCTATTACACGGTTGGTCTTGTTTTTGGTTACTTCTTCTGGCTCCAGGATACCTTTCTTGGGTTCTATGACGCTCCCTTTGGTACTGGATGTTTGCTGTGTGCTTGATACTCTTGCAACTACATACTAAATACCCAAATACTGTACCTCTCTGTGGAGATTTGATAGACAGAATGAGATCTATGGATGATTACTTGATCTATTATGCACTTGCTGAGAGGTCTTGGGGGTAAGCTGCGACTATCACCAAGCAATGTCCTTCTCAAGGAGTATGAGTTGCCTCCTCCATCTCCTCCTCCCACCACTTGCGAAACTCGACCAACCGCTGTGTCCGCACGCGAGCCATTTCCCTCCCCGTCTGCGTCTTCATCATCCCCTCTAACCGGACCAGCTTCTCCTGAAAGTGAGCTATAGCATTATTCATATCCCACGGTTCCCCAGGACTAAGGTATTTCTTCCCCTGCGCCCCCAGAAACGTAAAACACCGCCCAATCCCCACCGCCCCCAGCGCATCCAACCGGTCCGCATCCTGCACCACCGCCAACTCCACATACCCCTCCTCGTCAATCAATCTCCGCACCGTCGCAGGATCTTTAGCCTCCTTGGAGTACGACACATGCGTCACGATGGTCTGCACCCTCGCCGCGAGGGCCGCGTCCGCCCCATGCGCCAGCAGCGCCAGCTCCACCATCCTGCCCGGATCAACCGCCGCCTGCTGCTGCTGCTCCGCGCCCGCAGACGTCGCCGCGGCGACCTGCGTCAAATACTTCCTATCACCGATATCATGGAGCAAGGCAGCGAGTTTGACAACGTCAGCGTCGTAGGTGATGTCCGGGTGTGCGAGCTGCTCCTTCTCGAGGATTGTGCGGGCTAGTGTGACGACGCGATGGACGTGGGCGGGGTTGTGGGAGGGATCATGGGCGGACATGCAGGACGTCACGAAGTCGGCCATGGTGGTGTAGAGGTGGTGGAAGTCTGCTGGGGGTGCCATTTTGTTTCCCCTCGCTTTGTTCTTGGTTGAGGTGGATGTAGTGTAGGAAGAGAAATGCGTCTCTGCTAGGACTTATGTGACTGACGGCGTCAGGCTGTAGATAGTTGGTTTATTAAAAATGAGAAGATATGGTTGACTGTTTCTCTTTACCTTTTTATGATGATGTGATTTACGCGTTTTAAGCGGGGAGTTGACGCGCAGCTTATCAATCAGCCTTATCGGTGTGGATCTTCCTACAGATCTTCACGATCCACGGAGTAGATCTCTCATCATTCATCGTTGGCATCTACTTGATACATTGCAGGCATGTCCTATGCGCCTCGCATGATGTCAAGGCTTATAGAGTCGATACAAAGGAGGGAATGTCAGAAATTAGGGTGGAGAAAGGCCCGGAGACCTTGGGGGAGATTACAAACGGTTCCTGAGCTACAAAGTGTTATGAGCGTATTCCGAACTCTTTCAATTGACGTTTCAAAGCTTATAGTGCCTAGGTGGTTGATGACTGCGGGCCTATGGATCGACCTGAACAGAGCTCGCTGAATTGAACGTCCATGACAATTGCCTTGGTTTCTAGGAACTCCATCAAGCCAACATTGCTCATGTTGATGTCGACGTTCATACTGTGGTTCGAAGTAGAAGAAAAGCCAGTGAGACAAGAGTCATTATTAAGCATTTTCGCATTGGTATCTCAAAATAGTTTGAAAGTACTACACATGAAAGGCAACTATGGCACAGTATTAGGTGGCATCCTTATTAGTACTTCAATGAGAATGAAGAGAAATAAAATCAATCGACCCATGTCCGGTAACCCTATTAACTCCCGTCTCGAGATTCATTACCATCTGGGAACCAGTCGTAGCCGTGAGCTGTGTCTGTAAGAACAGGTCATTGTTTACAGAGCCCAAGCAGCAAGAACGAAGCCAAGGAGACCAGCGGCAGAGACACCGAGCTGCAGCTGGCTAACAGCAGCAGCGTTGGGAGTCGAGGTGGCGGTAGAGCTGCTGGTAGCAGTGCCGGAGCCAGAGGCGGTGGAGCCAGAGCCTGCAGATTGTCCAATTAGCCTTGACTTTCTTGGGCCGTTTCAGGAATGACCAGATAGAATCAGTAACATACCAGAAGTGCCAGTCTTAGAGCTGCTGGAGCCAGTGCCCGTGGTGGTCGCGGTGTTGGTGCTGACACCAGTGTTGGCGGAACCAGCATTGGTCATGGTCGCGGGGAAGAAGTGGCTGCTGTAGCAGCTGCTCTGGCACGCGGCATACTTGTCGGTGTCGCTAGGAGTGCCAGAGCCCTGAGGGCACGCAGCGACACAGCTGACGGTGTCATTGGCCTGCTGGTCGCTAGGGCAGGGAACCTTGTAGCATCCAGCAACACAGCAAATGTCATTAGAACCGCCTGAATGCAATCGCGTGGTTAGCTTTATGTGCTGGATAGTTCAAGAAAAGCTATAAATACGCACATTTGGCGGCGCAGGAGGCCTCGGGAGTCAGGCTGGTGGTGGTGGAGGCTGCGCTGTCAGTGGTGGACTGGGCAGTAGCCAGGACCAAGAGAGAGGAGACGGCGATGATGTTGTTGAACTTCATTTTGACTTGGATTGACTGTAGAGATTCAGAAGCGACAGACTTGAGATCTCAGTGTAAGAGAGAGAAAAGAAGATTGCTGCTACAAACGAGAGACGGGTGTTTATTGATGAGGAGGAAGAAGAAGGGGAGAGAAAACAGAAGTAATTTGGGGAAAGGAGGAGTAATAAAGTAAGACCAATGACAGTAGTTGATACCCTCAGGCCATGAAACCTTGCTGGGAAGGGTTCTCTGTGACCTGTGGATATTGGACACACTAATGATTCCAAGTCTTGTCACTCCCATGTTTCTTGTCGTTACGCCTTCCCATTAGTAGGGTTTCAGGCTTTCCTGTCTGTAAATAATACTTATTTTGAGTTTTAGGACTATCCCGACTGCTTGAATCATCCACTGACAGCGTCACTAAGGCTTCATGCAGTATCTCCTCAGCTAGCTTAGCTCTGTGGACGATCGTGGTTGGACAAAGCTGTTGAAGAATTGGAGAAAATCAGGTTGTCGTCTTTTAGTCTGGATTCTTCCAGTAGCATCGGCCTTACAAAATACAGCGTACAACAACAATACATAATAAAAATGATCCAAGGAGGATCTGATCATCGTCACCGACTGCTCTTTTCGATGCAAGCCGCCTTGTTTGGCTGATATGGTGACACTCAATAATAGTGCAAAGATACCTACTGTTAGGCATAACAATGATATCTGACTAAATAATAAATGAGGGTGCTCATTCAGTGTAACCATCATTTTGCGAGTCCCTCGATCACTTGTATGTCATTAAACTTCAGCTGAAAAGTGAAGGCCCTTGCTGATTATTATTAGCACAATAGAAAATCAGAGACATGAGGAGATTGTGGCTGTGGAATCTGGGGTCGGAATTCAAGAAAAAGAGTGCCTAAAATAACCAGACTCCTTAGTGTGGCCCTGTCTGCCTCTAGCCTGAAGTCATTTGACGCGGACCAGGTTTCAATTTTGACTTCTGTGCCTGTGATCTCTGACCAGAATGGAAATTGTGAGGCAAATAAGGGGTCTGTCTTTGTTGATCCTGGACGCTGGTCCGTCAGTACTCTCAGTTTTCCACCGCGACAATTGAGGACCATGAAACTTGGTATGAACAGGGCGACTGTTGCCTTGGACAAGGCATCTCGAATCTTCCTCGTTAAACCTCATCGCATGGCCCAAGTGGAGCTGCTAAAATGGTTTCCATGACTCCTCTCTCCACCAGTAACACTAAGCCCAGAAGCGAAGGACGTGCGCCGCCGATTCACTCCAGACGATGGGTGCAAGTGCAAACAGGACAAACTCCTATTATACTATTCAATTGGCTCACGTGATGTCGCGATACCGCGTCGCGTTGCTTCATCACTAAACAATGAGCCTTATAATCCCACGAGGGGCTATTCGGTTAAGATCAAGCGAGTCGCGACATGTCCGTTTCTGGTGACGACTCTGATGATTACTCTGACACTGAGATTGACGACGTTATCGTCCCTGGGACACCCGATGCAGTTAAATCAGCCGAGACGAACAACCGTCCAGCAAAGCGTCGGCGGTTAGGCGATGATGCAGGCAAGCTACCGCGGCCCGAGATTTGCTTATGATCTGGATCTAATACCTCTTTAACTTAGAATCCGAGTTCTCCATAGACCAGGGCGATGGGGAGGACGAGTTTCAATCGCCCGACCGAGGGTCTGTTAACGGCGTTCAATTTGAGGATGTTGAGAGAACCTCCAAGTACAAGGTCTTTGTACCAAAACGCAACAACTTCCAGGAGAATATCTTCGTCACACAATTGACCCAGCCGCCTTCGCCCCCGGAGATGATTCGTGGCCCTCGATGGAAGAAGCCTGGCCCCGAACCTCTTGCGCCCGAGCCTACAACGACCACAGTTGATGCCAGTCATCAACCGGATCAGTATTATGATGAAGATAAAGAAATGGAGGCTGCTATTGCAGCATCACTGCGCTCATTTGAGGAAGAGAATGGGGGAAATATCCCCTCTACTGCATCCAGGTCTACGCCGGGACGGACTGCTGTCGCACCTTCCGCCGTAGTGAAAGAGGCTGAAGCGGACGTGCCATTCGATCTCGATGATATACCAGATGACGCCTTCGACTCGGACCTATCCTTGTCGCCACCCAGAACGACGTCTCAAGCGACACGTAGACCGCCTGTTCAATCTCAATTCAGCACCAATCGCCCGCTTGGCCTACGGCAATCCACGTTGTTCAACATGGTTGCACGAGATTCTGACATCCCCTCGCAGCGAGGAGAGCAATTTTTCTCGCCACCGGAGAAAGATGAACCTCCTACTCATCACAAACTCAATGAAGAGGCTATAAACACATGGGTCTACCCCACTAATTTGGGGAAGACGAGAGATTATCAATTCAACATCGCACAGCGAGGTCTTTTCCATAATCTGCTGGTTGCGCTTCCTACTGGTCTTGGAAAGACGTTCATCGCTGCGACCATTATGCTCAATTGGTATCGATGGACAAAGAGTGCTCAAATTATCTTCGTAGCACCGACAAAGCCCCTGGTAGCCCAGCAGATCTCTGCTTGCTTCCAGGTGGCCGGCATCCCGCGATCACAGACGACCATGCTGACAGGTGAAGCCGCGCCAGGCATTCGCGCGGAGGAATGGAAAAGCAAACGTGTTTTCTTCATGACCCCTCAAACCCTCGTCAATGATCTCAAGACAGGAATAGCCGACCCCAAACGTATCGTTCTGATCGTTGTTGACGAAGCTCATCGTGCCACTGGCGGCTATGCATACGTGGAAGTCGTCAAGTTCCTCAAGCGGTATAACAAGAGCTTCCGGGTCCTTGCCCTCACTGCAACTCCAGGCTCTACTGTGGAATCAGTGCAAGCCGTCATTGATGGCCTGGGTATTGCCAAGGTGGAGATTCGCACCGAGCAGTCTCTCGACATTCGGGAGTATGTACATGCTCGGGACACCGAGGTACAAACGTTTCAGAATTCCGATGAAATGGTGCTGTGCATGGAGCTTTTCACAAGGACTCTGCAGCCGCTTGTCGACCAACTTCGTAACCTGAACGCCTACTGGGGAAGGGATCCGATGGCTCTCACCGCGTTCGGTCTCACCAAGGCCCGTCAGCAATGGATGGGTTCAGATGCAGGGAGGAATGCGAACCTTGGCCTGAAGGGCAAAGTCAACGCAATTTTCACCGTCCTCGCGAGTTTGGCCCATGCTATCGATCTCTTGAAATATCACGGTATCACGCCGTTCTATCGGCACCTTTTGCACTTTCAGTCTAACACTGACGGCCAAAAGGGGGGCAAATATCAACGACAGATTGTGCAGGACGAAAGCTTCAAGAAGCTTATGAACCATCTCCAGCCTTGGACTAAGAACCCAGAATTTATCGGCCATCCGAAGTTAGAATACCTCAAACAGGTCGTACTCAATCACTTCATGGATCGTGGAGAAGGAACGGCAGCCAATGGAGACCAGAGTCAGTCAGCAACGCGAATTATGATATTTGTACATTTTCGAGACAGCGCTGAGGAGGTGGTCAGAGTTCTAAAGCGGTACGAGCCCCTGATTCGACCCCACGTGTTTGTAGGGCAGAGCAGTGCGAAAGGATCGGAGGGAATGGACCAAAAGACACAGTTGAGCATTGTGCAGAAGTTCAAGAAAGGCACATATAACACTATCGTGGCGACCTCGATTGGTGAAGAAGGTCTCGATATTGGCGAGGTCGATCTCATTGTCTGCTACGATTCTTCGGCGTCGCCCATCCGTATGCTCCAGCGCATGGGACGTACTGGTCGTAAGAGAGCTGGTAATATTGTGCTGCTTCTGATGCAGGGCAAAGAAGAGGAGTCTTATATTAAGGCTAAAGACAATTATGAGAAAATGCAGCAGATGATAGCCAGCGGTACTCGTTTCACTTTTCATGACGACACATCCCCTCGCATCTTGCCTCCAGGAGTTCGCCCTGTGGCTGAGAAGAGGCAAATCGATATTCCGGTGGAGAATACGCAGGCTGATTTACCAGAGCCCAGAAGGAGAGCACGGCCCCCAAAAAGGCCGCCGAAGAAGTTCCATATGCCAGATGACGTCGAAACTGGTTTTGCAAAGGCGTCCAGTCTAACTGGGAAAGTGACGAAGAAAGCAGAAACTAAGAGAGCCGTCCGCAAACCAACTCCAGAGCCTGTGGAGGTTCCCGCCCTGGAAGAAGTTCTCCTTACGCCAGGACAGCAACAGGATCTTGAGCGACGCTATTGTCATATAGGAGGCACTAGTCCAGAGTTCATCCGGAACCCACGTGTTGATGCCTACCCTCGTCTGCAATCCGTTCCTAGGCCGACAAAAGCTGTCAAACATGGTTCCTTGACCTCCCGCATGATTGGTACTCTCCAAAAAATGAGTAAGATTAGTGTTGATTGTGAAAGCCGATATAGGAGAGTGTTGGCTCTGGAGTCAAGGAAGAAGATTGAGGACTCAGTTCTGTCTCGCGAATCGGACCCTCCAGCGCAGAACTGTGGAAGGCTGGGGAAGAAGCCGCATGCCTTCAAAAGGCCGTCGGCCACTTCACGGCCAAACAATGTACATGTACGGAAGGACGAAAACGAGGACGATTGCACTCCCGAACTGCTGTCTCCAGAGAAGTTGATGCCATCTTCTCTGGGACCTCCTACCGAAAGACCTCCCTATTCATCACAAAGAAGCCAAGATGCTTTTGAACTTGATTTCCCTGACGTCGAGACACTCCTCAACCGCAGCGCAGAGCGCCATGCTTCTCGCAAACGGAATAGATTTATTCTTGATGATGACAGTGAGGAATGACATTTGGATCAGCGTGGACAGTTTTGGATATTTGAGCTTGGCTTTTGGAACATTATCGATCATCTCTAGATACCCAAAATTACATAGCAATAGATGAGTTTTGAGTCTCTTTTATTATCATTTTAAGGGTAGTATGTTCACCGAAGCGTTCTCCAAGCTCAGGGGGTAGCCTAAATGCCACCCCCACTTTCTCCGCGCACGCACCTTAATCGGCCAAGTCAAGATCGAGACCCAGTTTCACGTAGAGCTTCACAAATACAACACTCTTCCAGCACCTCACACCATGGCGGACATCCAATTTGACAGTGCGCTGTAAGTACCCAATACCGAGCAATCGATGATATACCTCATATTCCACATCTTGGGTCCTCATTCTGAGGATCCGGACAGCGGAGTGTAACCCCGCTCGGAGAACAACAACAACAACAGCTCAAGCTGACCATAACAACCACACTCTAGCGATCTTCTTCGGCGCCTCAACCCCCGCGACACGAAACAGAACCTGCAGGCCATTACATCGATTGTCCCAGACCTGACCGAAGATCTCCTCTCCTCCGTCGACCAGCCTCTAGAGATCCGCCGCTGCCCGAAGACGAACCGCGATTACCTGCTCTGCGATTACAACCGGGACGGGGACAGCTACCGCTCGCCCTGGAGCAATGAGTTCGATCCACCACTGGAGGACGGGACGGTCCCCAGCGAGCGGGTGAGGAAGCTCGAGGTTGCGGCTAACGAGGCCTTTGATGTGTATCGGGAGCTGTACTATGAGGGTGGCGTGGGCAGCGTTTACTTTTGGGATTTGGATGACGGGTTTGCGGGTGTTATCCTCTTGAAGAAAGGTGGGCTTGTTACTTGACGAAGGGTGAAATATGGGCTTGGCTAATGGGTATTGCGGACAGGTGTTACACCCGGAGCGAAGAGCTCAGGAGAATGGGACAGCATTCATGTCTTCGAGGCGACTGACAGGGCGCGCATGTCTCATTACAAGCTCACGAGCACGGTGATTCTTCACTTGGCGAACGAGAATGATGCCCTCGGCGAGATGGATCTCAGCGGCAATATGACCCGGCAGATGGAGGTTGATCTCCCTGTAGAGTCGGATGCGAGCCATGTCGCCAATGTGGGTAGGCTCGTTGAGGATATGGAGTTGAAGATGCGGAACCTATTGCGTATGTGTCACATCTGTGAAGAGTTGTTCTGTCTTGACACGTCACATGCTAATCTGACTTGCGACGGCAGAGGAGGTCTACTTTGGCAAGGCCAAGGATGTGGTGGGTGAACTTCGAAGTAAGCCGCTTCTCTCGTCAGGGTAGGACCAAGGGAATGGATGCTGACAAGGAATACAGGCCTCGCGCCGCTTTCGGAATCCAATAAAGAGAAGGCTGCACACCTGGAGATGATTAGGTCCATGCAGCGGTAGTGCATCAACCAGCCATTGCTCTCTAAGTTCTGCGGACTGGCATCTGTGCTTGTCGTGTTATCATGAGCATGCCTATGTTCTTACTCCTCATTTCGCATCATCAAAGCTTCTGTCATACTCGTCAAGGAGGGTACATTCTGAGAAAGGCGAAAGTAAATAGGTCTCGTTTCTTTTCAACCTTCGCCGAACAAACTCGTTCACTAAAGCATCCGGGAACTGATAACTGCTTCGATTCAATGTGTGGGTATCATATAGCACTCCTAGTGGGCCCAATAATATGTAGTTTGACTTGTAGAGCCAAAAAGCTTCAGCGTGCTGAGATAGGCTGAGCATTGGCTGGCACTTCGAAATATTTAGGGCCTCTCAATCGACCTCCATCTCATGTCCTCCTTCCGTCTTCACCCTCGCAGCTGAGGAATCGCCAAGTTGTTCCACAAACTGCCTCGCTGCTGCCCATAGCTCAGCTTCCTTATCCTTCCCTACGGTGTCCTTCCTGCTATTCAGCCAGCTGACGTCCAACGGGTTTGAAACACCCGTTGCCCCTCCTCCGCCAGCACCAGGTAGATCACCAGTCCTCGAGGCCGATTCCGGCGCTAGGATAGCAGCTTCCTCCAGAGCGTATACCTGGCGACGTAATCTGACATCGATGGAGGAAAGAAGCGCGAAGTACTGCGACGTAGCCTCTTTAAACCGCGTTTTATGCGACTCGAGGGAAGTGTCCTCGGGGGAGTCGCCCGTTCTGGCGTTTGTGAGGGCTTGGATCGCGAGACCGGCGGAGTGAATTAGTTTTGCAACATCCTACGCGCGATCAGTGTCAGCTAGCTCAGAGAAGTTCTGTGACGGCTGCGTAATGTTCGTTTGTGTCTCCCCTGAGAGTCGCGCCGAGCTACCTCCTTACCTTGTCCACCTCGTTCAACTGCCGGATCCGGTCCGCTGAAGTAAACACTTGATCTGGTTGTGCAGAGCTGCTGCCCTCAGCCATCTCTTTGACATTCGAGGGATTCCACCCGAAAATCTATCTCAGTGAAACCCAGTTGAAGATAAGGTCAAAGTAAGAGTAACCTGAGCTATGTCATCACGTGCTGTGATGCCGAACAGCGACAAATTTGATTACCTAAGCTATCCCGCAGCGCTAACCCCAGGCAGTCCTAGCTCAATATCAGAAACGTGACTTCGCAAGCCTCCCGATTTAATGAACCATCCGAATTCAAGTCACTTTTGCATCTTATCTTCGCGTTTCCTTCAGAACGCAGCGAAGCTAAAAAAAGACGCGGCCGTCAGTATCTAGACATCTAGCGTCGCGCCATGTCTGCGCCAGGCGGGGCTCCGAGCCCTGCACCTCGAAGTGCAAGCATCGGCCCCGGTGGTGGTGGTATGTCTATGCCTCCCCAGCAGCCCATGGGAAATACCACTCCAGTTGGAGCCCCTACGCCGGGTCCCCCACCGCCACCGCCGAGTGGTGCGATGTCGCAGCAGAATCTGAATCAAATAGTAAGTGTTGAAGATTTTGGTGCATGAGTTTCGTGGGTTTCGCGCAGAGTATCTCTTATGTGTTGGTGTTTTTTCGTCATTATTAAGCGGCTTGTTTTGGCTATGTTGCGCTTGAACAAGCCTTATGTTTGTCTTGAGACACGGCTGCAGCGTTTTATGTGCCTTGAGGACGAAGTCTGTAATGATTCAGTGTTCGTTTCATGGCTTGCTTTACATCATGTATAGACTTTTTCTTTACTGTGTTGCTAATCCTATCTAGGTCATCGATTACCTGGCCAAGAAAGGATACAGCCGTACTGAAGCTATGCTACGCATGGAATCAGCTAACCAAGAAATCGATGGCCGTCCTTTGCCTCCTCTTGGCGAGGATGCGCGTCCCAAGTATAGGATGGGGTTCGGTGAGTATCCCTACATAGTATATCATTAGTCAAATGCTAATGCCGCATGCATCTAGATATACTGAAAGTCTGGGTTGAAGACAATCTAGATCTGTACAAGGTAAGCTAATTTCTCATTATTAACTTGCGCAATGCTTACTTTTGGACAGCCCGAACTTAGGCGCGTTCTGTGGCCGCTCTTTGTCTATTCTTTTCTCAACATGGTTACATCATTCTATCCGCAAGAGGCCAAGCAGTTCTTTGATATAAACAAGAACTTGTTCCTCCCTGAGCACACAGACGATGTCCGTAAACTGGAGCCCATCAGTCTTCCTGAGCATGTTCAGGACAACGCCACGGCCAAACTCTACCGCAATAACAAGTATCGCTTAGTACTCAGCAACCCGGCATTTTCGAACCTTATGCAGTTTCTCGAAAACAAGTCGAAAGAGGGAGGCTCTGTTATGTCCGCTATTCTGAGCAGCTACTGTACAATCATTACCAAAGAGCGTGCGTCCGACGATCGTTTCAGCTTCGCTGCTATGTTAGGCCAAGCTGGAGCAGGGCAGACATTTCCCGCTGAAGATGAAGGTATTCCCGGTCACCACCCTGGATCGGCCTACACCGGCGATAATCCGGCAATGGCTGGAACATTACCCCGGCTCCGACTGGGCAAGCTTCCTATGGAATCTACGCTTGAGACCGACGTACGAGGCGAATTAGCAGACGAAGACATGAAGAACCCCCCGGCACCTGGCCACAACAGTCTTGTGCAGGAGTTTGACCAGATGATCAAAAAGGAAGAAGACGATGAAGCGCCCAGTCGTGCCGATATTCCGTATCCTCCCTCGACTGCTCGCGATGTGGCTCTGGAAGTTCAGAAGGTGAAAGAGAATCGTGATCGGTTCAGGATCGAGGGCCGGACAGGAGGTGTTGGTCCTGCAGTCAGTGTTTGCATGTTCACATTCCACAACACTTATGACGGGTGAGTAATGACCGTTTTCTTTGACTGGAAATCTTATTAATGGAGTGATAGAATTAATTGCCTGGATTTCTCCGACGATAATATGCTCGTTGCAGCTGGTATGCAGGAGTCGTATATTCGTGTTTGGAGCATGGATGGCAAGAAAATCCAAACAACCTACGACAACGTGGATGATGCGCCTCCGTCGAACTCGCGTCGTCTGATTGGACACTCTGGTCCGGTTTATGCAGTCGCATTTGCACCTTCTGCCACACGCTCAGAGGGCGCTGTTGCGCCGACCAACGCTCGTTGGCTACTCTCCTCGTCTGCAGACAAGACCATCCGACTCTGGTCTCTTGATCTATGGCAGTGCATGGTCGTGTACAAGGGCCATGATCAGCCTGTTTGGGATCTTCAATGGGGCCCTTTCGGCCACTACTTTGTTTCTGGCGGACATGATAAGACCGCTCGTCTCTGGGTTACAGACCACATTCGTCAGCAGCGCATTTTCGTTGGCCATGACCAGGACGTGGACTGCGTCTGCTTCCACCCGAATTCTGCCTACGTCTTTACTGGCAGCTCCGATCATACGGTCCGTATGTGGGCGGTCACCACCGGTAACGCTGTGCGTATGTTCACTGGTCACACCGGCAATATTACGGCCTTGGCCTGCAGCAGAGACGGCAAACTTCTTGCATCCGCAGACGATCAAGGATCCATCCTCTTGTGGGACCTGGCACCGGGAAGATTGTTGAAGCGCATGCGCGGTCATGGAAAAGGAGGTATCTGGTCCCTTAGCTGGAGCGTTGAATCGACTGTCCTGGTTTCTGGCGGTGCCGACGGCACTGTCCGTGTGTGGGATGTCACCGGCCCAGCCCAAGATCCATCCCAGGGTCGTGTAGTTGGAGACGGCGGAGCAGGCACAAAGGTCGATGCCGGCAACCCCTCGGCCGCTTCCACGCAACCCTCGACCTCGGTTGCTCCGGGAATGGGCAAGAAGAAAGGAAAGGATGTCGTCGTCACGCCTGACCAGATCAGCGCCTTCCCGACAAAGAAGAGTCCGGTCTACAAAGTCAAGTTCACCAACATGAATCTGATCATTGCCGGCGGGGCCTATCTTCCTTGACGAGAAATTGTGATTTCGTTACGTTGCAAAAGTGGCGCCAGATACCCGTATTGTATTTTAATCTGTCTTCCCTTGCATTTCCTATTGTTCACTGGACCATCATGGGGGCCTTGGTGGCTTGATATTCGGCGGCGTCGTGGGGGGAGGCATCGGTGTTAAATTGGCAATAGTACAAAGAAAGGCCCTGGCTTTCTTCTGTCCAGTAATGATTTAATCAGATCGTGCTTGTGGCTCTATAGCATAGCAATCCCTCTTTATCGGGAAGCCGGTTAAATTGGCGCTACTAGTCTACGGCTTCTGCAGATGTCGCGTGCCATCACCACCATGCAAAGCACTAAACGAAGCACCGGCACCTGCCCCCTTCTGCATGGCAGCGGAAGCCTGCATATCAGCCACCTTTGGCGGAAGCACCAGCGCGCTCCGATCATTTCGCTTGTAGAAGTCCACCAAGATCTGCGCCGTCTTCGCCGGCATATCCTCCTGAACGAAATGGCCCGCTTCAGGGAGGACCTGGAGTTGATATTTTCCTGTAGAAACGTACATCTCAGCTGTAGAACACGGCCAACAGCTAGAAGGCTAAAACAAACCTTGCATCTGCCCGATCATCAACTCCTTATCCAGCCTGTCTGTCCCGGCTAACAGGAGGAGTTTGCCGCCGCGCGCCTCTAGGAATTTCCGACTGAGGCCGATGAACCAGTCTTCCCAGAAGGGCTTCGTGGCGGAGAGGTTGGTCCGCCAGACCCATGGTTTGGAGGGGTCTGAGGGCGATTCTTCCTGGTATAGGAGGGATGGAACGGAGACTCTGGCGGAGGTTCTATTTCGGATTGTTCGAGATCGTGTGCTGCGGCCATGGATTAGCTTTGCTTCTAGTCGACATTTCTTTCGGTGATGTAGAGGGAGAGGTAGTGGACATACTGCCACTCAATACCCGACGTCAACGAGGGGAATCTAGAAGGGCGAGTGGAGAGATATTTCTCCATGCTTTGGAGGGCATCCATGGCCGACCCTGCGTCATTTATCGTCAGGACAAAGCCTCGAAATAGATAGGGGCACCATATACATACCCTCGACAACATCCAGCACCGCATAAGCCAGTAATTTGTTGCCGAGCTCTCCCTTTTTCGCAACGTCAGTGATCACCGCTCCCCCAAGACTATGCCCCACAAGAACCAGGTCGGGAAGCTCCTCCCAGCCCATTTCCGCCTGCGTCTTGCGGACCACGTAAACCAGGTCTTGGTTGAGCGTCTCGAGGCTGAGATCTAGTTCGGCGGCCCCTCCATCAGCTCTTTGCACTGACGTGCGGCCGTGGTCGCGTGCGTCTAGCGACAGGATCCCGGCTTTGGGGAGGATCTTGCGGATTTCTTCTGCGCAGGTTGCAAATGAGAGACCTGATGAGCCGGCTCCGTGGTGCATGACGAAGAGTGGACCTGAGTCGGTGGGTGGCGTGAGATAGACATGGTGGATGATGCGGAGAGTGTCGGTTTCGCGGGTTAGAAAGAGCTCTTGAGCAAAAAAGTCTGACCAGCTCAGTGAGGACGAGTCGGATGATCTGTATGTCATTAGCGGGATTCTCACAACGTTCTCATGGAATCTTGTGGGGTTGGCTGGTGAATGCATGCGGTATGCATATGCACCTGCGGTACGACCGTGCTAACGTACCCCTGGCTGGCTCTGGCAAACAGCTGTCTGCTCGGCGAGGGAATAACAGTCCCTGCTGACGAGACTGAAGAGGAGTCCTCATCGTGACTGCTTTCAGCGGGGTGGTTCATTGACGAAGACTCGGACAGAAGAGGGGCCTCGGGCGGCAACTTGGCCAGCTTTGATTTGGCAAAAGCTTTGTGAAGATCGCTCATGGGCGGTTGATATCTATGGCTATGGTCTGAATATATATATGCCTCTATATCGCTGTCAGAGCAGATTCGTTGACTAGGGAGTGAAGTTCATTTGACCATCTATTCCGAGATGGCGTTGTGGTAACGTGGGGTAAAGGCCAACCTGAACAGGGTGTTTTGAAACTGGACTAGATATATCGGGTAGGGGGAGAAAGGATTGGCATCTACAAGGATGGTTTATATCGTTGATTGGATTTTATCTTATTATCGAAGCATCGTAGACTTGCAAATGTTGATAAATGTGTTACTGTCTTGTTTTAGGTGGGCAGTACCGCCCCGAGCGGGCGGGTGAGTAAGCACCGTTCGCTGCTAACTATAGATTAACACCATCGCATTCACGCAGCGAACGGTCATCGGGCGTAGTGCTTTTATCTTGCCCAGTACGATAATACAGCTATTCATACTCCAATCAGTTCTACTCGTACAATCCGGCTGTGAGGAGTAATTACGAGGGATTGTGGCCAGATTATATGTTTGCGCTGGTGTATACGTCACAACGCGCAGTAGAGTATATAGATCTGGATAGCCGTCGAAATGGCAAGCCTGCAGTTGGTGCACCATTGTCCCACTATTTCTACTGCCAAAGTAGAAAGTAAGATAATCACATATATCGAGCCAGAGGCGGCCAAATCCCATCCGGCTCTCCCTCTGCATTTCGCGAGTGACGCGCCGCCTGACGCAACAACCCCAGCTCCGAGGCATGGCGATATGGTCGCCGTTTTGCCTCGCCTGAAAGATCGCGCTGTGTGAGGCGCACAAAGAGCCTCGGTGCGATGTGCTTGATATGCACCTTGAGTGGCTCCGCCGTCTCCTCCGGCTCGGCCAACCAGACGTACGATCTGGCCTCGTCGCGCGATTGCAAAGACTTCTCATCCCCATAGAGGAAGCAATCTGATCGCAGACCCGTCGGCATCTCGCTGTTGTCGCGCATCGTCTGGAAACCTACTCCGAAGTTCATCCACGTTGATCTCACCAACTGCCACCCAGTGCAGGGTAAACTTCGCAATGGCGGCTTCATCCATGAGCAGCGCTTTACAATGCAACCCGTGGATAGATGGCCGTCTCGATCTGCGCTCGAAGCCGGGCCACTCGGGTCCATCCGCGTAGAACAACACCAGGCCACAGACTGTCGCCTCGGGGAAACTCAGAACTTGCTCCCTCCATCATACAGCTGGAAAGACATGATGGAATAATATGGAACAAAACGCAACCTCAACTGATTATACAGGAAAAGGCGCTATGAGAATATCGATGGCGGGGTGGAATACTGTCTTCAAGCCTGACGATCACCTCCTGGTCTGGAATGGTGTATGTATACTGGCTGATGGAAAACATTTGATATGGCTGTGCGACATGGGAAGGCCTTCAAGAGGCTTATTACCTGGCCAGATGTCGAAGTCGCTCATGCTAGATGGGTCAGTAGTTGCCCTAAAACGCGAGATATATATACAAAGAACTGCCAACAGAAGCTGTGGAGATCTAGGTCAACAGCAACTGAGTAGGCCGGTCAGATCAGAACATGATACCTCCATCGTCGCCTCAGGTACTTCGATTGTGATGAGTGATGAGTAATTGAGTATCACGTGATTACAGGATCGTCGATGACCTCACTGCGTCTGCAATTTAGGGATCTGCGGGAGCTGCAGCAATGGATCATCAATGAAAGCGTCTATCTACCGGTGACTCTGGGACGGTCTGAGGAGGGGAGATCCCGATGATCAGCTGGACACCCAGCTCCATTTCCGGCGACAAACATGAGCTTATCTACTGCCAGACGTTCGGTATTACATGCTCGGCTTGATAATGAGCCGCTGTCTGGCTGCGTTCGTCATGACGTCAACTCCAGAAATTCCATGATCTACCTTGCTATCATTAGAGATGTACCTCTCTATCTCAATTCTTTATTGTCCATAGTCCATCTATCTCTTCCTAGTCAAGTCTAATTAATTTATTATTTGCGTGGTATTTCCGAAAGAAGAGTTATAACGACTCCACTGTCATCTATTACCGAACTCCTACCTATGACATAGACCGCGCAGAGGACAATGGTTTCACTGTGGCGCTCGAACGATAACTCGGAGCGAGAGGAGCAAGGCCGTGATGGAGATGATAGATCCAGAGGACAATATCAGGAAGCAGATGAACGGACACGACTTTTACCGAGAGAAAACCAAGGGTATCTGAGTCCGGATGATCCTGCAGTAAGTGGCGCATGTTGATAACAAACCTCCTGCGTTCGTGTTTCTCTAACAACTTTTACTATCAGGTATCCCCCTACAATCTGTGGAGTGTCAGGGCTCTCAGAGCCTTGTCCTCTTTCTGTCTCGCCCTCAGTTTCGTCTGGTGGACCTTCCTGCTCGTCTCCATCTTCGTCAGCCCTCCGATGATGCACAGCCGTGGCTCTGGCTTTTTTAGCTTCGCGTATACCACACTCACCGTCTGCTACCTCGTTATCGCGCTGCTCTTCTTTACAATCCCGTCAAAGGCCATGACGATATCCGGCATAGTGCTGGCCGTCTTCCTCTTTGTAGATATGTGCATTATCCTCGGTGTACCTCAGCTGCGCGTCGAAGAGGGCTGGGTTGGTATTGCCTCGGTCGTCTGGGCCACCCTGATATCCATTTTCAACGTCCTCCAAAACCGGGCCGTTGCCTGGGGCAAGAGGGAGGAAGAGGAGCGCCTTACCGGACGAGAGGAAACCCGGCGGTCGCTCCGGGAATGGATCGCCGTGCTGATTGAAACAATCTTCATGGTTGTGTTCGCGATAGTCTCGATCCTCTTCACTGCAACCCTGATCATCCGCGCCCGCGATGCCTCCCTCCACGCCCCGGGACAAAAGTACCTCGTCAACGGCGAGAAGTACCAAGTCCACCTCGCCTGTGTTGGTCGCATGAACGGCACCACCGATGGCAACGGAAAGACACCACCCACCGTCCTCCTCGAAGGCGGCGAAGGCCCAGTCGAGCACTCCCTGCAACCCTTCATCGACAACATCTACAAACAAGGCCTCATCGACCGCTACTGCTACTGGGACCGACCAGGATACGCCTGGTCCGACAATGCCCCCTCCCCACACTCCGCCGGCATGGCAGCCGATGCTCTTTCCGAAGCCCTCGCTCTCGCCGGCGAGGAAGGACCCTGGATCCTGGTCTCCTCCGGCATCGGCTCAATCTACAGCCGCATCTTCTCCAGCCGCCACCTCCTCGAAACAGAGGGCATCATGCTGATCGACGCCATGCACGAGGACTACCTCGGCAAAGTGGGCAACGCCGGCCGCGGCTTCCTGCTCTGGCTCCGCGGGGTCCTCTCCCCGCTAGGCCTGGACCGCATCTTCGGCGCCATGTTCAAGGGCCGCACGCGCCAAGACCGCGTCTACGGCCGTAGTGCGTACCAGACGGACAAGTTCATCAAGGCCAAGTTGCAGGAGAACCTCGTCGCCGAGTCAATGACTGCCTCCGAGATCCAGACGGCGCGCCATGTGCAGATGCCCGATACACCACTTGTCGTCGTAAGCTCCGGGATCGAGGTCCACAGGAGCAACAAGTGGGCCAAAACACAGGAGGATCTGACCAAGATTACGAAGAACTTGAAGCATTGGGATATCGTCAAGGGTGCGCCTCATGAGGTGTGGAGAAACACTGAAGGTCGACAGATTCTGGAAAGGAGACTCAAGGAGCTGGTCAAGGGCGAGTGATGATACACGATTCTGTGATGATTTCTTTTCTCCATTTTAGGTTGTCTATCAAATTGTAATGTATCTAAATTGTCTTACGATTGCGATGTCCTCATGTTTGTCCTTCTATATGCGGTCCAATCTTCTTTGGATTTCTGTGTCTTCTCTCAGGGATCTCTCATTTCACGCGATTACTACCTAGTTAGGATAACAAAAGCAATTAATAAGGTGAATTCCTGTCTGACCATTGCAGTCACACGTGACGATAATCAAGCGCACTGCAGATTGTACACGCATAGGCCAGAACGGAGCACCCTCTCGAATCAAAAAGACACCAGCCATAACACTATTACAAGTAGGTATACACTCATGGAGCTCCCGGAAGCTGATATTGCAAGTATCAGCCCTCACTTTTGGAGTGCAGCGGACTCCGGATCTTCCTCATCCAAATAAGGGCGGTGTTCATGAAGGCTGGACAGACTCCGAAAACCCATACCAGCAAGGAATCGTAGGACGATCGCAAAGACACAGACGAACATCGATGCAATGGTCACTAAGACTGGATGCCGCATACCAACGATGAATGGCCGGACGATCTCAAAGCATAAGGTCGGCACGGAGAGACGCAATTCGAAAAGACGTGTATACCCATCCATTGAAGTATTGGGAGAGGGTACATCCTGTTCCGAATCTGCAGCACGTTTCCGGTAGGCGGATAGAACAGTTTCCACATGCACCATGTATGAAACTTGTACTAGCGAGGAGCACTGCGAGTTGTGTAGAGGCTGGTATAGGGTCAATGTTATCGGAGAAGAACTGCGCAGCTTCTGCCAGTGGGGAACCAATCTCGAGGGACGCGACAGCAAACCGGCTAAATGCTTCAGAAATGTGTCCTCTGTCGGTCTGCTAGACGAGGCTCCATAATCGGTGCTGAGTGACCTCAAGAATGCGATTCGGGACTTTGGAGAAAGTATAGCCCGAAGCAATGGTAATCTGTCGCTGGTGGGTATTGGAGCTGGAAATGGCTTGTCCGGATCGCCTAACAGAACACGATACGCATTCTCAACACCGCGATGGGCAACTCTCCGCTGATCATGAGGCTTCTGTGGGCTCGAATCGATCCATGTATCTCTTTGCACAAACGAGGCAACTTTCTCTTCCGAAGGGAGATATTCCACAAAGCGAGAATGTGGTTGAGGCCATCTTGAGGGCTGGGGAAGAATTGCGTGTTGTGATGGCGTGGGATGCTTGCGCTCCGGTGAGATTGTACTTGCTCGTTGTTGTGCTTGGCCAGAGAGCTTGAAATCCTCTACCGCAGCATCAGAGAGGAAAGGAGGCTTCGGTGGCCTTGGTGGTCTCCAATTACTCTCATCTTCATTGGTCAAGAGGCGAGCTCGGATGTTCTCTGAGCTGCAGGTGATCGAGGTGATGTTACTCTGATGCGATGAGAGCGCACTTTTTCTGTTTCTTTCGCGGTACAGGTGTGCAGACGAAAGGTGCTTTGCCTGTTCGCTTTCGGACGCCGGACTATTAGTTGGATTTGTAGGCAAGGTTTCGTTAAAGATGAAGTGCGTATCAAGCTGCCGACTGAAGGGTACTGTTGGAATAGTAGACTTGACGTTCGTATTTCGGTCATTCCGGACTCCATCGAGTTCGCGCACAGGAGACAGATCTAAACTGCTAGAATACTCGCCAAACAAACTGCAATTGTCGTCTTCTGATTCGGTGAGTCTCGTCTTGTTCGGAGATTTTGAAGGAGTGACCGGTGCATTCTCTTGCAGATGTTCCTCCAGCGCGAACTGGGATGCATGTGAAGGTCTGAACTGTCGGTGCGATGTTATACGGTCCATTTCGACTATTGTAGGTAATTGCAGGTACCTGAAAATGGGCAACGGCAGGAAAAAAGATCTGCGAAGCTTGTCAATTAGTTATAATGAATCGAGGGAGAACTTGAAGAATAACAAGATTGCGGGTCAAGTAAGGAAGTTAGATAGGTTGCGAATCCACTTCGGGAAGGCATGATCCAGTCCACACAACGACTGATTCACAGGGTAGGGCACATGGTATGGTAAGGTGCAATTATTATTGAAAGAACCTTGCCGGAGAATTGTTATAATTCTACAAGTTCAGAATTGCAATCGCGAGTGGTTATGTACATCAGGTATCTATTTCAGGACGGCTTGCAGGGTCTCCAGAACCTGTGACAACGTTAGTAATTGAGTGAGTATAGGCTCGTGCTAATGAGTCCGTGGTTGACCTACCTCGAGCTCAATCTTAGCCTCAGCAATATCCTGCTCGCTGCCACTACCATTGGCAATCTTCTGGACCTCGGCGATCTGGGACTTGACGGCCTGTAATTGAAAGATTGGGTCAGAAAAGTATACCATGACATTTTCTTTGTTTCCACAACTTACATCGGCGCTGAAGTCCTCCAGGGGGTATGCCTCCACGGCATTGATGCTCAGAGCAGAGTCAGGCTGAACGACGGCGAAGCCACCAGAGACTGAAGAACGCAGACTCGTTAGTGCGATGCTATAGAAAAGCAATGGAACATCTTCGTGGTCCCACGATATCGCAGCGCAAAGCTCAGCTGGGTTGTCCGGACGTACGGAAGAACTTCTTGTTGGCACCACCCTCCTCAACGATCTCAACGAGACCGGGCTTCAGCTGCTCAATGGAGGGAACGTGGTTGGCGAGGACACCCATTTCTCCGGACTCAGCGGGGATGTTGACCTGGACACTGTAGGGGGCGGTCGTCAGTATGCAATCAAGTCATGTTCAGAATTGTCGGTTGTCGATGAGAGGGGAGTTGGTCGTCACGTACACGCCGGCCGACTTGAAGATAGTCTGTTCCAAGATCCCTATGTCAGTTCCCAACCTATAAGACGAAAAGGGTGTGTTCAGTCATCTCGGATCGTACCTGGTGAGGAAGGGCCAGAGAAAGCTTGATCTTGTCCGACACAGCCTCAGCGTAACCTCTGCGCTGGAGAGGAACGCGGAGAGCAGAGGGACGAGCCCTGAGAGCAGAGCGAGCGAAGCGAAGAGAGCTCATCTTGCAATGGATGGAAGGGAGAACGTGGTGATGGTATCCCTCTTGAACCTGGGTCAAAGTTGCAAAGGTCGAAGTCCGACTGCCGGTTGTTCCCTAGCGGCTCTTCGCATCACGTGATAGAGTCGACATCCGCAAATATTCCAAGCATTCAACACCCATCTTCGCTCACCTAACTGAACAAACCGAGATCGTTTGTTATATACAGTGTCTTATTTATCCATTGGCGATAAATGAAAGTTTCCGTGTTTCCTCTATTCTGAAAGGCCAATGTCCCTCGCCTGTTACTAGGGACTCCATCACACATTGCGACTACATCGACTGCTAAGCTTTCGTACATCTCGGTCAGCAGTTTCATTCTAAGGGCCGCCGGCAGATACCCTCAAAAGGAATATCAGTGGCATTTGCTCTAATGATGAACACATTGATTCTGGAAACGGTACTCAGTAGACTACATTTCAACGTGGATGTTTCAAGCACCACAACGTGAAGTCACGTGATACAATGGGCTACACAGTGTCTTTAGCCTTTGTAACAGATATCCCACCCTATATTAATGTATTTCGCGCTCGTAGCTTGTTGAGCACCCGAACTATTGATGGCTCGCCCTACCACCCTCCTGGATCAAGCAAGCAAGCGATGTCTGGCATCACCATGCCAAGCGATATTGGGATTCGACTTAGTAATCAGGTCACGGGACATTGTTCACATTTCACAACCGGTCTTACGAGGTACTAGTACTCCATCTTGAGAATCGATAAGTTGCTCCCTAAAAGTGTCAAAATCAAAGACATACAGACAAGTAGTCTCAAAAAAGGTAGAGGGGCAACCCGATAGTACCGGCAGCAAGTGTTGTTGTGAACATAAGGTAGATATTTGGCGCTGCCGCAGTTGGCCGGACGGAATGAACCAATGACGCTAGCCGCTGGAGCAGTAAGCGAAATCCCACACAAATCTTTCCCAGCAGAACCCTAGCCGGAATCTTTGGGGGGGTCTCTAGCCTTTTGCTCAGTTCAAGGACATCTTCAATCCGCCAACTCATCGTCAACCCGTTTCTTGTTGCGACACATCCCGTCAAGATGGCCAGTACGTTACCTGAACCCCGGCATTTTGGAATTCTCGAATCGATTCTATGCCAGCACAATGTCCCCGGATTCTACGGAAGTCGCTGACGGTTATTTTCACTTGAACAGAGTCCAAGAACGCGTCTCAGCACCACCGCAGCCAGAAGGCTCACCGTAACGGGTTCGTACAGTCCTCAGCAATTTGAATCGAAATATGTTGGTTGGGATGGAAGGATTTCGTTGCAGTGATGGTTTTGACATCACCGAACTGGTCCTGAACGACTCGCGACCAGCTTGCAACATATCCACCAACCACATTTTGAAGAAGGGAAAGACAGGTCGCTGATATTTACCGTTTGATTCCAACAGTATCAAGAAGCCTAAGACTCACCGTTACCCTTCCCTCAAGGGTGTTGACCCCAAGTTCCGCCGCAACCACAGACACGCCCTTCACGGCACCATGAAGGCTCTGGTACGTTGACTTTGCTGCTGCTTAGTCGGAAGCAGCTGGATGTCGGAGGGCATGGCTAACTTTCCTACAGAAGGAGCGCAAGGAGGGCAAGCGGGAGGTCGCATAAATTGATTCATCGATATTAAATGGGAAGCGATTTGAGTTGGTTTAACGTGCGATGATACAGAGCGTCATGTCGGAAGAGCCTGGCTGGGTTTTCGCGCGACGGCTTGTTAAATAACACAAAAATGGATTCGATTCCACGACTTGGCCATCATGAGTGCCTGGAGCATGATCTTGTTTCTGCGATTGGGCATGTGTTTGTGCCAACTTGCTTCAGTCTGTCTTTGCTTTTTTCTGCGTCGGGACTATATTCGTCATCCCGTCCGTTCAGGCATATGTGTGTACAGCTTCGTGTCTTTCCCATGCGCGGTTGCTGAAGGATTTTTCAACGTGCCGAGAAGAGATCCCATGCCCTCCTATTACCAAACACCCTTTCCCTTTCTCTCCCGTGGCGAGAGGGTGCATGGATGGAGGGCAACATACCCGTAAGCCAGATAGTTCTGAATATCAATTTGTTCCAATTTCCTTTACGTTAAATGTGGTTATGAGCTTCATGTCTTCCATTTGGAAAAGGACCTGCTTCAAGACCTCATCGAGGCAAGCAGATCTACACCCTCCAAACAATAAGCCTCTTATCAAACCCACCACTAACAAGCCACTCCTCCTTCACCACCTTGCCATCCCGCTGCACCTCAACCCAACCAGCCCAGATAGCCCGTACCTTCGACCCAACCTGATGCCCATCTTTCAACATCGCCGTCACCTTCCCCGTCATAGTCTCCACTCCGCGAATCACCCCATCATCCCCATTCACCCACACTCCCGACCCATCAGGCCGCCAAACCACCTGCGGAGTGGAGTAGACCGTCTGCGGCGCAAACGTATTGGCCTGGATCATGATGGCGGCATCCTCGCGGTTCTGGAGCGCAAGGGCCGCAAAGGCCTGTGTGGCCTGTGTCTCTGGCTCCGCGGACGTACTGCCCATGGGCGGAGGGGCCGACGATTCCTGCTCCTCCTTCGGGAATAGCAGGCGCACAATGATGACTTTCATGTGCGGGAGGGTCGAGGCGGCGACGGCTATGAGGCCGGGATCGTGCGGGCTCAGAGCAAGGCATGAGGGAGAGAACGCGACCCAGGCGTTGGAGTGAGGGGCTAGGTTCTGTTTGCCGAGCAGCTTGCACTCGGTGGGTGTCTCGGTAGACGTCGAGGACGGGACGGCGTAGTAGAAGAGGTAGGTTGAGTCGCGGCGCGAGGCAAGCAGGACGAGTTCGTGAGTATCTGGATGGCGGACGAAGAGGATCGATTCTGGGTTGGTGAGCAGGTTGATGTGGGCGATGGGCTCGTTCAGCTCCGCGGTGTCAGGACCTCCTGCTCTGCTGGAGATACGGAGACGGTAGATTAAGACCTTGGAGTCCCAGCCAGCGGTAGCGACCCATACGACGTCGGACGTAGTTCCGCCTGACTGTTCGTCTTCTTCATATGCGATCACCTTGATTGCATACTTGGCATGATCTTTCCGACGTGACAGAATCTCGGCACCCCGTTGGAGAAGAAGCTGGCCCGACATATTGGTCATAAGGACGTATGTGCCATTTTGGATAGGCGCGTATGATAGCACCGGGGAGTCAGAGTGTCCCGTAAACGACGTGACGACGTCGTTGCCTTCGTCTGTCTTGAAAAGGTGCACTTGTCTATCTGCGCCCGTGGCGACGATGTAGCGTGACGAGTCATCTTGATTTTCCTTCTGGCTAGGATTCTGCCAGGGCTCTACCGAACATACTAGGATATTGGCAGAGGTTGGTGTTTGGATGACATTTGGTGTTGAGGGTGCTGGGCCATGTCAGTAAACATAAATATCTCCGCAACATCGAGGCTGCAAGTCAGAGAGGGTACGATTTTTGGCTGACCTGGAACCGTCCAGACGTCTTTCTCTTCACTTTTGCCGTATCGCTCGAATTTTACGCTCTCATCAAACACTTGTTTCTCCTGAAGGACGCCCTCGATGGTCCAGTCGCTGTTGTCGGTCTTTCCATCCGGTTGCCCCGCGTCGGCTGGAAGTCCCGCTTCTCGGATGAATACATTCAGGGTCTCTGTATAATTATTAGATCGAAGAAAGCGAGCTACTAGAGCACTAGCCAGTTGTGTTGTTGCCGTCATCTCGCCAATCTGATGTGTCTAGCGGTTCGGAATGTTGACAGAGGAAACCGAACGTAGTCAAATCACTGACGGCGAGTTCCGTTCCTCGGTGATATCAGACCCTATAGAAACTAGAAAATTTGGAGCTAAATTTCAACTGCTTCATTGCTTAGAACTCTTAGTTAATTGTTATAGTAATACAGATTGAAGAGAACTTGAATAGTTTCAAAAGATTCGGACGAAATCAGCTATGCAATGGTATCAGGCCATCCCTAGATGTTTAGAGCAGAATGAAACGAGACAATAGCAGAATCCAAATTTCTGTTGTTTGATGCAAGAGCGGCCTTTCCCTTAGCCAAACATGTCCTCTGCCCTCCTTCGAGGGCCGCCTCGCCCTTCAATTTTATCATAGAATAACTCTTTGCCGGCATTGGACTTGAACTTGGAGGGGAACAGCTCTCGGACAGATGCGCCTCGACCCTTGATTGACATGCCGTTAGCCGCACCTCGAATCGAGATACCCTGATCTTGGCCAGCTGCTCCACGAATGTTGACCCCGTTTTGATCCTCCGAGTCCGGAAACAACTCGATATTCTTCCTGTGCGACGGGTTCTGGTCCCGAGCGCCATCCACCCGGGGCACAGAGATTCTCCTCGAGAACAGATCTCCTGTCTCATCCGCGGCATCGATCGCATCTGAGCGGCGATGATTGCTTTGTTTGCTTGGGAAAAGTTCTTTCTTGAGGTAACTCGACGCTGGCTTGTTTGGAAAGAGCTCGCGGGCATTGGAATCGCCGTCGCTAGTACGAGAGGGGAAAAGTTCCTTGCCTTCATTGCGACGGATAAGCTGTGGCGAGCGCTCCCGGAAGCGACTTCGCGTACCGCGCTCCTCTTGCTCTAGACGACCACTCTCGGCCAAGGTGTCGCGACCTGGGGAAGCGCTCCGATTCCGAAGGCGGCCAGATAAACGTCCTTCGTCAGGGAACAGTTCCCGCTGGCCTCTCCGTGTTCGTCCGCTGCGACCTCTCTCCGAGTCTGAATAGTCGGTGCTAGCACGTGGTCCTTCATCGTCGTACATACTGGCGCTGAAATTGTCGTCCGCGTCACGGTCTCTTCGCCGTCTAAGCTCCCGACCGTCGAACCGTCTTCTTTGATAGTCACCATCGCTCGAGCCTTCGCCGCCGTGACGACGTCTGTCTGCGAGTTCTCGTCGCAGCTTCTCCCGGGGGTCGTGTTCGGGGTGCATGAGATAGAATCGGCTGGATTCGTATGCGCGGGGCTTTTTGCGATCGGTCTTCACTGCCGACCTCACTTGAAGCACAGATTCGGGGTGGGTTGACAGCGCTTTGGCAGAGCGTAAGCGCAAAGGTGGAAACGAAGATGTATCTTCCTCTTCACTGGCCTGCGTGAAAGCTGCCAGAGCCTGCAGACCAACTTCGGGAGATGGGTAGATGATATTTGCGGATGTGTCGTCAATCCACTCGACGCGGGAAGGGACCTCGCCGGAGAAGTAATCTGTCGCGAATTGTTTGATATTATCCGTAGTTAAATCATCAACACCTCGTATGTGGACCTTCTCATACTGTGCTTCAGCTGTTGTGGGATCGACCGAGCCGTCTTGACTAGTAACTGTCGTGGTCGCGGGTTCCTAAGGAAGTTTGAGATATGTTAGTTGCCACGAGAGAGCAGCAGAAAGATTGGGGGCATTCTCGCTCACTATTTCAATTGACTCTGGCTCTGGAAGCGGTCCGAGGTCAATATCCATGTCGATATCCATAGAGGCGTCCATGGCGATGGAAGATGAGTGAGCACCGTTTGCCGGGTCTGGCTGTGTCATGCTGGCAACCTCCATGAGGGAGGAGACAAGATACGTGGACAAAAGGAAATCGGCAGACTCTTAGAGTCGGATAAGGTATGAGAGTAGAGGCAATCAATTGAAGGGCGGTAAGAGACGTGGAGTTGATAAGTATGCAGCGAACTGAATCAGCAGCGAGTCCAGCTGGTAGATGAAGTTACTTAGACCACTTCCGGATTACCCAACTGGGAAAGGCGTCGGGCGGAGTAGAGCTCCAACTCCTCCACATATCACTGTCTTCTCACCAACAACTAAATGGATTTATACTCTATCTACATTGAACGGACTCAGTCTGCTCGAACAACATTGACGAACGCCTTTACATAATCTCTGGCAAACGGGAGTCATTGGACTAACATTCTCTTTACGCTACCATTCGACGATGGCTTGATCCCCTGCGATTGGATAGCTCGATACTATGAGTTTACTGTGACGCTGGGAGTAAGCTGGCGATGGGCTTCAGGTGAATGATTGACATGCAGCCAAGACTACTTGCGAATCTTCGCTTCGACTTCAGCAAGCAACCAGATACAGACTCCCATCGTCATTGGATTTGATGGCATACGTGAAATCGAATTCGCCTCACAACATGCTGTCGAAGGTCGTCAATGAAGATGGAAGAGGAATTGGGCCCATTCAAGAATGAGTCAACGCCTCAGTCTTTGCTTACGGTTAGAGACTCAAGTCAAGTCTGCAGGCCTCACTCTACAACTTTCCGTCTGGGCACAGATGTGAACTACAACAGCGTGTTACCATTGCTTTCGGACTTGTCAAGATGGTGACTGACTCGAAGCTCAGTCGCATCTTTTCTGAATCATGTTTTAATGCTGCATAGTAACCAGGAACAATATACGGGGCTTTTCTTGAGTTTACGAAACGATCCTGCGTTCTTCGGCCTCAGGTCTATCGCAAGATAACTTACTTGTGCCCGTCATGACTCTCCGGCCACCTCGTCTTTCATAGATACAGTTACTGCGACTACGGAGAATTAGCCCAAGGTTTTCAGTCGGCCCGCCCAAGATTTGGAGCGTCCTCTGTCTGCAGTCTATGGGATCAAAGCCTTGATCAATCACGGATAGCAATTACCGTCGATTTACTTGGGCTTCCATCGACTTGCCTTTTGTAAGTTATGATCCACTCCTTGGTGATCATGAAGATAGAAATGCAGTCGGAGTGAGTGGAATAGTTGGAGTAGTGTAAATAATACTTGGGCCTTGTAGCTGACACTCAAGCGTCATTTGCTGCACATCTGGTAGACCCCAGATACTCAGTGTTTGCAAGGAACACCAGTGTGAACCTGACGACTAACAATCTGCATACTTTCCGCTTCCCCCACTCGAACATCGTCCTTCCCCCCACTACCTCAATTAGGCTATTCTCCAACAACCTTCCCTCTGGTAACCTTTGATTCAGGTTCTAGTCCAATGGATGAATAATGTGATTGCACGGCGCGTTTCCGCTTCTTTGGCTCCAAAGAATCATGTTGGTTGCCAGGTGGTCTCCCCCACCTCCACCTCCGCCTCCACAGGACTTTTTCCGAGGACATAAGCGATCAATTGCAGCCATATATCGCGCCCGCAAGGCCCTCTTGCAGCATGAACATGATGACAGGCCCATGGACAGCTACGTTGGAGATGATGTGGACCTCGCGTTCCACATTTACGGATGATGCACTGGCCAATCTGGATTTCTGACCGAAGATGCAGTGCAGTGACTAGCTTTCCATATGAGTGAGCTGTACCCCGAAATAAACGTATTACTTCTGGGCTCACTCATACTCTTATCTTTCTGAAGAGAATAACGAATAACGGACGTTATTATCACCGTGTGATTACTAGCCCACTTTGTCCATTATGCTTTACGCTGAAGACGATAAGCTCATCTACCGATTTGATGACCACATTCTTTGGATCCAGCCATGGAGCGAGAATGCTTTTCGTATCAGAGCTACGAAGCTAGCGTCTATGCCATCTGAAGATTGGGCCCTATCTGCAAAGCCGAGCACACAGCAGGCGATCATTGAAACCCCCGCCGGCAAAGAGGCCAGCATTTCCAATGGCAAAATTAAGGCGGTTGTCTCCCAGCGAGGCAAGATCACAATCTGCAACTCCAACGGTAAAAAGCTCCTAGAAGAGTATGCCCGTCATCGCCGTGATCCAATGGACCCGAAATGCAGCGCGCTCGAGATTGAAGCGCGCGAGCTCCGACCAATTCTGGGAGGCGATTACCATCTCACGATGCGATTGGAGTCGCTAGACCCGAAGGAGAAGATCTACGGTATGGGCCAGTATCAGCAGCCTTACCTAAATCTCAAGGGAGTCGACTTGGAGTTGGGACACCGGAATTCCCAAGCTAGTGTTCCGTTTGCTCTGTCCTCCCTTGGCTATGGTCTTTTGTGGAACAATCCCGGGATCGGACGAGCCGTGCTCGGGACAAATATCATGAGCTTTGAGGCATATTCGACGAAGGTTCTCGACTACTGGATCGTTGCGGGTGATACACCGGCGAAGATCGAAGAAGCATATTGCAAAGTGACGGGCTATGTCCCGATGATGCCAGAGTATGGTCTTGGATTCTGGCAGTGCAAGCTCCGCTATTGGAACCAGGAGCAGTTGCTCAACGTCGCGCGAGAGTACAAACGACGCAATATTCCTTTGGATGTTATTGTAGTTGACTTCTTCCACTGGAAGCACCAAGGAGAGTGGAGTTTTGATCCCAAATTCTGGCCGGACCCAGGTGAGTCTACTCCAGCCGCATGATACGCATCTGTAGTTGCTGATAGGGCTGCGACCCCAGACGCAATGGTCAAAGAACTCAAAGAAATGAAGGTGGAGCTCATGGTCTCCATCTGGCCTACAGTCGAAACCCTCTCCGAAAATTACCCGGAAATGCTCGAACGCGGTCTGCTGATCAGGCATGACCGCGGCCTTCGAGTAGCTATGCAATGTGATGGCGATGTCACACATTTCGACGCGACGAACCCCGAGGCTCGCAAATATATCTGGGAAAAGGCGAAGAAAAACTACTACGACAAAGGGATCAAGATCTTCTGGCTTGACGAAGCCGAGCCTGAATACTCGGTCTACGACTTTGACATTTACCGCTACCAGGCTGGCAGCAACCTACAGATCGGCAACATCTTTCCCCGGGAATACGCGCGGGCCTTCTACGAAGGCATGGAGGCTGAGGGACAGAAGAACATCGTGAACCTTCTCCGGTGCGCCTGGGCCGGCAGCCAAAAGTACGGTGCTCTCGTCTGGAGCGGCGACATCGCGTCGTCGTGGGGTTCCTTCCGCAACCAGCTGGCCGCGGGCCTGAACATGGGCCTCGCAGGAATCCCGTGGTGGACGACGGATATCGGGGGCTTCCACGGGGGCAACCCTGCTGATCCTGGGTTCCGGGAACTCTTCACCCGCTGGTTCCAATGGGGTACGTTCTGTCCCGTGATGCGCCTGCACGGTGACCGGGAGCCCAAGCCTGAAGGCCAGCCGACTGCTCCGGGCGCCGACAATGAGATCTGGTCCTATGGCGAGGAGGTGTATGAGATCTGCAAGAAATACATCGACATCCGGGAGGAGCTGCGGGACTACACCAGAAGTCTGATGAAAGAGGCACATGAGAAGGGCACGCCGGTCATTCGGACCCTATTCTATGAGTTCCCAGAGGACAAGAAGTCTTGGGAGGTCGAGACGCAGTATCTGTTTGGGTCCAAGTATCTGATTGCGCCAGTCCTTGAGGCTGGTCAGCGAAAGATCACGGTGTATCTGCCCGCAGGAGCTTCATGGAGGCTATGGGGGGAGGAAACGGAGCGCCCTGGAGGGCAAGATGTTGAGGTTGCATGTCCCATTGAGACGATGCCGGTCTTTGTCAGAGTATAGGCAGTAACATATACCAGCCATTGGGGCATCTATCACCACGCTGCCCGGGGCGGGGTTAAAGCAGAGCACAGACAGGTCCAGGCAACAGTCACATATATGGAACACTCCTACGCTAATAAAGTACTGGATTGAAGCATAGATGAGCATTATAAGACAATACTGTAACCATTCATAAGGCCGAATTTCAGGATTCCGCGGGATGCGCCAACAAGCTGCTGGCAAATGTATTGTCGTCACATTGCCACTACAGGTAATAAGCACTAAGCAGGCCAACGTAGTTAATATAACTAGCTACTTAAGCGGGGCTATGGTCTGATGCGGCGATGCCTGCATGGGCGATACAACTCTACTGAGGATGGGGTGAAGGGAATGGAGGGGGTGTAGAGCACTATGATCTTGTGGTCGACCTGACAGCCATTGTGGGAGAATTCTTGTTTATTATATCTACTGAATGAGTGAAGAAGGCTGATCATAGAGTAAGAACCTCCCCACTAGCAGACACACTCTTCATATTCATGTCCATGGCCATCTGAACACACTCCAAACGCTTGCCCACCATCACCGGCTCTGGCACAGCCACATACGTCCCCTTGGCCAGAGCAGCCGGCAGATAAGCTGCCTGGTTGCCTGGCATAGCGGGGGGTTTGAGGCGAGATTGATACGGGAGATCAAAAACAGTCACTCAATTCGATAAACACAGTCAAGTTTGGCTGCCATCCGGCGTCTGAGGTCGATGTGGCATGAGAGAGCCATGACCTGCGGCGCTCATCAGATTTGGACTTCGAGATTGCATTGAGTCAAGGATAATTATCCCTTGTTTTGGCCCCTCCATTGTTTGTCTTTCTTTTGTCAATTGCCTAGTCAACCGGACTCTCTTCGGAGTTTGGAGTTTGGAGTTTGAGACTCCGAGACTAATGCATCAATACTTCGACTCCGCAATCACTTCCAGCTGTATGATTTCCTCAGTTGGGTCGCGGGCGTCCGTATATCTTGATTCTAGGGGGGACACCGCGTCAGCAAGCCATCGTCCTTCCTTCAACCATGCCCTGGTCACCGATTTACCCCGCTGAAAGAGAATCCAGGAGACGCTTGTGACATGAATGGTCTGTTTTGGTCGCGTCCGCTTTGAATGGTTCCCATGAAGTTGTCACTGCACCAGCGCAGCTATCATCTATAGCCTTGAGCTAGGGAAATTATCTACCGCGTAACTGGGCTCTTGCTCACACAACTCTTTACTTTAGATATCACACCAGCAGCAGAATGGTCTCTCTCGGAGCGATCCTGGCCTCCAACCGACGGCTTGAGTCAGCCCTCCCTGCCGGCCTGGTGGCCGTCTTTGGTGGTGCAACGAGCGGCATCGACGAGACAGCAACGAAGCAATTTGCCAAACATGCCAACGCGCCACGCATCTACTTCGTCGGCCGCACAGACAGCTGGGCGGAACGCATCAAAACGGAACTCAAGACCATCAACCCGAAGGGCAGCTACTTCTCCCTGCAATGCGACGCCAGTCTGCTCAAGAGCGTCGACGAGGTTTGTCAGGAGATTAAGGCCAAAGAAACGGTGATCGGTCTGCTCTTTTTGAGTATCGGCAGTCTCATCACTGGGACAAGTGAGCGTCCCCCACGCAACAATCAGAGTGATTTCAGATCAGTCTCTTACTTGGTGGCTACCGTGTAGGTACCGTGGAAAACCTGCATTACTTCGCTGCACTGACGTACTACTCCCGCATCCGGTTCGCCATGAACCTCCTCCCGCTCATCCGCACTACTCCTGCGCTGCGCCGGGTCGTGACCGTGTTTAAGCTATCCGCCACGGCAGGACGTGGGCATTTTGCGTCCATGCTGACGCTCTCCTTTGAGGTACTGGCCCAGAAAGCACCAGAGGTCTCTTTCATACATGACTATCCCGGATTCGTGAAAACGGACCTCGCGCGAGGCACTAACGGCGTTGGGATGGCGATCGTCAAGGGTTTGTTCAGGGTTATTGGTCCGTTTTTGTATAACCCCTCCGAGGAGGTTGGTGAGCGGCAAACCTTCTTTGCTACCGGTATAAGATTCCCACCCGCCTCTGGTGATGCCAAGGGCGTGCCCTCTGAAGGTGTCGGTATTGCCACAGGGACTGATGGAAGGAAGGGCAGTGGTGTGTACTCGGTGCATCTGGATGGGGACACAAAAGTGCAAGAGGTGTTGTCTGCATTGAGGGAGAGCGGGCTGAAGAATAAGATGTGGAAACTTGTTGAGGAGGAGTCTATTCGCGTAACGGGGAGTGTATCGATATAGGACATACTCCTGCTCATTGGTATAGTTTTACATTGCATGAGTATTGCTGCTGACAGGCTTAATGGCTTTAAAACTATCTGTTATGTGTATCTGCATGAACACATTCATTCTAGAGACAGAATTATCAATGAAGAGCACACCACGGCAATAAAGCGGACTTGATATCAGGCACTTATTTACATTGTCCAGTTGACGAGAGGCGCTATCTGTCCTCCCTCTGAGCAATCAGACTCGGTCTGTCAGCTCTGTCAGCTTCCGCTCAGCAAGAGGGGACTTACATACCTCTTCCAGAAGAGCACTATCTTAACCCGTCGTATTACTCCAACCAAAATATCTCTGCACATAGCCACCAGATGCACAGAAGAGTATCCTCGGGCTGCCTTAACGGCGGGGGCTGAGGCCCATCACGTGCCCATCGCGAACCCTCACCTTAACTGTTAACATGGCTCCACACAGTCCTGTTCTGGCTTCTTGCAAGGCCTTGGTACAGGAAATCAAATTTACAATGCCACATTTCTGATCCAACAAGTGAAATACTAGTTGCTCATTCATACAAGACTACGAGATGAATGTGGAGTAATAGTCTTGCAAGTAAGGCTACCTCTTCAGGAAGCGGGTGGCCAGGCTCTCAGAACAACCTGGATCACTACTACTTCCCTACGATACTAAGAACCTCAACTGGAGCTACATCACTGGGGCTTCTAGGCGCTCGCAGCTCCCGAGGTATATATCTGTTCGATTCTCGAGATCATCCTGAGCGTTTCCGCCACTGCCTGGCCACGATGATTACTGGTGGACAATGAGAGAGTTCAAGAGGTGCGAATCGCGTCTTGCTGAATCCCGTCAGCACAGCAGCCCTTCATGCCAGCAGTCAGTTTTGCCAAAAGGCAGCATTTATATTTTATCAGGGCTTGTGAGGCTCGTGGCCCCGGCATGTAAACTAATGCCGAACTAGTTTGCTTAGTGTTTCACTAGAGCCGAGGAAGAGTCTCATCCAACCGATGATGGGAACTAATACTTGACGGCCCGACCCATGTCGACGCTAATGTCATCTTGTGAGTCCGTTCGAATAAAAGCACAATGGTATATATAATGTAATTGGCCATCCACGGGACTGTGCGCGCCTTTCTTGTACTAGCGCTTCCGACGCTTTTGCCTTGGTGGGCGAGTATGCACGTAGGTACCTAGCTTCTCCTGAGGACGGTGATAGCTATTGTCCCCTATTATTCTTGTCTATGGCTTGGTGGGAAAAGATCGTACCCAAAGCCTATCCTCATGTTGATATCTGGAAGCTGGAAACTGCTACCTGGCCTTCTGCTTCTGTCTAAAATACCTATTCTCATGTTCAGATCAACATTGCTACTTGCGCTTGCCTTGAATGGCTTTCAAAGCAATGATAGGTCCATTTTCAAGCTGATTACTTACAAACGGTCCTAACTTTGAGCTTTTTACTAGCATTCCAGATCACTTATCCAAAGAAGGGCGACCTGGTGAACGTTTACGATGGCCTTGTCACGACCTGGTCTTACCACTCTTCCGACTCGATATTGCTCCCTCTTACAATTTACTTCGTCGCGGTCTCCCACGACGACGAATCTGCGACATACATTCGGGACGACATCAATATTGCCCTGGGCAAATGGACGATATCTACCATTTTCCCGGTGGCCGAGGCCTATTATCTTCGGTTTATCTATGCTAACAATTTTTGGGAAACCGGGAACTTCCGGATTACCGCATCCGAACAATCAACAAATGCCAGCGATACGTCGAGTTCGGCCAGTCCCAACGTTTACTCAACTTCGTGCCCCAGTAGCACGACCCTATGGACAACAGAGTCCACCGCCACAGTAGCTAGCTCTCTGACGATAGGAACAAATCAGGCATTGGGCTCTGGGGGTGCTGCAACTGTTGCCCAGAATAATTATGTCTGTTAACATCGGGGGCTGACAGCCCCGCCAAAGTCATGATGGTGCCGTTTAAGGGGACATGAAAGTCAGGATAGTTGACCATCCCATGGCGTCGATGCGCCTCAGGGAATTATGATTGCACACCTCCATGGTTTGGCCCCGAGGCAATCGTCGTCCCCTGGATTATTTAAAGCTTCCCGCCCTCCTCCCTGATCCTTTACCTTCAGATCTCCCTATCTTTGCAAGTATGGAGGCACAATTGACCGACGAGGAACTTCAGCAACTTCTTCAGGAACTTCAAATAGCCAAATTATTGAAAAATGGTGGATTCAGACGGAATAAAAGCTTCAAGACGAAAGACGTCTTAAACGCTGAAAACAGTAATAATCACAATATTCAGGTCGATACATCATTTGGAATGTAAAAGATAAGCTCTCTTGCATATGCCGCAGCAGCGGCAGCAGCGTACCCATGCCAGTAATCATTCTTATGACTGTCACAATAGTCTGAGATACCACGAATAACGAGGCAGGGGAAATTTACTAACACACCTGCAGCTTCTGTTTCAAAGCACAGGATGTTATACTGTTTGGCTAGATCATCTCTCAGCTTACCGTCTTTGATAACCAGTTCGCCAGAGGCAATGATGCCCCTGTGAATAACCACAAAATGATCATCATCTTCATTATCAATGAGCTGCACACGCTGGGATGGATCACATCCACACTGTGCACAGGGAAGTTTCGGGTCAAGATGCGTATATTCAGCTCGGTACAGGTGGTCTAGAGCTGAACCTGGACGCATATACCTCCGCAGCCCTCTGATGTTGGTATCAATCCGTTCGATATTATCCAGTATAGAGTCCTTCCTGGACCTTGCGCGTTGAGCGGCAAGAGCCTGAGCAGCGCTAAGAAGTATTGTTGGCGGTGGAGCTAGCGCACCAGTGCGAATGAAACGAGCCACTTCAGCTTTTCCATGGTCGTATTGCAGCACACCCGAGTGCTCCCCTGTTGGCTTGCTGACCACAACATCACCGAGTCGGATCATCCCATTGTCAGTTGTTGTTGGTACACCGCCTCCGATTCCCACTAAGAGACAGAATCTTAGGTTCGGAAATGTTGTTCTCGCTTGAGTAATAACTGCAGCAGCTGAGTTATTGCCTGTCTGAGGCAATCCTGCAATTACCACGTTGTGGCTCCCAATACTGCCAAGAGTATAGACATTATAGTCTGTGCGAGGCTGGGATAGAGGCTCATGCTGTTCGTCGAGCATTTCCAATGCAGCGATCTGCTCTACTTCCAACGGACAGATCCATGCGACTTGATAATCTTCATGCTGTCGCTTTCTTTGTGTTTGGACCCGAGTTTCTCTGAGGCTTGCACTCCCAGCCGCAGAGATTCTGGAACTAACATGGGCACGCACCGCAGAGACACAGCCCAAAGGATCCTGCGGTGCAGAAGTGCAACCAACCTGGAGGCTGAAAAGTCTCAGTCGTCCGCACAGCACCCACCATAGTGGATCCTTCGTAAGCTTTGGAAGAGCTAGTTCAAAGCCCTCCAGTACCTCCGTCATCCAGTGGTCATTCAGCCTCGATTCTGGGTCTCTTAGGTAAATCAGTACAGTCTGTAATAGACCAGTGATTTGCAGGGATGTGCTTACTGTGCTCTTTGCACAAAGGCGCGCATATTCTCTTGCCAGGCAACTGTAATTATCGTGCCAGCAAGGTGCTTCACGAAGTCGGCTAGAGTGATTGTTGCTGCATTTGGATCCCTTTCAAGCTCGAGTAGCGCGTCGTCAAAGTTTGATGCTGGGTTGATGAAAGCAGTAAGCCATGCATGGCCTTCCTGAAATCTTTTGAACATACCGCCTTCGGCGTAGTTGTTGAGATAGGGAATGATTTCGCGCCTAAATATGACATCTTTCTCCTCATTTGACTCCATTGCGGGCAGTCGCAGCCAGTCTCGATAGTCTGGTGCCCCAAAGGCTGGAATGAGTGACGGAATACCTTGAACAGCCATTTTGTTCTCCGCTGGGCAATGTATGGTAAATCCTCTTGAGTGCGCCTAAAAACACCTTTCTCGAGAGCAAAACCTAGCATAATGGATGCCGAGAGAACCATTAATTAAGCCAACATCTGTCAGAGTTTCCAACCAGCAAACCAGTGCGGCTGACGTTGCAGGTGACCCAAGCCCCTCAGAGGCGTGTTGTACAAATCAGCCCTGTTCCAATTTTCAATGTTGGGAAGACGAGTAAAAGCAAATCCGGTGGTGGCTTTTTTACGTGGATGACTCCCACCCAACAAAGATTGCTCACTTGCGAGCGCCATAGCGAAGTAGCCTGGCCCACCGACAGAGAATCGCAGGCTTGTAGATTCTACTTCCTAATACACTGGATGGTGACCTCCAAGGATCAGTTTACTTTCCAGATGGGTGGAGGCGGTGCCGCGGCCCAGCTGGAATCTCAGTGACAAATAAGCTATGCTATTTATGTGTACATCCATAAAGGCAGCTACCTCATGTTAGGAGCTGTCCAAGCCAGCCTACAATTCACGCGCTGATGGCGGAACACTTAGTGTGTCATATTCCACGCAAACCTCCAACCGGACCGCCTGATTTAGCGCCTGATGGATCAAGTCCCCCTTATACAGCCTTACAGGCGCTTTTTTCCTCCTGCTATTTGTCAAGAACAGAAACTATGTAGCCACAGGCCATGACTGACAAGGCTGAGAGTCTCCGGAAACATAACTTGACCTTTTGGCAGGATCTAATGAGGATTCAGCGTGAACATAATTCCCTTTCTTATGATGCTGTTTATCTCCTTAGTGTAGCGGGCAGGGCCCGCTGAGTGCTCAAGCCGACATTCGGTCTTATAAAGGCTTTCTGGAATTCCTGGCAAGAAATATGAAAGATCCACTTTGAGCCAAAAAGAAGCCAATGTCAACTATCAATAGACTCCACAGAGATTCAAAGGCTGGGCTTCTTCGACGGGGCTTTTCGAATTGCACTATTGTAATAGTTAATGAGTATAGGTAAGCTAACACGAGTCCGACACTATGCTTTCCCTCCATATTTCAGTTAGAAGAATCTGCATGTGTCACTGTGACGTCCCAAGGTCTCTACTGGCAGCTAACTACCCCTTCAAAACACGAGCTATTTTTGCTTGATGGACAAATGGCGGTAACTCTGATTCCCATTGCATTTCCTAAATCTCAAGGGGGTATATGGATATGACAAAATCAGGGTGCATATAAACAGTGCTGGAAAGACAAATTCTCATACAAAATGCATAATCTTGCAGTTCCATCCTCCACATACAAATTTCCCCCTACTTCTTCTGATTTGCAAGAAGCTGGTTAGCCTGGGTCCGCAGATGCTCCGTGTCGATCCGAAAATTCATCTTATAATCATACGCAGCCGTGAGATGCGTTCTGTTAATCTTAAGATCCCTATTAGGCCTCTCGGCTAGCATCTGCGCCATGATGAAGACATTGCGAATTTCTCGGCCGCTCAGGATATGTCGTCGAGATGCTTTTTTGGTCTCCTTCGCCCACTTGTGTAGATCGTTGGAATCGTCGCACAACCCCTGCTCGTCCAGACGTTCGATCCATAATTTCCATATTTTATACTCCTGGTCGGAGTTTGGTTCTCCGAAGTTCACGGCGTGATGGATCCGCGAGAGGATGGCGGGGTCAAAGGCGACGACACGGTTGGTGGTCATTATGAGCACTCCTTTGAAGTACTCGACTTCTCGAAGAAGGACTATCCAGTATTAGCATGACGTTGTATCATAGGAGATCTAATGGTAGAGTGATACCTGAGACAAGGGCGTTCTTGGTAACCAAGCTCTCGTTGGCGTTTCCTCGAGCGTCGAGAAGGACATCGGCTTCATCTCTGTGACATGTTAATCATGTAAACCACCCAGGCGACGATAATTTGGATACGGGTTCATCTACATGAGAAGCACAGCCTTCCATGCCTCAGCAAGCCCGAAAATATTCTTGAGGGTTCGTTCCGCCTGTGGAGCATTAAGCCCTATATCACTCGTGCCGACCTTGAACAGGGGTCGACTAGACGATTTCGCTAACGACTCCGCATAGAGAGTCTTTCCCGTCCCGCTATGACCTACAAGGAGTGAGTCGGCTATCGCTTCTGCACTTCGCTTGCTCAAGTCTGACCACATACCGTGAAATAAGAGAATTAGGCTCTCTCCTTTCCCCCCGATCATGTCCGCAATCCGCTGACTGCGTGGTTTCGCCATCACATGCCAGTGGTTGCTCACCATCGTGAAGATATGCCGTTGCTCATCCTTGCTGACTTCGTCCGGTAGTATAAGGCCCTTCATCTCGCCTTCAAACTCCCCCATCTCAGCAGGCTCAGTCCGTTCGATGTCATTCAGGAAGAACTGACCCCATTCCTTCCGGTTCAGGGCGAATCCAAAAAGCCTAGGTGGAAGGAGGAGATCGTTGTAGTTGGACGGACGAGTGACTTTAGATTTAATGTCATGCACCCAACTCTTTGTCTCAGAATCCAGACATAGTTGACAGTGGCAGAGCTTGGTGCTGCTGGTTGGCTCTAACGTGTTTAAATCTCGACTACCGCCAGCCTTCCGCACGTAGTTCACCGTATCGAGAATAATATCTTCATCGATCTATTCCCAGTAGAGCACAGATCATAGTCAGTATAGGAGAAAACGTCGAGGGCTCAGCGTCATACGAACATTTACAACTCCTGGTGCAGGGATGTGCCACAAAGTTGCTCGATAGCTCATCTCCGCTTTTGCTCGATCCAATTGAAACGCCGGAATTCCTCCATAGAAATCTCCGGAATACCGCCGCAGCCTTGAGTCATGGTAATCCAGCGCGTGTTGAAGAAATTTTGCCCTTCGATCTCGATACACTGACATCCCCCAAATTGCGTCCAGGTCCCTTTGTCCCTTCCCGTCCTCATAGAATGCGACTGGATAGCACCTAAGCTCCGCTGGGGGCTTATCGCCCGCGTACTCGGGGATCCTAAACTCAAACATTGTGCGAACGATCTCCTTCCCATCCCAATCCCACATCCAGGCGGCGATCACGAGCTCGTTCATCACGAGGTGGACGTTATCAACCGGATGCAAGGTCGTTTTCTTCGAGTTGTACCATGCATCGTGCACCTGGAAGACCTGCATATCATGCGCTGAATTCCACGCCCCGACGACTAGGCTGCCAGGCTTAAACAGCGTCCACAGGAGGGCATACTGGATGCGAAAGTTCCGCAAGTCATCCACCGACTCTGGAATTCTCCACCGCAGGGGATCGTGGACTTTATCTACCACTTGTAGTAGACTTTGAAGACGTCCACGCGTGGTCGGATCGAGTGAGGTCGACTGTGCTTGGATCTCCAGCTCGGCATAGTTGAAGATGAGCGCCTTCAACGGCGACCTCAGCGTCACTTGTGGCCCTTGCCAGATATTATTGCCGGTGTGGACATTGTAGTTGGCGATCACCTTTCTGATGCAGTCTCTCAGTTTGTTGTCAAAAAATACTATTTTCCAGGAGCTCCTGTTCGGGCCTTCCACGACCTCTATAACCCTAAGCCATTCATCCGGTGACTCCGGCTTTATCTTCGGGTGCCCCGCCGAACTGCAGTCTGGCGATCGATTTGGGAACATATTGTGCGATTTGCAATACACGATGCCGCTTTCGGGGGTCTGGGAGAGGTTTGTTTTGCCCGTCGTGTCCATCTGGGGAATCTCGGCTGCAAGTCTCTTCTCTGAGGCAAGAGTGATTTCTAGTTGATCGGTCGTCATGTTAGGCAATGTGATCAATATTGTTGATTCCAGATGCTTGGTTGTGTTGGACTCTGTCTTATTTATCCAGGTGAACAGAAAAGTTAGGGTAAATAAAAACGGGCTGAGATTCAGCTGGCACAAGTTAATAACAACAGACTCCGCGAACGACAAGACATACACCTAGCCGCTTATCTATACATCACTCAACACACTAGCTAGTAATGACTGCAGATCACCCCGCTTTAATCTCTAGAATTTATCATACGTATCCTCAACACTGATCGTCGAGTCTCATTGGTCGATATTGATAGCATAGCCACCACTACCAGATAGCTACCGCGCGGGTAGATTGCATTATAACGTTAACAGGGTGCTGCCTGGTAGCGCCGGGCTGACGTGGCGAGGCAAAGACGGGGCTCAGCCAGGATTCGGGGCCAAGCATACCCTATGGGAAGTGAGGATGGAACAAGGATTAAATAGCTAATGTAGAGTACTTTTTTGGGCACAAATGGTGTCTTGACCTTTGCCCTGCCCCAATGCCCGAGTGTCCGCGCTACAAGAGTGTGAGAGGACCGACGGGATTAGCTCCGTAGTTTCAGTGGAGTACAATAAGGCACGACAATCTTAAGTAGACCAAGCTATCTTTTCTATCAAGACCGTTAGTCGAAGTTATGCCTATTCAGTCAGCCGAGATGACAGTCCCAACTAAATATTCGCTCTCAACCGATGGTCAGATATACCGTGACCTCTACGGAAATGTCGACGCCGAGCTCTTGAGGGAAGTGCAGGGGGCTGACCAGTCGAATGTGGAGACTCTGGTGCAAAGCATCGTGCAACTTGCCGCGCGAACGCAAGGCGATTTCCACGTGTCTCGGAGTACTTCCACGAGCAGGAAAGTCGGCGCTAAAGTCCAACAGCTAGCCAGTCGAATACACGATTTCATGCAGGTGTTCTCCGGAATAGTTGAGGTTATCAAGGGCGTTGATGCCCAGGCTGGTCCTATCGCCTATGGCTCGTTTGTCTTGCTTTTGGCAATCGCGAAGAACAAGCAAATGCACGAGGATCTTATTTCCGACACACTGGAGACGTTTCGTTGCTGGCTATCGAGGCTGAAGATGATTAGCCTTGCAGAGCAACGGGATGAAACCGTGCAAAAGCACATCCTCGAAATCTATATCAAAATAATAGACTTCGCGCAGCAAAGTATCAGATATTATTGCAGCTCATCCGCTCGAAGGATTTTCCGGGGTATCTCTAAACCGCCCCAGCTTTACGCAAAGAAATATGCGGATGAGATCAAGGAGAGCATCGCGGACTTAATGCAGGGGCTGCTTGTTCTCCAACACACCATAATCCTTGAGATGAGTTATACTACCCAGGCAACCAATCGTCTTCTCTCAGATGGCCACGCGGAACTCCATGAAATTCACATAGCGAAGGTTAGAAAGCTATTCAATGTCCCCCCAACACTCAGCGCCGAAGATATGCTTCAACGCAGCAAAGGAAGGTTCAACGGCATGTTCGCAAGAGGCAAGTCCAAAACAGGGACCGGGAGAAGGGCCCCACCCAGGCTCGAGCAGGTCAGCCTTAGCATGGTCTCGCAGTGCCCTGCATACAAGGAATGGGTAAACAGCGAGTCCTCTAGCCTTCTTCTACTCGAAGGCGATAACTATGACTTATACGACGCGAGCCCACGGGTCTGCTGGCTGTCACCCGTCACAATTGAGTTTTATGAGCATGTGAAGGAATTTGAGAGGATTCATGTCCTTTTTCATTGCATTGAGGGAAACCAACGACCCGAGAGTGGCGTTATACTGATGCTGAAAAGTATAATAATACAGCTGTTGGAACAGGACATACATCTATGCGCAAAGCGAATTGACGATATTTGCGATGCATTCAAAGACCCGCCTCCTGAGCTTGACGAGTTGATTTATTCCATGTTTCAAATCCTCGAAACCAGCTTCCAAGAGATTCCCCTAGGACAAACAGTATACATCGTGCTGGATGGGGTTGAGCATCTTGGGTCTGAAATTCCTAAAGATCTCTTTGGCTCTTTGTTACATCTTCTGGACCGTCAAGATCTTAAGGCAACGGTCAAGGTATTTGCTGTCTGTCGTTTGGGTTATTGGCCGAATAAATCAAGGTCAAACGACTCATCGCGAAGCTTGAAGGAGGCCATAGGGCTCGGAGGTCACGTGGATCTGATGTCGCGGGTGCTCTATCAACCGGGCTGGAAGCAGGGCACATTGAAAACACCAAAAAAATTGACGTAAAGACGACATTCTGTATTAGAGGACGGCGGTAAGCTGTCCCAATCTTCCCCACTATCCCCCAATCCGCAGTTTATTTCATTTTTTTCGAGGTTGCTCCACCGCTGTGTGGTCATAAACTCAATCTGCACGCGTTCCAGCTTTGGGTAAAAAGGGTATGAGTGAGGGTGAAGAAAGGCAGCGGGAATAAACCGCATCAAGAAACAACAAACTCAAAAGTAAAAAACATACAACAGCCGGGATTCGCTGGTGGTCACCCACCCAACTACTAACCGGCCGGCGTGTGGCTTAAGTACGGCTGAGCGGACGGGAAGCCCTGTTTTCCACACCCTATGGTCGTATGTGCTAGATTCATATCATCTATAGTATATATAGTCTGGGTTATTTCATACCTAGGAGAATTTTGACAGCCCTTCGACGTTGTTGGGGCTATAAGTCTAGGCGGATAAAGCCTCAAGTCCATGGGAATTTTGTCCATGGACAGGAGCCGTCCGCCCGTCCATGGCCAGAAGGTTCAGTCCCATCTCCTGTCCATATGCGCCCTTAGAAATTCCCATGGACGGGTCCGACGGGACTTGCCTAGGTCTATAAACAATAGAAAACGAGAGCTCCTCCTTTCCGCTTCATTATAGATCCCTAAAATTCCCGACTTTTGAGGGCGATATCAAGCAGTATTTAGAAGCAGAACCAGAACAAGCGTAAAGAGTAGTAGTAGACTTTGGGATTATGAATGCCAAGACTACAATTTGATGCATAACTGGGTTCAAACTGGGTCTAGATTGGGTTTTCTGGGGCCCCAGTCACTGGGTCTGGGTTGGATTCTGGGTCATGATCTCGGTGTTGAATATTACGGTGGCTGAACCATGCAGCAGGGATTGGAAGTGGATATATATGAGGCATCCCACCCTGTAAAGTTAACACCTTAAGCCAACCAAGAACAATTAATCTATTCTTACTTCCAACACTAGGACCCATTTGCATTTTGCGGAAGCCTACCCTGGATGTGGCGCACTCTGTGCTTCCACTTTGCAAGGGCCTCTATAGAACGGTGTAATACTCTTCAGGCCAATTACAGGCACTTATCACGAACAACTAACATAGTATGTCTACCCAGGTATGCAACCTGATGCTCTGGTGTCACTGACCGTCCCTAGGGTTTAGTCACCGGACCTGAATTGCTGGGCTTGGCTCCATAAGCTCATCCTACTTCATGGGCTGTCAGCAACCAAGTTTTCGGTGCCTTGACCGCTGATTCACCATACAGTATAACCCTTACACACGCCGGAGTTCAAGGCTCACAGATATACTCAATACTTCCGCCATCCCCGTTGTGCCACATCATAAGATGTACGCCTTGTTATCCTCGTTTAGTTTATGCAGTGCTACCTGAGACGGTCAGGCATAAAGCACCATAAATATTTCAACACGGACCATCCCGTTCATTATTTCTACATCCTTTCTTTTCAGTTTGCAAGCATCGTTCTCATACGACGTTCGTACTATCCTGTCATATCACATACTGTTATATCACACGAATTGTTACCATGACTGTGAAGAGCAATGTTCAACCCGAAATCCCTCGCATTGACGCCAAGAATGATATTTCACTGGTCTGGCCAACAGTACAGGAATACGGCGCAGCGATCATTGAAAACTTTCTGCCGCCCGACGTCGTCCAGCGCCTCAATCAAGACCTCAACCCGTTCATACAGACCACCCCAACACCGGCGGCCGAGGGCAAGGATTTCCCCAACCGTCTCTTGTCCCTGAAGACTAAATTCGTCACTTGCTTAGCTAGCTGTTCTAAAACCTTTCGGGAGGATGTCTTGAACAATGGACATTTGCATCAGATCTGTCAGGACATCTTCAATGAGGCTTATGGGGACTACTGGATTCTGGCCAGTGCAGCCATGGAGCTGGCTCCCAACAATGCTGCGCAAGCCCTGCATCGGGACCTAAGGGCTAGTCATCCTCTTTTTGACTACCTCAGACCAGATGCACCCACCGCGGCAGTGAACTTTCTCATTGCAATGAGTCCCTTTACCGTTGAGAATGGTGCGACTCATGTGGTCCTGGGAAGCCATAATTGGAAAGAAGTTGGCGCGCCCTCGCAAGATGAAACTGTTCAGGCAGTGATGCAACCAGGAGATGCCTTACTTATTACCGAGCGCACTGTCCACGGCGGAGGACAGGACATCACCGGCGTTGAGACTCGCCGCTTCGTTTCTCTAACCATGTCAGCCAGCCAGATCACCCCCTTCGAAAGTCACCTTGCAATTCCACGCCAGATCATTGAGAGTCTAACCCCGCTCGCTCAGAAAACTCTTGGCTGGAGGAGTCAACGATCATCCGCTCCCAACGACCTTGGACTCATGACTGTGCAAGGACTCTCTTTGGAGAGAAAGCTGGGGTTGAAGTCGGATCAAACATTGGTTAAGGATGGAATGAATTCTCACTAGATGGTATCAGATATAGATTAATTCTGCAGTAATATTGAAATACCCTCTTTCAACTGAATTATAGTTAATCTTGACACCAAGGCATTGCAGCCAAGAGTTCGCGTAAATTGCATACATTATGGAAGACACCATACCATGCACACTAGTTTTGCCCTAAAATGGGTCAAATGGGCCAAAGGGGTCGGCCCACGAAAGGACAGAAAATCGGTTTTTCGGCCTGTTGAAGTAAGAATGAATTGATTCTTCTTGGTTGACTTAAGGTGCTATCTTTACAGGGTGGGATGCCTCATGTATACATATCCATTTCCAATCCCTGCTGCACGGTTCAGCCACCATGATGCTCAACACAGTCACTGTGATACTCAACAGGAATCTCGAGCTATGTGAAGACAATCTGGCTCCCGCTGAGTCAACTCTATGATCATGCAGCTAGAACCGGTCTTGCGGCTGGTCTCGGGCGGATTTACCTAATGCAGAATATAGGCAGACCTTTGGTGGCATGCCTACGATGGTGTGACTACATCGTACGAAGTGAGCCTTTAACCCATCAGCCAAACGAGATCTGCGGATTCGCCAATTCTGCGGTCACTTTATACTAATCTTGGATACATGAGTCATCACAAGTTTCTTGCCAGTTTGTGTAAGCAGGCGGTCAAATTCCCAATCCACGGCATCAGGACTCGGTCTTTGCTGAGAGCTGCATTGTATGTCATGTGGAATTCAAGACAGCCGTTGGAAACGACCGAGTTAATCTCAAACATGGCCCAGCGATCGAGGTCCCCGGCACCATCGAACAAGCTTTGCTTCGACAATGGCTCCATACGGAGGAGGGCATCGGCGCGCTCAGCCTGTTGAAACTTGCCCGCGTAGTTGAAGGTGATTTCAATCGGGGGCATACCGGCGCTCTGCCGCTTGTTCTGAGAATTCTGATAGATCGACGTGAAGTAGTCCCAGCCGTGATTCGTCCTTTGCCGCCGGGCAACTTTAACCTTCTCGATGGCGGTTCGCAGGTCATCAGATGTCTCCAGTTGGACGACGACAGGCCAGAGCGTAGTAAACCAACCCACCGTGCGGGTGATGTCGATGGTTTGATCCCACGGGTCCCGGCCGTGAGCCTCAGCGTAAATGCTAGGGGTAGCGCGCTCAGGGAACGTTTGCATAAACGAGAAGAGAAGGGCCGCATGGAGAAGCTCAACTGGCTCTACGCCCAACACCTGTCTCGACTGGCTGAAAATCGCGTCTGTTGTTCCATCATCGAGGCGGATCATCTTGCTCTCTGAATTCCCGATCAGATTGGGGTTGTCCGATGCCCCCCAGAACTTCTTAATGAATTCCTCATCAATGCGAGGCAACATGTGCACATCGGCAGGCTTAAGATGGGTCCGGGCGTACTCTGCTTGAAGTCGGGACCACGTCTGGAATGACATGGATGGTTCGGGCTCCGATCGATCGCCCTGTAGCATTGCGTCCAGATCAGCGAGCATAATGCGCCAGGACACCAAGTCAATGACCAGGTGATGGCCTATCATGAATAGACATTGCTTGTCGCCGAGCTCGAACAGATCTACTACAAACACGGGACCGCACACGATATCGAGGGACCCCTGGCTTGCTGCGATGATCTGGCGCATCTCCTGCTTTGAAGACACCAGATGTGATCGGAACTTGAAAGACTCTTTGGTGGCATTGGAAATGTACTGCATCCAATTTCCGTCTTCGTTCCGAACGTATCGTGCTCGCAGTATTGAATGCCGGCGGACCAGTTGGGCCACTGCGCGTTCAATATCGGTAGATGCCACCGGCTGCTGGATATGGACGAGCATGTTCTGATTGAATCGTGATGTGCCCTGGGGATACTTTTCGAAAAAGAATAGCTGAATGGGGGACAGGTCAAACAATTCATCCGTAACGTCGTCCTGCATGAGTGATGGTGGGCGTCCAGTCACGACTGCCTCTTTAGCAATCGCCGCGATTGTTTTTAGCTGCAAGATATGGTGGGTAGAATGCTCAAAGCCACGAGAGCGCGCCTGGGCGACGACCTGCATGGCACTGATGGAGTCACCCCCCAGGTCATAGAAGCTGTCATTCACCCCGATGCTGTCGCCCGGGAGTCCCAGAACATGCGCCCAGGTTGCGTGGAGTTTCTCCTCGACGTCGGTTGAGGGCTTCGCCTTGGAGAAACTGGAGGCACCGCATGGAATCAGCTCGGCCCATGTATGTTGCTCGATCACCTCCTTCAGCCTCCGCCGATCCCCCTTTCCACTGTCGGTTTTTGGTATACTGGCGACATGAAAGTAGATCGACGGGACCATATAGTTCGGAAGAATGGAGTGTAAGCCAGTTTGGATCTCACCGGTCAGGCGCTGGAAGCTCTCTGTGGGCGATGCAAGGAACGTGGTTCCGAGAGACCTTTCTTGACACCTGAGAGTGCTGCCGGCGTCTCTCTGGGCGATGAATGCAGCTAGACGTGGCGCTTCCTGTCCCAAAGGAGCTGCGACCACTGTCACAACATCGAGCACCCCCTTGAAGCCTCGGATATGGTATTCGACCTCTTCCAGCTCGAATCTCTGGCCACGGATCTTGGACTGGGCGTCCTTTCGGCCGAGGAATAGCAGCGATCCGTCCTCGTTCTGTTGGACCAGGTCACCAGTCCTGTATATCCTCGTGTCTATGTCTTTTCGGAGAGCAGTGAGCCAATTCGGGGGCTGAACAAACGCTTTGCTCGTCGCTTCGGGATTGTTGAGATATTCACGACCAATGCTGAAACCTTCAATCAAGAGCTCACCAACGGCACCGATGGGAACAAGACGATGATAGTCTGTCTGGTCTGCCACCCAGGTCGCCACCCCCATGGGAAAGCCGATATCTCTGAGCTGGCCATCAGCCCGCGTGATATGGCGTGCGGTAGATGCGACGCAGCATTCAGCGACTCCATATTCATTGATGAGATGGACCCTGTCCACCCAATAGCTAATATCTGCCGGGGACATCACTTCACCGCCCATGACAATGACGCGAAGGGATGCAATATCCTGATGCATTAGAAGTCGAGCAGCAGAAGGTGTCAAGAACGCATGTGTAACCGTATAGCGTTGTACGGCGCCTGCCAAGCTGTCGCGACGTTCTGTCTCCGACAAGACGCAGATACATCCTCCCGCCAGAAGGGTGCTAAGCGTTTCCATGATGCTGACATCAAACGCATATGAGGCAAACTGGAGCACCCGAGAGGACTCGTCAACCAGGTGGGCCTTATTATGAGCTTCGGAGCTGGAACAGTATGACTGGTGGTCAATGACAATTCCTTTTGGGTTTCCTGTTGACCCCGATGTAAAGGCAAGATACAGCGGATCCTGCGGCTGTACCACTGGTAGGCGCATCGGATTCTGCTTACCCCAGAAGGCTGCATTGTCATAAACGCCAATAACTTCCTCAGTGAGCTTATGTGCTCGGTCGACCTGGCCTTCGGAACAGATTATACACGGCGCTCCTATATCAGAACAGATAGCTAGAAGCCGGCGCATGGGAAGTATAGGGTCTAACAACACGAACGCACAGCCGGCCTTCATGGTGGCCAGAATGGCCACGGTTGTCCATCTTGACTTTTCAAATAAGAGAGGAATGGGCATCCCCCGCTTGACACCGTGAAGAAGTAACTCGCCCGCCAGCTTGTCCGATAGTGTCGTAAGCTCGGAGTAGGAAAGATTTCCATCCCAAGACATCACAGCCAGAGCATTTGGTGCCGCGAGGTGTCTGTTTTGAATTATGTCGTGAACACAATGCGTAGGAGCCGATGGGATGTCGCGATTCCATTTCTGCAGCCAGCCCCAGTCTTGCTGCGTTACTCGCGGGATGTCCCCAATCTTCTGACGACTGTTTGTCAGGAGTCTCTGCAAGACAAGCTCCGTATGCTGCATCAGCCGATGAACATATCCGCGACCAATCATGGCAGGATCAAAAGTCACTACGGCTTTGCATTCCCGGTCCTCGAGGGCTGTCAAGCACTCGATAGAAAGTCCGTATGCGGAAAACCCTCCTACGGCAGTGGCAGAAAATTTGAAGTTTTCCAACGGTCCGGTACCTACAGGAAGTTGAGATGGCGGCTGAATGATCAGTTGGCTCTGGAACGTGCAAGCCCTTCTCGTGTTTGGGCTATACTTTTGTATATTCTGCAGTCCCGCCTGCTCAAAAGGTATCCCCTTCACCATTTGAATCTGAATTTGCGAAAGTTTTGCTATGATACTATCCTTCGGCGATACCTTGATGCGCCGTGGGATGGTTGCAATGGTTGGGCCCGATATGTCCGATATTCCGTCCACGGCTGCACCTCGACCGTTGACTGTAAGGCCAAAGACAATATCATTAGAGCCTGTGTGATAGGAAGTGACCAGTGCCCACGCCAGGGTCAGATAGCTGGACATCGTGTAGCTCCTGGTGTATCTACCTGGCAGCGCCATCGTGTAGGTGAGCTCCTCCGTCGCTGCCGGAATGTAATTTGGCGAGGGCAATGCGGGGAATACCACGGATTGCACGTTGTCGAGCTCCTTCACCCAGTAGTCCTTGAATCGATCCTGGATTTTGGCCACGTAGCTCACGAACGGGCTGAACAGGTGGCGTGATACTGGCAGGTTCCTGTAGGCCGCTTCTAGCTGTTTCAACAAGAGGCGGAATGACCATTGATCACACAGTCCGTGATGCAAGACCACAGTGAAGGACCATGTTTGTCCGTCGGCGGCGGTTGGAACTAGGTAGTGGTGGACAAGGCGGCCGCCAATGCCCATTTCAAGTGAGCCGATGTGGCGAGCGCAAGCACTCATAGTATCAACCCGATGCCAGTGCAGAGATTCCTTGGTGACGACCTGCATTGTTCCATGCGAGGCAGATATCACGAAGCGTGTGCGTAAGATATCGTTCATCTGGTATACGCGCTCCCACGCAGCCCGAAATGCCTCAATATCGACGCCTGGGCGCAGCTCACACGTTACTTGTGCCTGACATAGCCGAGGACTCCGACCTGTCATCGCGACCAGTCCGGCCTGAAAGGGGGTGGCAGGGTATACTTTTTCGATTTGATCCTCTGGGAGTCCAGTCTGTTTCATTACTGCTGCCTTCATTCCAGGCAGCTGTCCCATGTCAACCTCGGCTTCCACGCCGTTTGACTGCTTAGGCTGTGCTGAATCTTGCTGGCCTGCTGCCACAGCTAGGTTCCTTAGAACAGGATTGTTGAAGATGTCGGCAATGCCGACGTTCAGGCCTTCCTTTTTCAAATTGATGGCGAGCTTGACGGCGATTGCCGAATTACCCCCCAAGTGAAAGAAATTGTCCAGCATACCAAAGTGCCCGGGCTCTAACTGCAATGTTACTGCAACTGCTCGATGAACTCGCTCTTCCTGGTCACTCTGCGGTGCTCGAGTTTCCGTGACACGGCCGGCTAATCTGTGAAGCTCATGATAGGGTAGACTGTTTACCTCCCGACATAATGATCGGCGGTCTGCTTTGCCGGTGATGGTCGTGGGGATACTGCTGACTGGGAGAAACAGCTGAGGGACCATAAAGCCAGGCAGCAGGAATTGGAGTCGCTTTTCCAAGTCCTGGACGAGAGATCGCCAGTTATCATCCACCTCAACGAAACGGAGGCCGCCATTGGATAATGATGGCGCCTTCTGAACCGTGCCTGAAGCAGAGAGCAAAATGAAAGCGACCAAACTCTGCTGCTGGATTCGCTCGCCAGAAAAGGAATGCACCATCACTATTACCTTCTTGGTGGATGGTAAACATTGCCTGATCCTGGACTCTACTTCACCGGTCTCTAAGCGTTGGCCACGAATCTTGACCTGATTGTCATTTCGTCGCACATACCGGATGGTCCCATCCTCGCCATAGCGCACCAGATCTCCGGTCTTGTACATTCTCCGTGGCTCGCTGAGGTTGGCCAGTTTCATGGACCATGAGGGCCTAGAGACAAATGCGTGGTCCGTCTTTTCCGCATCATCCAGATATCCGTCTGCAAGGCTGGGACCTCCAATCAATAGCTCGCCAACCGCACCAATTGGAGCAAGTTTTTGGTGATCTGAGGGGTCCACCACCCACGCCGTGCCATTCACAGGGAGACCAACACTGCCTCTATCTTGAATTGAAACGATTCTCCGAGAAACCGCAAAGATACCAGCCCACTCCGTTAACCCATACGCCTGGTACAGGCGGACAGCTGGTGCCCAGGTGGTGATGTGATGTGGCTCTAAAGATTCTCCGGCAATCAGCAGATCTATGTCTCTGATGTTGGCTGGGCTCAGTGTTTCCAGGACTGTGGGCGTCAGAAGGGCCCAGTTCACCTGCTTGTGCACCAGGAAATCTGCAAGCGAGTGGAGACGCTCATGATCTGATGGGAGGCAAATCGTCCCTCCCGAGATAAGAGTACACCAGATTTCGATCAGGGAGACACCAAAGCAGTACGAGGCGAATTGCAGACTTCGGCTCGTCTTCCGGAGATGCAATGCGTCGACGTGCTGAGAGATACTTGCAAGCGCCAAATGGCTCACCTGACAGCCTTTCGGCTCCCCAGTACTCCCAGATGTAAAAAAGCAATATGCAGGAGCATCGTGGGTGGCACAGACAGCTAGCCCTTTCTCACCTAGAGTCCATTGAGCGGAGGTCGAGGCCGAGACCACAATAGTGGAGATGTCAAATGAAGAGAACAGTGGTGCCGTCTGGTCGGACACGAGAATGACCTGAGCTTTCGTCTTCTCAACAATCGCTCGTCTTCGGCCTTCTGGATACGCCGGGTCGCATGGGATAAAAGCCCCCCCTGCCTTGTTGACAGCTAGCATAGCCGCGATTGCCCAGAGTGACTTTTCAAAGCACACAGGAACCAGAACCCCCCCTCGAACCCCACGGGCTTGAAGATAGTTAGCAACCCTATCCGTAAGATCCTGCAGCTCATGGTAGGTCAGACAACCATCCCAGGAATCCACGGCCATCCCGGTTGGATTCGTGCGAGCCTGTCGGTCTACATGCTGGAAGAGAAAGCCGTCTGTGGGATGCATGAGAGGTGTTCGATTCCAGGAGGTCACCTGGGCTCTCTGAGAAGGGCAGCAGAAATCGACCTGGTCGATGGGCTGGGCAGGGTTGCGGGCTATAGAATCCACAGCGTACGACAATCCGGACACCAAATGTCGAGCATATTGCTCCGATAGATGATCAGAGTTGTATACTAGTGTAAGCACCATCGGCGCCTGATCCAGGTGCAGTGCTAAATCTACTCCTTCCTAGGATGTGTGAGCGACAGGCTTCATCATCCGTGATAGCGGCAGGGCAACAAAGAGCGACACTTACCAGGGGGCTAATACGATACGCATCCATATCAGACGCAGCCCCAACCACTATTTCCGTATTAATGCGCGCCGCGTGGCCAGCGGTAACGTTGTATCTCTCCCAATTCTTTTCATCAAACAACAAGGAAACGGGTCTAGCTGGGTCAATCGACGTTCCGAATATACGTGGATTGCCGTTGTCCGATACATCCTCTTCCATCCGGACTCGAAATCGAGGTGTATCGCATTCAGCAAACCGCCAGAGCGCAATCGCCCACACGGCTGACAAGGCTAAATGGACGCGTGTTGCGTCCCCGCGAGCAAGACCCTGCAGAGCTCTGACAACATGATCATCGAACTTGATCTTATCCGTATACCGTCCGGCGATAGAAGGGAACATGCAATGCACATCATTCTCAGCCGCATTGCCTGAGTTGGTTTGTGGCTGGTGCATGTTCTCTCTGATTCTGAACGTTCTCGAGAAAGTCATGGGTGCACAAAAGATCGACTGTCACTAGACAGAACAAGATGATTTCCAGGTGGCCTTGTTGGACTAAGTAGTCCCCCCTGGCGCATCAAATATCACAGAAAAAAGGACGAGCTGTCGGCCGGAAATCCCGGCGCACTTTAATCGCTTGTAGAAAACTGGGTCCTTCCTTACCTTGAGCCTAGATCTATGGAATAGCAGACTATGAGATACTCGACATGCCACCCACTCCCAGAAACCAACCAAACCGAGGTATGCTATGCATGTTGTCTTTGACCGCATTCCTTAAGACTTTCTGATATCTGTACCACAGCCCACAATGCACAGCTTTCGGTCCTATCAATTAAATCTGTGTGCCAGAAGACCCAGTCAATTTTGCAGTAAGTAGCGGCGGTTTCTGACTGTTTTCATGATGGAATACGGGCAAGTGCGATGCCTCACCTTTGGAAGCATGCATTGGTATAATCTAATCGGCCCAGCTGAGGCATGGGATCACATGGCACAATGTAAGGGTAACAAGATTATTCTCTCGTGAACGGAAATTTCCACCAGCCGAGCGCATGCTGTGTGGGACCGTGTGTTCACTGTCGATCCTGTAGAGTAGTAGTGATGTGTAAAAGATGGGTCGCCGTCCACTTATCGCTACAAGAAATTCTATCCCTTGCGGGCTATGCTTGTGTGATAATATTTGTAAACCCATCGTTGAGCTCTTTTGCTGTAATAGAGCCTATGTGGGGTGATAGAAATGCACACATTGTCTTGCAGTTACATACCGGAATCCATGGCTCGGCCATTTCTAATGTCTAGGTAAGGGGTACCGGAGATACACTGTCCAGAACAAACAGTGGATAATAAAGCACCAACGCGGTGTCTTATGGTGTTTGGGGCTGCGTGAGATGCAATTTGTGGCCGCTTTGGCTCACCGCCCTAACATTTCTCGAAGGCGAGGTAAGGGGTGCATCTCTATGGTCATTTGCTCTAACGACTAAATTACGCTCACTATCCTGATTATCCGTAGGGAGCCAACCTGGCCATGAGTTCTCCAATGTCGGTCACATCGTGCGAGCAACTGAGCAAAGTGGAGCGTTTGGTCTTCTTGATCTCCAAATATGCCACCCTCTATGTTGAGGGCAGCCATAAAATAGGTAATCAGGAGGAGCAGAAGGCCCTGGGCAGCCAAATCCAAGAACATGCAGACCAAGTCGCCAACCTGTGTGGCGAGCTCGCCCGTCTCATCCAGAAGCCCGGTCAGTCAGTCCAAACCACGGAGGACGGGATCCTAGAGACGGCCATGGCATATACCAAATCTACGGCACTTGCGATTGCCCTGGATATGGATTTCTTCGAACATGTCAAGCCTGGTGGAACGTCGACCACCGTGGACGAGTTAGCCCAAGTGACCGGTGCGTCTGAGAAGTTGATCAGTAAGTGGTATACCAAGAGGACCCTAGGCAGTAAGGATCAACTCACAAGTTGTCGTAATTGCAGAGAATGTTATGCGAATCTGTGCCGATAGCTCCATCTTCAAGGAAGTTACCACGGGGGCTTTTGGACACACCGAGAGGTCGCTATTGTTGCGTGAGCGGGACAGCTATGTTCGAGCATATTCAGGTTATCTGTATGGCATCCTACCTACTTTGCAATGTCCAATCCAACTGAGACCAATAGGGTGGACGACGCCCACATGGCGGGCGCCTTTCTCCCTGGCGTGCTTCGGGAACATGGCTTTCAGCCTCCACCAGACCGGAAACAATCGGCGTTTTGCAAGGCATTCAATGGTATGTGCCACCGCGTTGGGTGAGGCCCAAACCCCAGACCTGAGACGGAAGAGACCGAGAGACGGACTGACATCCATGGACCAGTGTCGGACCCTTACGACTACTACCATTCGACTGATTTAGTGCGGGGGGCTCGATTCGACCGAGCAATGCAGGGCAACCATGCAATTCAGCACCACCCCATAGATCTGGTGATCTCGTTCGACAAGTTGCCGTTTGGGGCCGTGGTGGTTGATGTCGGCGCCGGCCGTGGCCACAACGCGCTGCGACTGGCGACAAAATTCCCCCATCTCACGGTTGTTGTGCAGGACCATGAGAACGTCATTTTCCCGGAAGAGGATCAACTCGATATCCCTCCACCAGTAGAAGGAAGAATCCAATTTCTCCCCCACGACTACTTCGACGAGCAACCTATCAAGGATGCGGACGTGTATATCCTGAGCAATATCCTCATGGATAATCCAGACAGGTTTGCATTCGAACCAGCTGTGACTGAACATCGCTAACCCCTAGATCAGTGATTGTAAGCGGATCTTGTCGCGCATCGCCACGGCGATGACACCGAACAAATCGAAGCTGGTCATCTGCGACAAACTCGATAGCGAAGCCAGACCGGTACATCATCAGATGTCGGAGTTGCATATTTTTTCCTGCTTCAACTCGTGGTCGCGGAGTATTGACGAGTGGAGGAGACTAATAACAGAATCAGCCGACGGGCTTGCGGTCGATCGATTCTGGGAGATCGGGTCGGGTGTGGTGCTTGAAATTGGACTCATGGGGCGACTGTAAACAGGAAGTAGAGAGTTGTAAGGACTTGGAACGTCTGATTTGATCTACTTCATAGGAATTGAGCCAGTGACACAATGGATAGGACGTCTTGTTAGAGTATATCCTGGACGTAACAATCAGGCACTATGGTAGACTTATCAGAACTAGATACTAGATGTTCGATTCTACGTCCCTCGACGAAAGCTAGCATGCAATCTAAACGTGCAGTCTCTTGACAGAGGGACTCACTTCTCCCTTAGGGGTACGCGTTCTTGGTTAGAAAAGTATCACCATCGGCTGTCGTGCTTCGGGTGTAACTTTCGACAAGTTCGCAAGACCTTTGGGTAGCTTGGCTTGATTATCTCAAATTGCAGTTGCAGCAGGCGCCAAACAAGGCCACTACTCACTTGTATTGTTCAAATTCACCTCCAGCAGATATCAGGGATGCGCTCCAACATCATCCCTGGACCAAAGAGTTGCGGTCAGAATGCAACAGACTGGACAAGATTACCCCATCATTCAACTCTGATCCAATAATCTTGGTTCTTTGCGGACCACCCGCTCCTGTGACATAGAAGCAAGGAGGCTGGTCTGCAATTGACGATGCCCAAAGTGAAAGACATGCCTGTTGTACATACCAACCGTTGGTCTAAGCTTACTC